>SJYO01026388.1:13436602-13822347 GCA_006410555.1 Capra ibex | reverse complement strand
GGGACCCTAAAGAAACCTTCCTTACTACGATTTCGACTTTGAGGTCATGAAACCGGTAGAGTACACTTCTCAACTGAGTAACCTTTTCTGAGACTACGACCCTCCCCAACCCCCGTCCTCCTCTTCCCCTGCTGTCTCTTACTCTACCGACCTACCGTAGTGACTGAGCTACCTGTATCCAGACTCACTTGAGGCCCCCAACCACTACCTGTCCCTCCGGACCGCACGACGTTAATTACCCCAGTGTTTCTCAGCCGGTGCTGACTCGCTGACTTGACTTTGACTTGACTAGTCACTGATAAAGGGTGGATCCCTGAAAGACGTCCTAAGACACATTAGATCGAAAAGTTACAAATAAAACGAAAAGAAATCTCTATTAGGACGAGATAAACTCCAGTCTGTACTTAGTATTAAATACTACGGACTGACGAAATTCTTTTGACTTTCGAAGGATGTAATAAGAAATCCATGTTGATCAAATTTCTTTTCCAAAAGAGTGACCTTTCCGAAAAGGGAAACAATAATTGTTACATAGTGAAACTGAATTATGATGATCTAAAGATTTCACTGAGTAAGCGTACTTTTTACTTCCACGATACTAAAATTTAATAGTGTTTTTACACTCAAATTTATAATCATTAATGGAGTTTAAACGTGTACTGGATCATTGGGTACATAATGTACTGTCTCTTACGTAACGAATTGTTTTTCCTGTCACATAATACGAACACGAAGTTTTAGATAATTGTGAAGAAAGGGTCCACTTATATGAGATTTAGACTTGTAAAGAGACACGTCAAATACTACCACTACTCCTGATTACCCCCCTTCGTTCTCCACTACTACGATAAATTTCTACGAGTCTGTATATTGAAAGTACAGAAACGTAGTTCAAGTAGAACCAGTAATTCATATCCGTAAAGGGTGCCAAGGGTGTCTCCATGAGTCTAGTGACACCCGTACCTTATACATTAACTCTACATTGTCTTCTAGGAACCAACTTATTCATTTATATTCGACTCTGAATACAGTTGTAAATTTAAAGTTTAATCATCAGAGTGGAGGTGGTTTTCTACTCGGGGGTCCAACTTTCCGTAGGTTATGCGAGGACACCTTCTCGTCTCCTGTTAATGATTATCGAGGTCTCTCTTCCTTCGGTGACCCGGTTTCACCTTTACTGAGAGTCGACACGTACACAGACCACTATTTACATTTAAGTCTACGACATTTCTTGTTATGACGTATCCTTGGGTCTTATAATACAAATGCTTAGTTCCATTTAACCTGTACCAGTTCGTCCTCTACCGGTTCTTACTTGTAATCGTAGAATCCTTAGTCACTTGAGTTACCTGTCCTTACCCATTTAAATTGAGTCTACTGGTAAGATAGATGATGATACCCGTTCTTAGGGAATCTTCTTTACCTCATCGGGAGTGTCAGTTCTTCTCAGACTTTACGTCATGAACCTACGTTAGAGTTTTTGTTGTCTTAGTAGAGCCAAGTGAAGGTTCCGTTTAGTAAGTCGTAGTGTCATTAGGTTCAGATACGGGCTTGGTCATTACGGTTTCTTCGACTTCAACTTGCCAAGATACTTCTGGATATTCTGGAAGATCTTGAATTGTGGGTTTTTTCTACAGGAAAAGTAGTATCCACTAAACTTACGTTTACATCCTTCAGTTCTCTATAGACCTTATTGTGTTCTCGGGTGAAATTTACACCTGTAATGGTTTTCAAGTTATAGTTTTAGTCTAACTAACTAATATAAGAAACGTTGATTCCTACCTCTTCGAGGTACGTTATACGTCTTTGTTCTAGACCTCGACTGACACCGGGTCGAAGTAGTAGAGGAATATCGTTTTAAGTCCGAATTTCATTTCTTTCACCCCTCTTGGTGATCCGGTAAGTCCGTGTTGGATCTAGTTTAGGGGATGACAATGTGTCACCTAAGTTCCCTAATCTAAGTTTATCTAAGTTCCCTAATATAGACTGTCTGTCTCACGGACTTCTTGATACCTGTCTCCAAGCATTGTGACATGTCCTCCGTTACCGGTCTAGTAGAGTTTCTTATTCTTTACGTTCTTCCGTTTCACCAACAGACTTCTCTACAATGTTTATCGACTCCTTTCGTCTCTTCGTTTTTCGTTCCCCCTTTTCATTTGGGTTGATTTACGTCTCAAGGTCTCTTATCGTTCCTCTCTGTTTTTCCGGAAGTTATTTGTTACGTTTCTTCATCTCCTTTTGTTGTGTTCCCCTTTTTGATCTGTATAAAAGTTTTGACCTCTGTAGTTTCCTTGTAAACTACGTTTCTACCCGTGTTATTTCCTGTCTTTACCATTTCGTCTTCTCTATTTCATTTCTACCGTCCTTATGTACCTTCTTGGGATGTCTTTTCCAGAATTACTAGACCTATTGGTGTTACCACACTAGTGAGTGGATCTCGGTCTTTAGGACGTCACATTTCAGTTCGTCCGGAATCCTTCGTAACGACGGTTATTTCGATTACCTCCACTACCTTAGGATGATTTTTAGGATTTTTTTTAAATTTTTTTTTTTCGAAGTGATTTATACTCATTTAAACCTTTTGGGTCGTAACCGGTATCCTGACCTTTTCCGGTTAGAAGTAGGGTAAAGGGTTCTTCCCGTCATCATTTCTTATAAGTTTGATGACCTGTCAATACGTGTGAAGGGTACGATCACTTCAATACGAGTTTTGAGAAGTTCGGTCCGAAGTCGTCATGAACTTAGTTCTTGAAGGTCTACATGTTCGACTCGAATCTTTTCCGTCTCCTTGGTCTCTAGTTTAACGGTTGTAAGTGACCTGGTGTCTCTTTCGTTCCCTTAAGGTCTTTTTGTAGATAAAGACAAAGTGACTGATACGGTTTTGGAAACTGACACACCTATTGTTGTTAAACACCTTTTGAGACGTTCTGTACCCTTATGGTCTTGTAGAAAGGACGGAGAACTCTTTGGACATGCGTCCAGTGTTTTGTTGTCAATCTTGGAATATACCTTGTTGACTGACAAGTTTTAACTCTTTTCTCATACTGTTCCGATATATGACAGTAGGACAAATTGAATATGCGTCTCATGTAGTGTTTTTTACGACCCGACCTTAGTTCTAACCGTCCTCTTTATAGTCATTGTAGTCTATACGTCTACTATGGTGAGATTACCGTCTTTCACTTCTCCTTGATTTTTCGGAGAACTACTCCAACTTTCTCATCTCAGTCGGCCGAATTTTGAGTTATAATTTTTGTTGATTCTAGTACCGTAGACGAAGTGAAGTACCGTTTATCTTCTCCTTTTTCACCTTTGTCATTCTCTAAAAGAACCCGAGATTTTAGTGACGTCTATCACTGTGTCGGTACTTTAATCTACTAATGAAGAACCTTCCTTTCGATACTGTTTGAATTTGTCCCATAATTTTTCGTATCTATAGTGAAACGACTGTTTCCAGATACCAGAAAGGTCATCAGTTCATGTTTACATTTTCGACCTGTATTTCTTCGGTCTCGTGGTTCTTAACTACGGAGGTTTGACACCACGACCTCTTCTCAGAGCTCTCAGGGAAACTGACGTTCCGTTAGTCTGGTCAGTTAGGATTTCCTTTAGTTGGGACTTATAAGTGACCTTCCTGACTACGTCTTCGACTTCGAGGTTATGAAACCGGTGGACTACGTTTCTAGACTGAGTAACCTTTTCTGGGACTACGAGCCTTTATAACTTCCGTCCTCCTCTTCTCCTACTGTCTCCGTACTCTACCAACCTACCGTAGTGGTCAAGTTACCTATACTTGAACTCGTTTGAGGCCCTCAACCACTCCTAGTCCCTCCGGACCGAACGACACCAGGTACCCCACTGTTTCTCAACCTGTACTGACATGTCGTTGTTGTTAAGAGTGGAGGTTGTTGTCTATTTTTGTTTGTTTGTTTGTTTTAGAGTGGAGGTCTGAGAAGAAAGATGAAGTTAAAAAAGGGGTAAGTAAGTAGAGGGGACGGGAAATTTTTCCAATAAGAGAAACAAAAGATACAGAGATAGGAATAGTCCTTAATAGTCCTTTCATTAATGGAACTAGTATTAAGTACAACTACACCGTTGAGTAGGTCTATGAACGTAAGAATGAGGAAGTTTGAGAAAAACTTATTTTTGGGACCGGAGGATAAATTCTACGGGATTCGCCACCACCAGGCACCCCAGTGTTTGCCAGTCTGTACTGACTTGTGTGTGTATTTGCCACGACCGTCCCTCCTCTGTTGGAAGACAAACGGAGTTTTTAACACGATGTCACGATTCAATGATTGACTTTTACTTTCGTACCAAGACAGATTAGTACTTCATGAATACACTGTGACCGAGTTTTTTCGGTCATCCACGGTCCATATTTAAGAAAACAAATAAGAAGGATCGAATTATGTATGAAAGACCAAATTATTATAAATAACTCATCTAAATTTAGTCCTTTATAGTCCCACCACCTCCCCCTCCTACCAACTGATGTCGTTACTGATTATGTCTAAATAAGAGACGGAAATACCTTAAATTTTAGAATTCGTCTTCTCTTGCTTGTTAACGTTTATACTACTCACTCTATTTCTTCGTCGTCCACAGTACTCACCTATCGTCCCGAAGATTGGATTACGACTGATCAGTATTTTAACGGGGTTTCACTGTTCGAGTCTTCATTCTACTGAGAGTCCGTAGTACCTAGTTATAAGGGAAACCACTCTCTGGTAGAGTACGACGGAGTTGATTGGGGGGAGTCGTACCACCCGTACGACACTATCAGGAATCCTGATGAATATATGTCGGGTCGAAGGAGAGGTAGTCTCGTATACTCTCCACGAAGGGGAGTCTCACTCCACCCCATTATGCTAGGAGAGTCAGACTATCTTACACTCCCTTTCACTGTATACAAGTCGAGATCCGTTTTCGACATCACCAACCTCTTACAAGACAGTGTTCGAAAGACGGGGGTCGTTACGAAGACAACCCACCCACGGTACAGGACTCAGTGGACCCCAAAACCACACTCCTGTCTCCGTCACACGGACACTGCCTGTCCTCGGTTCTCACTCTGCGTGTAGACACAAAGGGATTTGGTGACTCTGTTACTCCACCACACAATGGCGTCGTATAGACGGGGGTGAAGTCAGACACGGTAGGGTTCAGTAAATCTTGTCGCAGTCGTAGGTGAGTTTTCCCGACAATCCAGTTTTCGACTCTAATCAGTGATGCAGCACACCACGATGCTTACCTCGCAAGTACAAAAACTCATAACATAATAAACGACTGTTCCGTTATACCGTAGTATTAATTTTCGTACTTTGGAAACGGTCAGACTCAAACTTAGGACTTAGAGTATGAGTATGCGACACACCTGAAGTATTTCACTAAATCGAAGACGCAGAACCAAAGGAGTATAAATTTTCCTTATATTATTACTCCGATGGGGGCACACAGACAACATTCCTAATTTACTCTTGTCCCGGACCGTGTATCATTAGTACTATATTTCTAACAGATTGTGACAGTATTGTGATTTCAGATATTTTAATTTTTTTTTTTAGGGTGGAAGTTTGATTCTCCACACTTGACATCCCTCCAAATAACGAATAGTGTAATATAGAGTCACCTTTTTAACCTTATAAGATGAGACTTATCACAAGAAACAATTTTAGTTCTGGACTTTTTACTACTCCTTACTTATAAAGTAAATTAAGGTTCTGGTAAGCTTACTAAAGTCACTAACTTTTGAAAATGGTACCATCCTGTGGCTTTCACTGAACCTCCACAGTCCATGTTTGTATGGATTCTTTCTTCTCTTTGACTTCCCCCTTTTTCATTTTTCTTTTCTAGTAGACTTATGAAGGTGTAGGGTTTACACTGAGACGAAGAGCCTTCTACAAAGTCTTCGTTCGTCTACTAATACCGCAGTCCGTCCGGGTCGTTGAAGGATCTGGGCTTTCACTATCCTTTCGTTCTTAAAGACCCGTCCAGTGGATGTTCGTCTCCGACTTAAGAGACATCACGGGAGTAGTCGGAACTACACTCCGTGACAGAACGAAGCCTCGTGTCTCGTTGTAACTCCGTTCGTCTCACTAATGACCTCTGCTGAGACCTCGTCTCTCTGGTACGAGATCCTCCGGAACCCTGGGGTCTACGGACGTTGTGTTTTGCGGTAAACCCCGGGTTTAGACGTTGACTTTATTAGCCAAAATTGTGTAAAGGAAGTCGTCAAATCGGTTGTATAGATACATCTCATATATTTATTGGGTGTCGGTAAGTAGTCGAGACAGGACACTGTAAACGTTAGAATACAAAGTGCGTCGGTCGATAATACAATTTGGACCGGTTAAAACGTAAATCCGCCGTAACACTTCACAGTATCGTAAACTATCTTACCGTTCCAACATTTAACGTTAGACCATACACCCTTTTTTATAAAATTTTTGTTATTTCCACAAAAACAACAAATCAACTCAGGGAGAGAGAGTCATAGTAAGAGGTGTATCATTCTAAGTTACTCTTTTTCTAGTGACACTAATTTTACATGATAAAACATAAAAAGAATTAGAGACTGATCTTTTTATTTTCACTATCTAAATGGGATGTTCCATCTCGTCCACCCTCTGTCAAGTCCCGATTAAAGTAACGTAGTAAAATTTTCCTTTGTTGAGAATTACAAGAAAAGACGACATTGTCGGGTACAATAAATTTTTTATAGGACCCATGGAGGAAACGTGAAGCCTGATAATTGTCATTCCTCTACGAAGGTATCGACAGTCGAAAGACCTATCGTCGACTGTTTAAGTACCGGTACTTAAGAAGGATATTATTCAGTTTCGTTACGTGTGTCACGGGATTTAAGTTCCCCTGTCTGAAGTTAGACCCGTCTAGAGTATAAAATAGTGATATGACAAAAGGACTGTAATGTCTCTTTAAGTGGTAATTCTAACTTCATAGGACCTAGACCACAGAAAACTCAAAAGACTTTCGAGTCAAGTATCAGTACATTTACACGTCACTGAAAAGTTCAATGAAGACTCTCAGCTTGTTAGTTGCATTTAAGAAAATTCAAAGTCGTGAATCTTTAAGTGTATTATGACACCTTACCTACGACCTATATACGAATCAGTAGTTTTTGTCTTTAAATGGTAACGCCTTTCTCATTTTTCTAAAAAAGGAGGTAAGATCACGGTAACTCTCTGATAGAATAACCTTACTTTTTACTTCACGTTTAAACGGCCATGGTAGTCTGGTAGAGTCTAGTTGTCAGTCGGACTTTATCTTCTCCGTGCGTGTACTTTGACTAAAAGGGACTACCAAATCAAATAAAGTCTCTCTTCTTTTGTTTACCCATCACAGTTTATACTTTTTGAAACAGATCTACCTTATAAGAGATTGCAAAAACCACGGTTCTGGAAAGATGCGAGGATTTTTACTAAATCCTGGAGTTTCTCGACATGTAATACACCAATGACTAATGGTATAAATTTTGATTTTTAGAAATTCTAAAAATAGGTAAATAAAAAGAGTAAGGAGAAATAAAAAATTAAAAATAAAACAAAACTCCATATCAATCAAATGTCACAATACAATCAAAGTCTACATCTCGTTTCACCAAGTCAATATGTCTGTGTATACTGGTAGGAGAAAATCTAATATAAGGGTATATCCACTAATGTCTGATAACTCAAGGGACAACATATGTGATCCAGGAACGACTAATAAATAAAATACATTTCGTCACATATGTAGAATTAGGGTTTACGGATTAAATAGGGGAAGGGGAGGATGAAAAGATGAAACCAATGGTATTCAAACAAAAGATTCTGACACTCAGACAATAGACAAAACATTTATTCAAGAAAAACATGATAGAAAAATCTAAGGTGTACATTTATGATAGTATATAAACAGAAAAAGACAGACTGAATGAAGAGAATCATACTATTAGAGATACAGAGAGGTACAACGAAGTTTACTGTAATAAAGTAAGAAAAAATAGCGATTATAAGGTAACATATTTACATAGTATAGAAGAAGTAGATAAGGAGAGACGACGATTCAGTGAAGTCAGTACAGGTTGAGACAGGTTGGGGTATCTGCCGTCGGGTGGTCCGAGGGGCCAGGGACCCTAAGAGGTCCGTTCTTGTGACCTCGCCCAACGGTAAAGGAAGAGGTTACGCACTTTCACTTCGGCGAGTCAACACAGGAGAGATCTACCTGTAAATACAACGATACAGAACCGATGATATTTGTCTCAACGATACTTGTGACCCGACGTATATAGAAACACTTCGTACCGAAGGACGATTATGTACGGGTCCTCACCCTAACGTCTTAGTATACCATCTAGATAAAAATCAAGCAATTCCTCGAAGGTATGACAAGAGGTATCACCAACATAGATTAATATAAGGGTGATTGTCACATCCTCCCAAAGGAAAAGTGGTATGGTAGAGGTCTTAAATAAAACATCTGAAACACTCTACCAGTAAGACTGACCATACTCCACTATAGAGTAACATGAAAACTAACCGTAAAGAGATTATTAATCGTTATACCTCGTAGAAAAGTGCTCGAAAAACCGATCGACATATAGAAGAAGTCTTTTTACAGATAAAAAAAAAAACTAACCCAACAAAAAGAAAATATATAACTCGACATAAACGATAAACGTATAAAACCTCTATTTAGGGAACAGTCGACATAATAATTTATAAAAGAGTGGAAGATATCCCATAGAAAATGAAACAAATACCAAAGGAACGATACGTTTTCGAAAGTTCAAATTAATCCAGGACGAACCGCGAAAAAAAAAAAAAGATAATTAGTTCCTCCTTCTAGGTTTTTAAATAACGACGTTAAAGTTTCTTGGACACAAAAGGATATTCTCAAAATATCATAGACCAGATGTAAATTCAGGACTTAGGGAAAACTCAATTAAAAACGTATACCAAAATCTCTTACAAGATTAAAAGAACGTATGTCTATAAAAGGTACGTGGTAAATAACTTCTCTTATAGAAGAGAGGAACCATATCAGAAAGGAGGAAACAGTTTTTAATCCACACACCCAAAGAGAGATGCGAAAGGTAAGACAAGATAACTAGACATAAAGATAAAAGACACGGTCATAGTATAACAAAACTAATGACATCGAAAAATTATATCAGACTTCAGTCCCTTGGGTTATGGAGATCGAGATTAAAAGAAAGAGTCCTAACGAAGACGATAAGATCTAGAAAACACAAAGGTTTGTTTAAAATTCGATAAAACAAGACGAAGACACTTTTTATGGTAACCATTAAACTGTCCCTGACGTGACTTAGACATCTGACTGAACTGATCACATTAATTAAACTGTTATAATTAAGAAGGTTTAGTTCTTACACTATATAGAAAGGTAGATACACAGTAGAAGATAGAGAAGTTGTAGAATAGTAAAAGTCTCATGTTCAGAAAACGGAGGAATCCATCTAAGTAAGGATCCATAAAATAAAAACTACGTTGTCATTTACCATAACAAAGGAATTAAAGGTCAGACTTGAAAGTAACAATTACATGTCTTTACGTTGTCTAAAACTATATAATTAAAACATAGGACGTTTGAATGTCTTAAGTGACTATTCGAGATCATCAAAGGACATCATAGGAATCTTAAAAGATACATATTATAGTACGGTAGACGTGTGTCACTCTCAAAACGACGAAGAAAGAACTAAATCTAAGGTAAATGAAGAAAAAGAAAAGACTGACGAACACCGATCCCGTAGAATTTGATGCAACTTATTTTTACCACTCTCATCTGTAGGAACATGACAAGAACTAGAATCTCCTTTAATAAAGTCGAGGAATGGTAACTCATACTACAATCGACACCCAAAAAGTATACACCGTAAATAATTCAACCAAGGGAGAAGCGGGGATAAGACGTTTTACACATAATATTTAAATACTACTTAACACAGTTTGCGAAAAAGAGACAGATAACTCTAAAATACAAAAAGTAAGAAGTCAAGTAATTACACAACATAGTGTGACTAACTAAACACCTATAACTTTTAAAGAACGTAGGGATCCTATTTAGGGTGACCTATAGTTGGAAAATAAAAAAAAAAGTTGGAAAATTACATAACAATCTAAACCAAATGTCGTAAAACGACTCCTAAAAACACAGATAGAAGTAGTCACTATAACTGGACATTAAAAGAAAAGAAAAAAAACGTCATTTTAAAAATAAAAAAAAAAAAATTCAAAAATAAAAATGAAATAAAACGAAATGTTATGACATAACCAAAACGGTATGTAACTGTACTTAGTCGGTACCCACATGTACTCAAGGGTTAGGACTTGGGGGGAGGGTGGAGGGTGGGGTATATAAAAACAGTATATAAACAGACCAAAAACCATAGTCCCACTACGACAAGAGTGACTCACTGAAACCTTTACAAGAGAGGACACGTTAACAAACCTTATCAAAGTCTTCACACAATTTAGAAGGGCTTTCCAAACTATCTGACGGACACTTCAGAAGACCAGGTCCTGAGTGTTTAAACTAAAGTCATGAACACTTGTCAGACAAGTATAATAGAGAAAGAAGGACAAGTCAGAACCCTCTGATTAAAATTTCTTCAAAAGGGAAATAAGATCCAACAAGTAAACTAACTGTACACCAACGATCATCCTCAATGAATACTAGGAACCATCTAGACACGACAGAAAACATTGAAGGGGAAGAGCAAAGATTAAAATAGCAAGTTACGGGTAAGGGAAAAAAATAACTACTCAACCCCGATTTCCAAATAGTTAAAAAGAATAGAAAAGTTCCTTGGTTGTGAATCAAAGTAACCTAGAAAAGATAACAAAAAAGTAGAGGTAAGACGAATAAAGACGAGACTTGAAATACTAAGAAAGGAAGACGATTCAAACCCAAAACAAGCAGAAAAAGATCAACGAAATCCAAATTCGAATCCAACTAATGAATACTGAAAAGAACAAAGGATTCCATTTTAATATAAAGATGTTTGCAGGGGGAATCTTGACGAAAACAATGTGATGTTTCTAAAACGTAGTAACACGACAACAAAAGTATACAGACCTCCATAAAAAGTCAAAGGAGAAACTAAAGAAGTTAACCAACAAAGTATAGTATAATAAATTGGAAGCACACACATACACACAAAATGTCAAAAAAAAAAGAACATGAACCAAAGATTAGAGTATCGTGACACAGTCTTTTCTACAAACTATACTGAAGTTTAAAGAATATAAATAGTTCGAAACGAAACACCGGGTCGTTCATTAGATAGGATCTCGCACAGGATACACATGAACTTTTCTTACACATAAGACGACGAAAGACTACAATATGAGATACCTGTAGTTAATTCAGGTAGACCAGATTACGTAGTAAACTTCGAACACAAAAGAATAACTAAAAGACCTAGTAGACAGGTAACTACTTCACCCCACAATTTCAAGGGGTGTTTGTTGACACAATGACAGCGACAGAGGAAAATACTGATAATCGTAAACGGAATACACCAATCCACGAGGACACGACCCATGTATGTATAAATGTTAACAATGTAGAAGAACATAACTAGGTAACTAGTAATACAGGAAACAGAGAAATTGTCAGAAGTAAAATTTTAGACAAAAAAAGACTATACGTATAACGATGAGGTCCATAGAAAACAAACTAAAGGTCAAACTTACCTTATTGACAAATATAGGGGAGTGAAAGTCAGACATACACAAGGATCTAGACTTCACCCAGAGGACAACTGTCGTATTTATGTTCATAACAACACATAGGTAAATAGGTCAGTCAGATACAGAAAACCAACCTCGTAAATTAGGTAAATGTAAATTTCATTAATACAATTCAAGAGTGTCGGTAAAAAAATCAACAAATCTCAAAAACGTTTTGGAAAAGAAAGGAAAGAGAAAACAAAAGAAGAGAACACTGAACTATTAGTCGAAATCATCCCAAAGGTAACTAAAAAGTAAAAACACTCACATAAACAATGTCTAAAAACATAACACCAATGGTACTCTAAGACTATATCGGCAGACATATATGTTCCAACAAATTTTAACGACCAGAGAATTAAAGTTTACGTAAATCTTATAGGACGTAAATTTACATGAGCGGTGAAGAGTGTTAACGATCAAATCCATAGTATAAACCCACACCTACTAAAGGATGAAAATGACATACAAACGGAAATAACCACTCAAAAGGGTAAGTATTAAAAGAATAAAGATCAACACCGGAAAAGGTGGATCGTAAACAACATCTCGACCAAACTACCACTTAAGAAAAACGAAAACGAATAGACATTCGAAGACTAAATAGGTAGTTTACACTGACTCTTGGAACGACCCATCTCATAAGAACTAACATCCAAAAAGGGAAAGTAGTGAAAGTCATGAAGTGTATTTAAAAAATAACATGACAATACAAACACTTTTCAATCAATACTAAGAACTGGAACCTCTTCACCGGGAGACGTCCTGCACAGGACACAAGGTCGTCATGTGAAGGGTGAGTAGTGGACCACCGGTCCTTGGTCGACTAGAGTCCCTTCCAAGACTAGACACAAATCTCTGAGTCAAGGTGTCTAACATCCTGACATAAAAAGAACGAAGTTCACAGACGGGGGATCACCCACTCCGACCAGATCCCCGAACACATCCGAAGGACTAACATCTCCAGTCACTGAAAGGTGGTACTCACCTCAACCAAGTACCGGGAGACTACCCGTTACGGAACAATTCCCTGTACAAATCTCCAACAACACCTGAATCCTTCAAATATTCGTAGGACAGTTACACAACCCGATACAAGGGTGGGACAACCAACAAACCAGACTCCGTAGGGTTGTGACCTCGGACGTCCGACAACCCACCTCGGTCTATAATCTATGTTACAGGGGTCGTTCTACAGTCGGAAATCTATTCATGAGGACATATACAAAAGGTGGTCGAAAATACAGGAATTTTTTCTCGGTGTTTATGGGTGATGGAGGAGGCCTCTGGAAGGTTTTGGTCGTTCCATCCAGACCGGGTCCGAGGATACTTCAGTAACGAGAACGGGACCCAGGGTCACATGTACTCTGGAACACACGTAGGAGGTTCTCACCTCAGAGACAAAGGGGGTCAGAACAGTTCGAAGACTCTAGACAACCGGAAGTTTCGGTTTACGAGATCCCCGAGAAGGAGGACTACGATATGGGGGTCCTACTCCTCCGACCGTTCCCCGAGTCTTGACAGTGAGGGTTCCCTCTTGAAGACCCTATATTAATAAGAGGTCAAACACCCAACGGGGGGTGGGGGTTACTCCCCACACCCTTAATTAATATAACGGTCACACAGTAAGGATGATAGAAACACTGTATAAGAAACAGCACCCTGTATCTTCTAGAAAGGAAACATCCAAGGACGGAAGAGATAGTTAACAACAAGTCGTCAATCAACACTAAAACCACAAGAGTGCCCTTCTCCACTCGAGTCCAGAAGACGAGGTGACAGAACAGAAGAGTTAGAACGATACTCAAAAGGACAAGAAGATGATGTCCGTTTCTCGTGGAGGGGTGTAAGACTGAACCAGAGTCTGTACACCGAACGACCCGATTGGCTTACACCCGACTTTCAGAGTCACTCGGTCAAGGATCCAGAATTCTCCGTAGTACACAGAAGTGACCGGGGGAAAACGAAAATTGGAAAGGTACTCTTCTCGTAGGAGTGTAGGAGTCTTACGTATGGATAGTCCTTTTCGTCTCTGGGTGGGCGTCGTGTGTCCGTGTGTTCGAATTGATGTGTGTGTCGAACTTCGTTTCCACGGGTTTGTGTCAGACATAGTCCCGTACTGTATGATACTGGGTCCCCAGTTTAGTCCGGAAAACAAACAAAAACATTCTGAGTGTCGATTCTCATCAAAAACGTAAAAATTTCTCAAGAATTTATTTTTTTTATTTAGACACTGTCTGTGGTATAGACCGGACGTTTCAGATTGTGAATCGAACGAACGTTTCAGATTGGAAATGAGCGACTGTAGATTCTTCAGACGACCGGGAACTAGATCTAGTTGTCGTAGGTCGGTTGGTCGTCTGGTACTCACTAGGGGTGATTCTCGTCGTCTCGACCTTCAATCCCCGTTGGAGGTCAGTACACCCTTTATCTACGAACACAAATAAAATGTCGAAATAACATTGTTTTCGATCACTATCTTTACTTTTACGCGTACCAGGGACGAAAGTATGTCGAACGAATGACCGATTACTCTGTCTCGCGAGAATCTATTGCCTTTCTTGTTTATGGTCAAAAGTATTTACATTTCTTGTCTCTATACCCTCTGATCTCCAAACTTTTATCTTTCATCCACAAATTCTTTCAGGGACTCGTTTGTCTCTTTACTACTCGACCCACAAGTCCAGGGTTGATTGTTCACAAGTACTTGAATCTCATTATGGGTAGACGGGACATAGTAAATAAACAAACAAAGTCACTCACACATTTACCAGATTTTGTGTAGTGACCAAAATAGGTCCTGACTCAAATGTTGATCCCACACTATTTTTCTCGGTTTTCAATGTCTTAAGTTACATAACGGTTCTCAATAATTGGACTCTTACCTTAGGTTTGGGGTTCTTCTTTTGAACTATCTAACCCTGGAACGATTTCATCATCGAATTTATATGACTTCTTAAATTTACAGTCCAACTTATTCACGTCGAGTGTTACTTCTGTTTTTGTTCCGAAATATCGGTCTTGTGTACAAAACGGAACCACTGACAATTCTATATAAAGTGTTTGAATAATCAGTTTGCAAAGTGAAAAGAAGAGGAGGAAAGGAAGGAAAGAGTAAAAGTGAAGGAAAGACTTGTGACGTCCTGTTATGAAGAACCTTCTGAAAAAACAAATACACTTTATACATAAATACCGAAAGAAATATAAATTGATACAGGGAGGTCCTCAAACGGGACCAAATTAATAGAGTCTAAATTTTATGTATAATGATACAATTTAGGATTCTTCAGGACACACTTTTTTATAGCATTTTCAAATTGAGTCGTAAAGTCTCTGATAGTTTTAGAAGATGACGAATTAAGGGTAATTATAGGACGACTCCTTTTGTAAAATCATTTGTTACCACAGTTGATTAGTTAACTTAATTACATAGACTCTTTGTCACACAATTGTCCTCCTTTTCCATAATTAAGTACCTCAGTTTTTCTACTCAGCTTTAAGTACCTTAGTTTTTCTACTTGGGGTTTTGTTAATTAAGTTACTAAGTACGTAAACTGTCAAAGACTCACGAACGATGATGGTGGTGTCTTGTGTTGTGACTGAGATGGGTGTTGGATTAATCTCTCTGTGTCTACCGTGGGGTGAGGTCATGAGAACGGACCTTTTAAGGTACCTACCTCCTCGGACCATCCGACGCCAGGTACCCCAGCGTTTCTCAGCCTGTGTTGACTCGCTGAAGGGAAAGTGAAAAGTGAAAGTGCGTAACCTCTTTTCTTTACCGTTGGGTGAGGTCACAAGAACGGACCTCTTAGGGTCCCTGCCCCCTCGGACTACCCGACGGCAGATACCCCATTGTGTCTCAGCCTGTACTGACTTGACTGAATCGTCGTCTGTCTCTATTGATCTACTTCTCGACTCTGTGTGTTACCACTCATGAATGTTTTCAGATATGACTCAAAACAAGTCCTCCTTCTGGACGGAGAGATGACCTGTACCACCAACTTCGATTCTCCCCAACTTACTTTCAATTCTTTTACAAAAGATCGTCCTCCATTTTGCTTGACCCGAGGGTAAGAAATGGGATTTAATTTGTTAAATCCCATTTTAAGAACTTATGTCCCATTATGATTAACGATCAACCAAATTCAAAGTTAAACCCCCCGTTAGGTCTACCCACTCTTAGAAGCGATGTCACCTTCAATCTCAAATAATCTTTCCGGTCGAGGTCTCTACCTTGATTTTTCAGAAGATAATAGGTCTAGAACTAGTTCTAACATCTGAATCACGTCGTTTATATAATAAATGACTTAAATGACCAAAAATAATAGTACTCTTCATACTCTTTCTTCGAAAATAACCATTTTAATTTACATCAGGTCTAACCGATTTTGTACAATCTGTAAGGAGGCGTAAAACACTCACCTTAGACTTCGTAAATGGGAACCCTTAGCTCGAAGATTATGGGAGGGTATCTTTAGAACATACGTCGGTAAGAATCCTTCTGAAAGGTAAAGTGGAGTCCGGAGAAATAGGTGATGGGTTTCGGTGGCTTTTCTTTGGATACGTTCCGGTTTAGTACCTTCCAGTCACGGATTGTTTGAGACATTTCTATGTCTCCGTACTTTGCCAAAATAATTAAGATCCTTGAGATTCACCAAAGTATGTCTTACTTCCTCCTTTACCTATATTTCTTCTTCTCATTCAGAAATCGTGATAGGTCCCTTTTGACCCGGAATTAGTGTACAACTCTATACAATAGTAAAATCTACATTATGGAAAAATCTTACCGTTATCAGTGTAGTCTAATGTCATCGGACTATATTTGTGGGTAAATCTGTTAGGGTGATTAAAGGAAACGAAACTAATATATAACCGAAGAGTATATCTAACATAATTCCACTCACTTACATGATTGGTCGTTTACGTTAATGACTTCAGTGAAACCTTCAGTATAATGAGTCATTTTACCCTACGTGACCGTAAGACCATACACGAATGAGAGAGACTTCTCCTATTATAGTTTGTAAGGTAACTCATACCAGTTAAGACACACGTGAGTTTCTTAGTTCAAAGACGTGTGTACTTCACGTTCGAGTCTTGGAACTGATGACACGGAGGTGACGGGACGCACTGAGCAGAACTCAAGTCACTCTGAGGACCGAGGGTTGGGGTCTTTTTAGAGGACGAAAATACCATTGTATCCTCTTTACCTTTTACACCCTCTAAACTATCTCTAACTATTATAAACCCACCACTTTACACTCTTCAAACATCAGACAATCGTTATTTTCAGTCAATCACTTTTATCTTTCCATGACAACGACGACGACGACGATTCAACGAAGTCAGTACAGGCTGAGACACGCTGGGGTATCTTCCGTCGGGTGGTCCGAGGGAGTAGGGACCCTAAGAGGTCCGTTCTTGTGACCTCACCCAACGGTAAAGGTAGAGGTCCCGTACTTTCACTTCTCACTCTCACTTCAACGAGTCGGTACAGACTGAGAGTCGCTGGGGTACCTGACGTCGGATGGTCCGAGGAGGTAGGTACCCTAAAAGGTCCGTTCTCATGACCTCGCCCCACGGTAACGGAAGAGACTAACTTCCCACCCCACCATCATTGACCCTACTTGATCAACACAGGACACATGTTATATATACAAATTTGACTTTTAGTCAAAGAATTTTCTAAGTGTAGAGTGTAAAAATGTTGATATATTTGTGTGGTTGGTGGAAAGTAGGACGTTTCCCACTCTTCAATACTTGGTCTCGTCTACGTTAGAGACTCGTCCAAGTCTCTCCACTACATCATCCCTTCCTCGTCACCTTTTGACACACGTTTAAGTAAAATTTTTATCTAATAGAACTTTATAAAGTCCCCTGTACTAATGAAGATGACAACGAGAACCAGAGTCAAATGTTGATCAGTTTCATTATGATTATAAGTGTTTAATTGGTCCCTAAGTCTAGAAAAACCTTTAGAGATCTTTCAGATCACGTCTCCAGAGTTTCACACTAGTCCCTGAGAAAGACGTTTTCATAAATGTTTTATGATTCTGAAGTCTACGGAAAGAAACAAGTGAGGACTTTTTTTATCTCCTTAGAAGGTCTTTGATGGAGTACATACTATTATGTTGTCTTACTTACGTCTTTGTTTATGATTTTACTTGCTAAAAGATGGTTTTGTCTTTCATTCCTCTAGACGTTTTCAAGTTCATTATAATGATAAAAGTATTTAAAGAAACATATTCCTTTATTGATAAAAAGTGACTTTATACCAATATCATTTAAGATTACTCACTCCTCTCTTCTACAGTCTCATTTTTCCGAACTCGAGTGAAGGAGAGTACGACGACGACGACGATTCAGCAAAGTCAGCACAAGTTGAGACACGTTAGGGTATCTACCGTCGGGTGGTCCGAGACGGTAGGGACCCTAAGAGGTCCGTTCTTGTGACCTCACCCAACGGTGAAGGAAGAGGTTACGTACTTACACTTTTCACTTTCCCTTCAGCGAGTCAGCACGGACTAAGAATCGCTGGGGTACCTGACGTCGGGTGGTCCGAGGAGGCAGGTACCCTAAAAGGTCCGTTCTCATGACCTCATCCCACGGTAACGGAAGAGGAGAGTACTTTTGTGGTGTTAATGTTGATTAACGACTTGTTGACAGTTATTTTCTCTGACCTGTTATGATTTTTACTATAAGATGTAGGTTTCTGTTCTTTGGTGTTGTTTTACCATCCTCCCGACGAAAATACTATATTAGTTTAGGGTGTCGGTGACCCATACCCTTTGGGTTTTAACCTTTTATTAATATAGTGTCTCCAATAGGGTGTCCTCACTCCCAAGACTCGGGTGGTCGTCCGAGGGGTCGACCCCCAGACCGTAGTCCTCCTCCTCGGGGGCCTCGTAAACCGAAACTTCCAATCACCCCGAACTCACGTCCTCAAAGTGTCTGTCCCCCTGTGTCTCGGAGTTGAGAACCTCCCACGTGTGGTTCAAATTGTACGTGCCCCTGGGTCCCGTTTCGTTATTGAGGTATCCTCGGACCTGACGTGGATGAACGACCAGAACCCCCCAGAGGGTCCTTCCATCCCTAACCGACACCGAGTGACACCCCCGTTCCTGATACCACCGTCTTCGGGGTCCCTAATAGTGAGTCACAATAGAGAGACCTCCTGACGGTGAAACCGTGGTTCTGGACCGGGGTGAGTTGTGCGATACCGAGGTCTCGACCCAACGGAGTCCAGTTTGTTGTTGTCCCACCCGTGTGTCGGTATAGGTAGTCGTCTGTCCGACGGAGATTTGCGTGAGAAACCGTACCGGGACGGGTGGTCTTTCGGTTCTTGGTGGTCACCCTTCCGTGGTCAGAGAGGGTGGGTCTTCATACGGTGTTCGGGTACCTGGTTCTGGGTGTTCCCCCGTCTGTGGCCTTCTATAAGGTGAAGGTGTCTTTGTCTAATTTCCTTTTTTTTACTTTTCTTTACTCCTGGTAATCTCTCTGGTGACACTGTGGTGGTTTACGTCGTTGTAGGTGTAATATCCCCCAGGGTCTTCCTCTTCTCTCTCTCTAACCCGAGCTCTCCTATAACTTCTCTATTGTAGACTTTTAAGGGGATTGCACCTTTTCCTTCGTCAGTATGTTCAAGTCCTTCACGTCTCTCATGGTGTCTCCGGGTGGGTTTCCCCCGTTGTGTGGTTCTGTGTAGTATTAGTTTACCGGTTTTTAATTTCTCTTTTGGAATTTTCGTTATTCCCCTTTCGTTGTCTATTGTATGTTCTCTTAGAGGCATTCCAATAGTCGACTAAAAAGTTGTCTGTGAGACGTTTGGTATTTCCTTACCGTGTTACATAAATTTCACCACTTTTCCTTTTTGGATGTTGGTTCTTGGGAGATGGGTCGTTCCAAGAGTAAGTGTAAACTATCTCTTTAGTTTTCAAATGTTTGTTTCTTCAGTCGTGGTGGTTTGTCGAAATGTTGTCCAAGATTTCCTTGAAGTGATCCACCTTTTCCATTCTTTCAAGTGGTCTTTCCGTTTGTATGTCATTTCTCTTCTTTAGTAGGCGTGTGTTTGTACTATGGATTTAGTCAACACTCTCCTCCTCTCATGTTTACGTTCTATCGACTTCACGTATGAACTTTGTTAGCACATATGTGTCTGACGATATAGTTTCGAAGTACCATTAACGTTTGGTTTTTAGTGAGTGACTTCTTCCGTTTCTCCTTCATTTCTTTTTTTCCGCTCCCCTCCCCCCTCGAATTCCGTTTACTTGTGTTTTTGCACTACTAGGTTTTGAATACCCTACAAAACAAAATGGTGTTCTCGTCATGATACTCCCTTCAAACATCGTTATGTTCGGATGAAGTCTTATGTTCTTTGTAAAAATTGTTGGACTGAAATGTGGGTTTCGTTCACTTTTTCTTGTTGTTTTGAGTTTCAATCATCTTCCTTTCTTCGTATTTCTAGTCTCATCTTTATTTGTTTTATCTCTACTTTTTTCTTGTCTTTTCTAGTTACTTAGATTTCGATTTTCTATTTCTTCTATTTCTTTTAACTATTTGGAAATCTGTCCGAGTAGTTCTTTTTTGACTTTCTCCGAGTCTAGTTATTTTAATATTTACTTTTTCATTTTCAATGTTTCCTGTGGTGTCTATATGGTGTCTAGGATTCTTTGATGATGATCGTTGGTATACCATCAGTTTACTTGTCTGGTTAGCATTCATAACTTTAACTTAGACAACCAATTTTTTTTTTTTTGTGGTTGTTTTCAGGGCCTGGTCCACTGAAGTGTCCACTGAAGATAGTTTGTAAATCTCCTCTAAATTGTCGATAGGAAGACTTTTTAGCGTCTCCCTTGTGAAGGATTGAGTGAGATACTTCGGTGGTAATGGGATTATGTTTGTGGTCTGTTTCTAAACTGTTTCTTTCTTTTAATGTCGGGTCATAGTGACTACTATGTTCGAGATGTGTCCCTGTGGTGGTCCGCCAATTATGACTTTAGTCTGACTAATATAAGAAACGACGGTTTCTACCTCTTCGAGATATGTCAATCGTTTTTGTTCTGGCCCTCGACGAACACTGAGTATAGTAGTCGAGGAATAACGTTTTAAGTCTGAGTTTAACTTCATCCCTTTTGGCAAGTCCATACGTACCCACGATTCAACGAAGTCAGAAGAGAGAGATACTGGGACACCTGATATCGAACGGTCCGAGGAGACAGGTACCCTAAGATTCCGTTCCTATAACCTCACCCAACGGTACGGGAGGAGGTCCCCTAGAAGGACTGGGTTCCTAGTTTCGGCGTAGAGGATACAGAGGAAGTAACCGTTCACCCAAGAAATGGTGATCGTGGGTTTAGGAAATGTTAATATGTCACATCTACTGTTTATCTTAGTATCTATCTAATCTAAAACATCTGTCTCACGGATTTCTTGATGCCCTGACTATAAGTATTGTGACATGTTCTCCACCACTGGTTTTGGGAGGGGTTCCTTTTCTTTAAGTCCTTCCGTTTCACCAAAAGACTCCTCCGGAATGTTTATCGACTCTTTTCTTCTCTTCGTTTTCTGTTTCCTCTTTCCCTTTCTATATGGGTAAACTTACGTCTCAAGGTCTCTTATCGTTCCTTTCTATTCTTTCGGAAGAATTAACTAATTACGTTTCTTTATCTTCTTTTGTTATCTTACCCTTTCTGCTCTCTAGAGTAGTTTTTTTTACCTTTATGGTTCCCTTGTAAAGTACGTTTCTACCCGTGTTTTTCCTGTCTTCGTCGTTCCTGGATTGTCTTCGTCTTCTGTAATTCTTCACTACCGTTCTTATATGTCTTGACATGTTTTTTCAGAATTACTGGGTCTATTGGTACTGCCACACCAGTGAGTGGATTTTCGTCTAAAGGACTTCCCACTTCAGTTCACCCGGAATCCTTTGAAATGACACTTGTTTCGATCACCTCCACTACCTTAAGGTGTCTCGATAAAATTTAGGATTCTCTACTACGACACTTTCATGACGTGAGTTACACGGTCGTTTAACCCTTTTGAGTCGTCACCGGTGTCTTGACCTTTTCCAGTCAAAAGTAAGGTCAGGGTTTCTTTCCGTTACGACTTCTTACGTGTTTGATAGTGTTTTAACATGAATAAAGTGTACAATCGTTCTAATACAAATTTTAGGAAGTTCGATCCGAAGTCGTCATACACTTGGTTCTTGAAGTTATACATGTTTGACTTAAATCCTTTCCGTCTCCTTGGTCTCTAGTTAACGGTTATAGACGATCTAGTATCTTTTTCATTCCCTAAATTTTCTTTTTTTTTAGGTGAAGATGAAGTAACTGATACGATTTCGAAGACTGAAATACCTAGTGTTGTTTGACATCTTTCAAGAATTTCTCTTCCCTTATGGTCTGGTGGAATGGACAGAGAAATCTTTGGACATACGTCCTGTTTTGTTGTCAATCTTAGTCTGTGTCTTGTTACTCAAACTTGTCTGATCAAGTTTTGACCCTTTTCTTAGGTAGTTCCGACATACAACAGTGGGACGAATAAATTGAAGATACGTCTCATGTAGTACGTTTTAAGGTCCGACCTACTTGTGTTCGACCTTAGTTCCAACCACCCTCTTTATAGTTGGTGGAGTCTATATGTCTACTATGGTGGGAATACCGTCTTTCACTTCTCCTTGATTTCTCGGATAACTACCTCCACTTTTTCCTATTACTCTTTCGACCGAATTTAAAGTTGTCAGTTTTTCGTTTTTAGTACCGTATACCAGGGTAGTGTAGTACCGTTTATCTACCCCTTTTTTACTTTCGTGACTGTTTAAAATAAAAGAACCCAAGGTTTTAGTGACACCTGTCACTGACGTCGGTGTTTTAATTTTGTACAAACGAGGAACCTTCTTTTAGACACTGTTTGGATCTATCACATAATTTTTCGTCTCTATAGTGAAACGACTGTTTCTAGGTATACCAGTTTCGATACTAAAAAGGTCATCAATACATATCTACACTCTCAACCTGATATTTTTTCCGACTCGTAGCATCTTAACTACGAAAGCTTGACACCACGACCTCTTTTGAGAACTCGTAGAGAACCTGACTTTCCTTTAGTTTGGTCAGTTAGGATTTCTTTTAGTTACCACTTATAAATGACCTTCTTGACTACGACTTCGAGGTTATGAAACCGGTAGACGACGTTTCTCGACTGTGAAACCTTTTCTGGAGTTACGACTCTTCTTAACTCCCGTTCTCCTCTTCCCCAGTTGTCTCCTCCTCTACCAACCTACCGTAGTGACGGAATTACCTGTACTCAGACTCGTTTGAGTACTTCTATCATTCCATGTCCCTTCGGACCGTACAACGTCAGATACCCCAGTGTTTCTCTGTCTATACTGAATCGTTGGTGTTGTTGTATTTAGTGACTACTTCTATGTGCGTTTTTAGGAGTTGTTTAATATCGTTTGGTTTAGGTCGTTATGTAAATTTTCGAATTTGTGGTACTAGTTCACCCTAAATAGGGTCCCTACGTTCCTAAAAAGTTATAGTCGTTAGTCACACTATATGGTGTAGTCCAACTTCTTATTTTTGGTATACTAGTAGAGTTATCCACCTCTTTTTCGACAACTGTTTTAAGTTGTCAGCAAAAAATATTATTTAAGGTATTTCACCCGTGTCTCCCATAGCTGAAGTTGTATTATTTTCAGTATTTACTGTTTAAGTGTCCTTTGTAGTAACAGTTACCACTTTTAGACTTTTGTAAAGGGATTCTAATCCTTGGTCCTACTCCTTCGGGTGAGAGTGCAACAAATAAGTTGTGTCAAATTCTTCGGTACCGGTATCGTTGGTCTCTTCTTTACCTTTAGTTACCTTAGTTCTAAAATTGTCTTCGTTTCGACAGTGGCACACGTCTACTGTACCACGAGTTGGATCTGTGAGGATTACTAGGATGGTCTTTCGATGGTCACTAGTAGTGATTCAACCATTCCAACGTTCTAGGTTTTAATTATGTGTCTTTGGATGACGTAAAGATATGTGATTGTTACTTACTAGTATTCCCTTTAATTCCTTTGTTATGGTAGATGGTAACGTAGATTTTTATAGTCCCTCAGTTGGATTTCTCCGTTTTGGACATGAAGTCTTTGATTCTACGACGACTCTTTTTCTACTATGTTTGTCCTTTCTATATGGTATAAACCCCTAACCTTCTTTGTTATGACAGTTTCACTGATGTGGTAGGTTCCATTAGATGTCTAAGTTACTCTAAGGAAATTTTAATAGTGACCGTAAAAAGTGTCTCGATCTTCCTTTGCTAAAAATAAACTTTTGTGTTCTCTGGAATTGTAGATTTCGTTAAAACTTTTCTTTTTCCCTCGGGTCCCTTAGTCTGAGGGACTGAAGTCTGATATGATATTGTTATGTCATTAGTTTTGTCACATCATGACCGTATTTTTATCTTTATATCTAGATACCTTGTTCTATTTTACAGGTCTTTATTTGGGTTTGTGGATATCAGTTAGATACTGTTTCCTCCGTTTTCATATATTACCTCTTTTATCAGAAAAGTTATTTACCACGATTCTTTTGACCTGTCGCTGTACCTTCTCTTACTTCAATCTTGAAAGAGGTTGTGGTATGTGTTTTTATTACCTAATTTCTGTATTTACATTCTGATCTATGATATTTTCAGAATCTCCTTTTGTTTGTGGGAGTGAGAAATTGTATTTAACGTTACTATGGAAAAAACCTAGGTGGAGGATGTCGTTACCTTTATTTTTGTTTGTGTTTACCTGGATTAATTTGAATTTTTGAAAAGGTATCGTTCCCTTTGGTACTTGTTTCTCTGTAGGATGTCTTCCCTTCTTTTATAAATGTTTACTACATTAATCAGGGCAAAGGTATCATATCGCCAATAGTGTAAGCGGAGTGCTTACTACATTAATTGTTCCTTAAATAGAGGTTTTATACGTTTGTAGTTTAACTTAAGTTATGGTTTTTTTGTTGGGGGTTTTACCCGTCTTCTAGATTGATCTGTAAAGAGGTTTCTTCTGTATAATTACCGGTGTTTCGTGTACTTTCCACGAGTTGTAGTGATTAATAATATTACTCTCTACATATAGTTTTGATCTCACTCTATAGTGAAGTGTGACCAGTCTTGCCGGTTGTTTTTGGTAGACAGGTATTTTTGACGATCTCTACTATACCTCCTTTTCTTGGGAAGACGTGACAGCCAACCTTACATTTATCTATGTTGGTGATATTCTTGTTATATATATCCCAGGAATGTGATTTTTATCTAGATGGTGGGACACTAAGATGTCAGGGTGAGTACCCGTATAAAGTCCTCTTTTTGGTATGAAGTCTTTCTATGTGCGTGGGGTCACAAGTGACGTCGTGAGAAATGTTGTCGGTTCTATACCTTCGTTGGATGTACGGGCACCTGTCTCCTTGACTGTTTCTTCTACGTCATGTATATACGTTCCTTTACAATGAGTCGGTATTTTTCTCGTTTTATTAGGGGGAACGTCATTGGACCTACATGAGCCATAATATTAGACTCACTTCAACATCAGTCTCTTTCTGTTTGTAGCAAACTATAACGAATCTATACATTAGATTTTTTGACTATGTTTACCTGAACAAATGTTTGTCTTTATCTAAGTATCTGTATCTTCTGTTAGAACCAATGGTTTCCCCGCTTTTATTTAATCCTCAAACCCTAATTTTATATGTGTAATGATATATATTTTGTCTATTGGTTGTTTCTGGATGGTGTGTGGTGTCCCTTGATCCGAGTTATAAAGGATTATTGGATATCACCTTTTTTACACCCTTTTTACCTGTATAAGTGTACATGTTGACTTAGTGAAACGACATGTGGACTCTGATTGTGACGTTTAGTTGATAGGAAGTTATTTTTTCTCGTTTCATATTCCTATGGTTCTTCCTATTTCTTAACCGGGTTATTAAGGCAGAGAGGGTAGTAAAATATAACTCATACATCTTATAACTAACTGTGTGTCATTCTGGATTTTTTAATAAATTGTTTACTTTTTTTCAGACGTTATTGATATTTTAATTGGTACCCTTTCTATGTCTCTTGCACATGAGTCAAGATCCTCGGTACGATTTCCAAAATGTTTATAATAGAAAGGTTAGTAACGTTATCGACAACCCCTATCGATTGTATGAAGGTAAATGTCCACTCTTTTGACTAAGAGTCTTCAATGTATTGAAGGAACCTCAGCTGATTATAATTGAATCAAGTGACAAGGACAAGGTGTCAGACCCAAACCAATAAGATTAGGGACTTTATGACTTAAATAGTATGAGTCATATGTAATCAAAGCTGAGGAAGACTAATCGGAACTTTAGTTAAGGATTTCGTGCAATGTTTACTTCCGCCAGTAGGTCACCACTCTCTGCCATCTCCGATAAAAGATTCCTCTTTTTAGTTGGTTTTCCCCTTCTTGTTCTAGAGACAAGTCGGAAAAAAGGGATGATAGTGACGGTCTTTGACACCGTTTTCTTACTCATTGACGGACCTTTGAGAAATAATTTTATTTGTATATTTATAAATTTGTAGAAGTTTCCGCACTTATTTGTGGGTCCTGAGTAATAAACACTGGTGTTCGAGATGTAGACAAGATTGTAAAGGATTGTAACTGCGTTATAGGACAAAACCGGGATGAGAGTAAAGATAGTTCTAATGTTAGGTCCGAACTAGGACAGTTATGATAGGAGTGAATGCCAGTTCTTAGAGTGTGAGTAAACGAGTAGGTACGGTCAGAGGTGGCGTTATGGGTTCTACTGTCTTCACAACCTTTTAAAATTATGTGGTGTAGACTCTAGTGTTACATGTAATTGGTGGGGTTTCAGCCGGGACTAACGCCTGAACGTAGAATGTGAAACAGGGAACTAAGCAATACTGTAAGGGAGGGACGACAAGATTTGAGACATAGGAAGTCAGGGATCAAAGTGGGGTCGTGGAGATGAGACTCCTACGGAAGTGAGGAGTAAATAACTGTGTCTACTATATGCTTCGGTCGCGAGTGTCTACAGAAAGAAGTATTTCTGATTTACTTTCAAAGGTAAAGGGATAAATAGAAGCAAAACTCGAATCTTTGAGGAAAGGAGAGGGGATAGTCTTACACTATCCGAGAGAAACGTAGAAGACAAGAGAGAGGAGTGTAAAGAAGTCAGAATAGAGGGGTAGAGGTCGAAATGGTGTAAACAAGTTGATAGGAAAAAAAAAAGAAGACAAGATAGGAAACCACAGAAAATAAAACGGATATTTGTATGTGTGTATAAGGAAAAATTAAAAATAACCTCATATCAACTAAATGTTGTAATACACTCAAAGTCCACATATCGTTTCACTAAGTGAAGATGTATACAGGTGAGAAAGAAAGTCTAAAAAAGAATATATCCAATAGTGTCTCAAAACTCATCTCAAGGAACACGATATGTCATCTAGGAACAACTAATAGAATATATATATAATCAAACACATGCAGTTAGAGTTCGAGGACTAAATAGGGAAAGGGGTTAGAGTAAAGGGGAAACCATCGGTATTCAAAGAAAGTTATAGACATTAAGACAAAGACGAAACATTGATTCAAATAAACATAGTAAAAATTTGTAATCTAAGGTGAACACTCACTATAGTATATAAATAGAAGGAGACTGAAGTGAAGGGAATCATACTATTAGAGATCAAGGTAGGTATAACGACGATTACCGTAAAGTAGGGAACAATGTCGACTCATTATGAGGTGACCCATGTACGATGTAGAAGAAATAGGTGAGGAGACAACTACATATAAGTCCAACGAAGCTACAGGACCGATAACATTTATCACGGAGTTACTTGTAACCCCACGTACAATATAAAAGTGTACATAAGGATTTGATCTGTTTTATTGAGTTTGAGCATTGAGGGTGTTCGACGAATGAGTTTTAGAGACGAGATTGGTTACGTGAAAAGTTTCGCTCAAATAGTCGGGGAATGAGCAGATGAGTAGGACGGAAACGTCAAACCAAAGACTGAGTCAATGAGACAAGACGATGAAACTCTCACTATTCATTGTTTTGGTAGTGCCTCGGGTCCTGGTAAAAGGATCAGAGGTGGGAGGACGTCACGACTAATGAAGTGGGACACACCAAAAGAAGAGAACTAAGAATGTGAACGTCCGAGAAAACAGTGGAACGTCGTGACAGATATGAGATTCAGGCCACCTCAGAGACAGAGGGTCGTATGTTTGTAAAAGTCTAGAGAAACAAGACGTGTGAAAGAGAGTCGTGATATACACTAAAAGCCGTGTCGTGGTAAAAAACTCCTGGAGGAAACACGGTCGGTGACCTACATCACTACTTGTCTCATAATGGGTCGGGACCGTCTGAGTGTCAATGTCTTTTCATTCGTTAGTGACCTAAGGTGAACTACTGACGTCATTTACATATTCGGTGGTTCATACCTCCTTCATGTCTCTTCATTACTGAAGGGACCACGGATGTCTCCTACTCTCCTCGTCCTCGTCCTTTTATCGTCAAACCTCATTTCTTACAGGTCCTTTACAAAGGGTTCTTTATTAGTCCTTTACTCAGTTTCACTTTGAGTTATTACACCGACACATTACCCTCTTTTATAATCGTTTACCACGTTGACTGTTTCCTAGGTAGAGGTTATATATGTTTGTCAAGTACATCGAGATCTAGTTTTTTTACTTGTTGGGCTAGGTTTTTTACCCGTCTAGATTTGCCTGTAAAGAGATTTATTCTGTACAACAACAACAAGTCAGAGGGTCAACACAGACTGAGGAACGTTGGGGTACCTGACGTCGTACGGTCCGGAGTGACAGGGAGTGGTGGAGGACTTCAAACGGGTTCAAGTACGGGTAACGTAACCTACCTTATGGCGACCGGTTTTTCGTGTACTCTTCTACGAGTTGTAGTGATTATTTCTTTATGTTTAGTTTTGATGTTACTTTATACTGGAGTGTGGTCAGTCTTACCGGTAACAATTCTTCAGATATTTGTATACGACCTCTCCTACACCTCTTTTCCCTTCGGAGGATGTGACAACCACCTCTACATTCAACCATGTCGGTGATAGCTCTTGTCAACCCTTCAAGGAGTTTTTTGATTTTTGTCTCAAAGGGATACTAGGTTGGTGGGATGAGGACCCGTATATAGACCTGTTTTGATATTAAACTTTTCTATGTACGTGGGGTCACAAGTTTCGTCGTGATAAGTGTTATTGACTCTGTACTTTGTTGGATTTACAGAAAGTTGTTTCCTTACCTATTTCTACATTAAGTATATATGTTACCTTAAGATACGTCAGTAATTTTTCTTACTTTATTACGGTAAACGTCGTTGTACCTACTTAGATCTCTAATAAGTGAATTCTTTCAGTTTATATATAGTGAGTATATACCTTAGATTAAAAATTTTTAATATACTTACTCGAATAAATGTTTTGTCTGAATATCCATAATTGTTGTTTGGATGTCAGTGGTTTCCCCTTTACATCCCCCCACCTATTTAGTCCTAGACCCCTAATTGTATATATTTGATGATGTATATTGTATCTATTGGTGGTTCTAGATGACAGATTGTGTCCCTTGAGATGAGTCATGAGACACTATTGGATGTACTCTTTTCTTAGACTTTTTCTTACTCATATATACATTGACTTAGTGAAACGATCTACGTACTTTATGTTGTGACATTAGTTGATATGAGGGTTATTTTATTATTATTATTTATTACACTGACACAATTTCCTTACCCTAAGATTTTAGACACAAAGAGAGAGGGTAAGGTATCAGAGTTTTCCGTCAGTCAGGAGGGTTCATACACGGTGGTTCTTTGTAGAGGTCGACTCCTCAAAAATGGGTCACTTCAAGGAGGAGAAGAAATGGGAACAACGGGCTCAAAGGACCGGGAGTATTATACGTAAATCTGGAGGAATAAAATCATCGAGAGGTAGGAGGAACGGTCGTACCCCAAACGACCTTGGTCTGTCATTAGTCTATCACCTCCTTTCAGAACTGGAGTATTTCCGATTCACTAACGTAATTGAAACCTTTGTTTTCATCAGTTTCTTTGGATCTTTCACTTCTAAATTAAAAAGTTTATCCTAAAAACTAGGGTTTTATCTCTGGTCTTATTCCCTTCACCCTATCCTTTCCGTTTTATTTGACAAGTAGAAGGTCTTTATCTTACGAATTCAACAAAACAAAAGTTTAGGATATTAATTTATAACTAAATTATTCTAAATAACTGTGTTATCCCGATGGCACCACCGAGACACCATTTCTTAGACGGATAGTTACGTCCTCAATGTCCAAACTAGGGACCCAACCCTTCTAGGGGACCTTTTCCTTTGCCGTTGACGGACGTTATGTCCTCCTGGACCAATCTAAGGACCTAGTCGTTCTAGACGACCTCTTCCCTATCCGATGGGTAAGGTATAAGAACCCGAAGGGACCATCGAGTCGATCATTTCTTAGTCGGACGTTACACCCTCTGGACCCAAGCTAGGGATCCAATCCTTCTAGGGGGTCTCTTCCCTTGTCGATGGGTGAGGTCATAAAACCGGACCTCTTAAGGTACTTGATATATACCTCAGCGTTTCTCAGCCTGTGTTGACTCGTTGATTGGGTGTAATTGTGTTACTCAAGTGTTGATCATTCAAAAAAATTATATTTAAATAAAATTAACCTCCAATTAATGAAATGTTATAACATAACCAAAACGGTATGTAGTTGTACTTAGGTGGTGTCCATATGTGTACAAGGGGTAGGACTTGGGGGGAGGGAGGAGGGAGGGGCATGGTAGGGAGACCCAGTAGGGTCGGGGTTCGTAGGTCATAGTACGTAGCTTGGACCTGACCACTAAGCAAAGTATATACTGTAATATGTGCAAAGTTACGGTAAGAGGGTTTAGTAGGGTGGGAGAGGGAGAAGGTGTCTCAGGTTTTCTGACAAGATATGTAGACAGAGAAAACGACAGAACGTATGTCCCAATAGTATTGGTAGAAAGATTTAAGGTATATATACGCAGTCATATGACATAACCACAAAAAGAAAGACCAAATGAAGTGAGACATATTATCCGAGGTCAAAGTAAGTGGAGTAATCTTGACTAAGTTGACACAAGAAAAATTACCGACTCATTATGAGGTAACACATATACATGTTGATCATTCAAAATTTTGCTGATAGATGAAAGGTTTAGTAACGTCCTATCTTTCGTTTTGAAAATAGTCTTTCTGTTTTGTCCTTTTTTATGTTGATTTTCACGTGTTGTTTTTTCCTATTCAATCTAATATAAAAATATCATTTACACGTTAAATTTGAAGGAATAATTTCCCATTTTTAGAAACCTAAAAATTGTTAAACCAAAATTAGTAGACAAGAAATGTTTTCTATATTTTTACGTAGTCAAGTCAAGTCAACGAGTCAGTACAGGCTGAAGAACGCTGGGGTACTTAACGTCGTGCGGTCCGGAGGGACAGGTAGTGGTTGAGGGCCTCAAGTGAGTCTCAGCGCAGGTAGCTCGGTCATACTTCTAAGATAGTTCTCGGATCCTTTGACCCAAAATTATTTTGTACTTGTTTTTCCGGATCCTTTTCAAGATCGTTTGTTACTTCCTAAATTCTGGATTTCTAAAATATAAAATTCTGGAGTTACCGTGTTCTGTCTGTGTTTCTGCGCTTTGTTGTATAACGCACTCTATACGTTACAACAAACCCTATAAGACCGGGGTCGTATACGGGGAGGAGCCCTAAAAGACAACCTTGACCTTGGCTCTCGATTTTCTGGTCCTGTCAAAGGATGTAACAAAGAAGGTATAGGGTATGTGATTCTGGATAACTAAGGGAGAGAGGACTGGGAGAGTCATAAGTGAAACGAGTGTAGGGATGAGTAACTTGATGACTTTGCCTGAGGAGTATGGAATGGGGAAAACGTTGATACCTTTCTTAGAAGGATGGAGATCGGAATAGAGGTAGATTAATGATAAAATTTAAGAACTGTTTTATTATGAAACTTTTACGTTACGACGAGTATAAAAAGAAGGATAAAAATTAGAAAAAGAACACAGTACGGTTCTGCTAAAATTCTAAGTAAAATTCTTTCTTGGTGGGTCTCCCTAGGGGGACCGTCTAGACTTCGACTCTGGACTGAATTATATATCTCGTGGGTCGGATTATATTACTTATAATTTAGATATCTACCACGTGTTAAGTCATACATTATATATCTATCTCGTTATTTCAATTTAAGAGGAGGGTCTATTTTATGAAGAGGGTTTAGGAAGACTGTCATGTTGATTAAAATAAGGTTCGGTGCGACCCACCTTTCCGAGTGAACACGGAAGGTCACACCTATTGTTTCCCCCATCTCCGGACAAACGAGACGAGTGTCTCCGAAAATGTGAGTACGTGTCAATTTCGATGTTCTCCATCTGTATTGGTCTTCGTGAAAGAAGTCGAACCTACATTTAACTTTTTCGAGGTACGTAACCGTACTTGTTAGAATTCGTAATTCCCGTTAAATTTTTTCTCTCTCTCTCGTCCCCTTTTTTTTTTTTTTTTGTTCATCGTCGACAACTTGATCTTTGCCGTCCTCTCGTCCGTCGACGTCCCGTCGACAAAAGATAGACCTCTCGGGAAACCTTCACGAAAACTCCAAGAAGTTTATAAACTACTCTTAAAGTACCTACAACTACGACATATTCTTCGAAATTGTAAAATCACAGGACGAATTTCAAAATTTTAAGACGATTTTGTGTGGTTTGGACAACTTTTGATACCCACTTTTACCTTTTAGGTACCCGAGACCTCAGACTGACTGATCCGAATCAAGGTCCAAGGTCACCGTTCATGGTAGAACCCGAGGAATTCGAGAGTTTCGGTCTTAAAGGACTAGGTATTTTAAGCAGGGAATGGAGTGTTCCAATAACCTCAATGATTATAAAACATTTCATGTGTTTTACGAAGGGCGTATCACTCTAGTTAGTGAGTCAGCACAGGCTGAGACACACTGGGGTACCTGTCGTCGTGTGGTCCGAAGGGACAGGTAGTGGTTGAGAGTTTCGAACGAGGGAGAGTACGGGTAACTCAGCCACTACGGTAGGTTTTTAGAGTAGGAGACAGAAGGGAAAAGGAGGACGGAATTTAGAAAGGGTCGTAGTCCCAGAAAAGGTTACTCAGCTAAGAAACGTAGTCCACCTGTTTCATAACCTCGAATTCGAAGTCGTACTCGGAAGGTTACTTATAAGTCTTGACTAAAGGAAATCATAACTGACTAAACTAGAGGAACGACAGGTTCCCTGAGAGTCCTTAGAAGAGATCCTGGTATCAAGTTTTCGCAGTCAAGGAACCCCGAGTCGAAAGAAATACCAGGTTAAGGTCATAGGTTAAGGTATGTACTAGTGACCTTTTTTGTATCAAAACTGTTATACCTGGAAACAGTTATTTTATTACAGAGACGAAAAATTATACGACAGATCCAACCAGTATCGAAAAGAAGGTTCCTCGTGTGTAGAAAATTAAAGTACCGACGTCAGTGGTAGACGTCACTAAAACCTCGGGTTCTTTTATTTCAGACAGTGACAAAGGTAACAAAGGGGTAGGTAAATGGTACTTGACTACCCTGGTCTACAACACTAGAAGTAAAAAACTTACAACTCAAAATTCGGTCCAAAAAGTGAGAGGAGAAAGTAAAAGTAGTTCTCCGAGAAATCAAGCAGAAGCGAAAGACGATATCCCACCACAATAGACGTATAGACTCCAATGACTATAAAGAGGGACTTTAGAACTAAGGTCGAACACGGAGTGGTCGGACCGTAAAACGTACTACATGAGACGTAGATTCAATTTATTCGTCCCACTGTTATATGTCGGAACTGTATGAGGAAAGGGTTAAACCTTGTCAGGTAACACGATACAGGTCAAGATTGACAACGAAGAACTGGACGTGTGCAAAAAGTGCTCTGTCCACTCCACCAGACCATGAGGGTAGAGAACTTCTTAAAAGGTTACAAACAACACTAAGTGTGTTAGTTTCCGAAATAACATCAGTCACTTCGTCTTCATCTAAAAAAAAGATCTTAAGAGAGTGAAAAAGATACTGGACTGTTTACAACCGTTAAACTAGAGACCAAGGAGACGGAAAAGATTTTGGTCGAACTTGTAGACCTCCAAGAACCGAGTGTAAGACAACTTCGGACCGAACGTCTTAAAACACGTAATGAAACGATCGTGTATTTTACTCACGTTAACACGTCATCAAACTTGTAAGAAACCGTAACGGAAAGAAACCCTAACCTTACTTTTGACTAGAAAAGGTCAGGACGCCGGTGACGACTCAAAAGGTTTAAACGACCATATGACTCATGTCGTGAAAGTGTCGTTGTAGAAAATCCTAAACTTTATCGAGTCGACCTTAAGGGAGTGGAGGTGATCGAAACAAGCATCACTACGAAGGATTCCGGATGAACTGAAGTCTGAGGTCCTACAGAGTCAGATCCACTTACTAGTGTGGTAATACCAATAGACCCAGTACTTCTAGAAAGACATGTCAAGAAACCACATAAGAACGGTGGAGAGGAATTATAGAAGACGAAGACAATCTAGGTATGGTAAAGACAGGATAAAACACGAGTAGAAACGTACTTTACAAGGGAACCATAGAGATTAAAGAACTTCTCTAGAGATCATAAAGGGTAAGATAAAAAGAAAGGAGATAAAGAAACGTAACTAGTGAATCCTTCCGAAAGAATAGAGAGGAACGATAAGAAACCTTGAGACGTAAGTTTACCTACAGAGAAAGGAAAAGAGGAAACGGGATACGAAGAGAAGAAAAGAGTCAATAAAGATTCTCGAGGTGTCTATTGATAAACGGAAACAAGAACCCCTACCAAAACTAGAGACGGAGGACATGTCATAATGCTAGGAGGTAAGGTGTATCACTTCCCACCTAGTTTGAGTGTATAAAATTTCATGTGTTTCACGAAGTGCGTATCACTTCCCACCTAGTTACGGTGAAGAGTGATAGACAGATGCACAGTGGTAACATTCTGTATGACACCATGTCTAAATAAGGGTCACAGAGAGTTCCCGTTTTCCTAATCAAAGAAGTCACTACAACCTTCTTGGAATCATAGTCACATATTTTTAAACGACCTTTTCCGTCACCCTACTTAACCCTCTAACGTCTAACTAACGTCTAACGTCTATTGATTACTCTTGTATGATATATCGTGTCCCTTGAGATGAGTCACGAGACACTACTGCATTTATCCTTCCTTTAGGTTTTCTGTCCCCTACATACATACGGATATCCCCGTAATCTTTGATTGTTGTGACATCTCGTGGATATGAGGTATTTTTAATTAAAAATTTTTAGACGACGTCCAGACATGAATTCTATGTTCTTCATTTACGGTCTTGTAAAGACACGAATTGAGTACATTTGACGTTTCGAGGAAAAGACTCTTTTAACTTCCGTTTGAAGGCAAACAGTCGAACAAATTTTGACCTGAAGATTTGGAACCCACTCTGTCTTCGTGAATTAGAAAGAACCGAAGACACTGGATGTCTGGAGACGTCATGACCGTCCAACATTTGGGGGTTGGTAAGATAATAATCGAAAAGAACCTAGACGCTTTTAGCGTAGAAACGCGACATACAATGAAGTCCACATATTTTAGTGATATGGAACCTATTTTTCCATTTTAGGGAGGGGAGGTAACTTTAACGGGGGAGAGAATTTCACCGTAAACGCTTCAACGATAGACTGACGTCACGAATCTTTGGTCGTTCACACCTTCCCGAGTAGGAACCCGATGAAGATTCTATACAGAACGGAACGCTTTGGAGGACTGAAAGGTAAAGGGAAACTCGGTGTTGAAAGTCCGTGGACGAAGAAGTCCGTCACACACGAGGTAGGTATCTGTGTCGAGACGACAACTAGACTCGTCCTTAAAAGACAGGTGACGGTGACCCGGACGAAGGGCACAGAGGAGGACGACGACGATTCAGTGAAGTCAGCACAGGTTGAGACACGTTGGGGGATCTACCGTCAGGGGGTACGAGGCGGCAGGGACCCTAAGAGGTCCGTTCTTGTGACCTCACCCAACGGTAAAGGAAGGGGTTAGGTACTTTCACTTTTCACTTTTACTTCAGTGAGTCAGTGCTGGGGTAACTGACGTCGGGTGGTTCGGGGAGGTAGGTACCCTAAAAGGTCCGCTCTCATGACCTCACCCCACGGTAACGGAAGAGGCCACGGAGGACGATCCCTTGACGAATATGGATACTTTGAACGGAAGACTCCTTCGTAGAAAAAGGTGGACATAAACAAAACCATCTCAGGACTATACTCCGGAGTCAACTACAAAGACTTCGGTCATGACAAAGAGGGAATAAGAGGAGTGAAAAGTTGTGAGAACCGGTCACCAAGGGGTTCATACAAACCATTTGGGGACCCTCCAGGACCTTTGGAAAATCCCCCGTGTAGTCCATTTTTAATAAAAGAAAAAACACGATCATACAATCCATGAAAAAAGTCACAACTATACACGTCACTTTTTCGTTTTCCTTATTATTTGACGACCGTTCTAAATTTTAAACGGTTTTGTTACTATGTAATTGGGATTGTGTTTATCTCGCACCTTGATTGACATAATCATCTGCAACAGAAGAAATGGTGAAACGTAAGTGTCTTTTCTTACAGTGAAAGTGAATCATTATAGAAACTATTACGTCATTTTTAATAATTAAAATAATTCAAAATCGGGGATTACTGTGTAGAAAAATTATAAGACACACTGTTTTACCTTTAAGCTGTATTTTGTGAACACAACGAGTCACTTCACACTACCAATTGACCTTCCTTTTCGCACACTAACTCTCGACGTTTGACTTGATCGGTGAGAAAAGTGTGTTGCGCTATAAATGAAGTTTCTTGTTGAGTGACTATTTTGAACCGATATGTTTGGCATAAGACATATAAACAGTCTGTAAAAACACTTTCACTTGTTTTTGTGGACAGTGAGGTTACGTTTTTGGAATTTAAAAAACGGTTACTATTGCAAACTTAAAAGTTCGTTCGTAATTTTTTTAAAAAATTTGTATAGTTGGTCACTCGAACCATCGAGCGGTTATATATTTCTTTAAAACTACTCTAAGAACCATTATAATTTTCTATGTTAACCAACTATAAAACATTACTTCACACAGGTCTAAAACCTTTTAGACTTACCAAGTCATTTGATCATAAAAGGTCTACTTATTATATACTAAAATGTTTTAGTACGTAACCATACTTTCTAGGTATATTTAAAATTCTATCTGGTTGTTTAAAATGATATTGGTTGTTCTTCAAGTAATCATCCCAACGTTTATAACCATGTAATGTTTATTGGAAATTCTTTGATTGTGAATAAAAACGGTGTAATAAAAAAATTAACTTCCTATTAACGAAATGTTTTAAAACACCAAAAGACAGTTTGGAGTTGTACTTAGTCGGTATCCATGTGGTACAGGGGAGAGAGTGTTTGGAGGGAGGGTAAAAGGAGGGGTAAGGGGTGAAAATCTAACAGTCTCGGGAACAAACTCAAGGGATTCAATATGACGTTTAAGGGTAACCGATGGACAAAATGTATACCATAACATTTAAAGGTACAGAGGTATGTAGAGTGGGAGGGGAGGGGAGAGGGGTACAGATACGCAGACGAGAGATAAAGACAAAGAGGTAACGACGGGACTTTTAATTAAGTAGTCATGGTACAAAGATCTCAAATATATATACGTAGTGATACATAGATATAAAGAGAAAGACTGAATTAAGTGAGCATATTATCTGAGATCCAAGCAGGTGGAGTAATCTTGACTGAGTTTACACAGGGAAACATACCGACTCATTATAAGATCACATATATACGTGGTGGTGTGTATATACCGTATATATATATATATATATGTGTGTGTGTGTGTGTGTGTGGTATCATATATACATGATGGTACTCCACCATAGAGTAACATCAAAACTAAAAGTGAAGAGATTATTACTCACTATAACTCGTAGACAACTCGTAGAAAAGTACACAAACAATCGGTGGATATACAGAAGAAACCTGTATACAGAAGAAACATTACCTCTTCCTTTACCGTTGGGTGAGGTCACAAGAACGGAACTCTTAGGGTCCCTGCCCCCTCGGACCACCCGACGGCAGATGCCCCAACGTGTCTCAGTCTGTGCTGACTTCACTGAATCGTCGTCGTCGTCGTCGAAGATACATTTTACAGACAATTGTATAAAAAGGGTGAAAAACTACTCCAACAAATAAAAAGACCATAACTCAACATACTCGACGAACATATAAAACCTTTAAGAAACAGTCGACAAAGTAAACGATAATAAAAGAGGGTAGGACTCCCAAAAGTGGAACGAACAATTCTATGATTATGAATAACTCATATCATAACTCAGTTTCTTCTCGGTAGGGAGTTTGGTATATACTTTCAATTTAGTTTTACCTAAAATCTGGATTGTCATTTTGGACTTGCATATCTCTGAAGGGACCACCAGGTCCTCGATTCTGACGTAAAAGGGTCACGTCCGACGAGGTCAAGTCAGGGACCAGTCCCTTGATCTGGGGTGTCCGGTGTTGATTCTTAAGTGTACGGGGTTGATTTCTGACACACACGGTGTTGATTCTGGGTTGTGTCGGTTTAATTAATTAAATTTTTATTGATATATTTTGAAGGTCTTCTGTACCCTCTTTTCGAAGCACTGAAAATCAATCCGTTTTTAAAGAATCCCTTCTGTAGTTTTTGTATTAGATATTTTCTTTTGATCCTATTTGACTTGAAACACTTTACTTTTCTCTTTATAAAAGTTTAATATTTCAACCGTTTCCTGAATATCGGTCTGTTATGGACCTTAAGAATTTTGATTGTTAATTCTTTTATAGGTTTTTTTTTTTTAGGTTAAAATTTTTTACTCGTTGCATAGACTAGTCAGTGAACTAGTTTCTTCTATGTGTAAACCGTTTAATAGTATACTTTTACAATTAGTAATCTTTTTACGTTTGATTTCCGTGTCAGTCGATAATCATGTATAAGTAATTTTATCAATTTGACAAATGTTATTTCTTCTTTTGTCATTGTTCATGATCGTTTATACATTACACTTACCTTGAGACTGTAAGGACCAGTCTTACGGCTACAAGTCCGGGAAACCTGGTGAAACAGTCACAGATTATTTCAAGTCTTATGTCAATGGTATACTGTGTCGTTAGGATGAGGACTTATGACTGGATTCACTTGAATACCCGTGTGTTTTTTATATATGTATTTACACCTGTCTTCGAATTAAGTATTAGTAGTTTTCACCTTTTTTATGTTTAAAGAAAATTAAACAATAATCTGTTTGAGACTATGGAGGCACGTTACCTTAACAGTGAGTTGTTATTTTGCCCTCTTTGATCCTGTACCTATTGAGAGTTTACATGACACGGTTCACTTTCTTCGGTTTGCTTGTTCCCGGGTTAGGACAAGTATACTGAGGTAAATACATTGAAAGGTCTTTTCCGTGTTGACGACACCGTCTCTTGTGTAGACACCAAAGGTCCCCGATCGTACTCTCCTCCTCAACGGATGTTTTCCGGTGTCCCCGTAATCCCCCACACTACCTTGAGAAAATAGGTGACTGAACAGTTTTGGGTGTCTTAATATGATTTTTCCCGTTTAAAACGATATACATGTACTAAAGTACTATTATTGTTATTAACTTTTCAAAAAGTTTTTCCTCCCCCCTTCCTATTCATCTCCCTTCTAGGGTTAAGGCGAAAATAAAGATGATTCGACTATCCCTTACCTCGTCAGTAGACACCCGTTCAGTGACACCAGTGTCCGAACACCAAGTGTTCCGGAGTACGGGTCCCGGTCCGGTGGTTCGGATTCAAGTGTCTCACTGAGTCTCGTGCGTCGTGTGAACGAAAGACGTCCGTCTGAAGTTTGTGGTCCGACCCCGTCTTCACCTCAACGTCCACTGGACCAGGAGAGGGGGTTTGGAGGTTAGTCCGTTGAGTGAGGGAGAGGTCGTCCTCATTTCCCATCCCTTTCTCTGACCTGACGAAAGTCCTTTTAGAGAGAAACATCTTTTGTTATTGTCTTTTCTTTTGAAGAGAGGAGTAAAACGGTTGGAAAATACTTTTAAAATTTATATGACCTTTGATTGTTTCGTTTTGATCCTCCCGAAAATTTTTCTCCTAAAAAAAAAAAAAAAAAACGTAGTTCGCGGGTTAGGAGAGAGAGATCTTTTGAGGAAAAGGACGTTCTTTAGTGATTTACTCATACAAGGGAACGAATATACACCGGGTTCCTGTAATGCACCCAAGGTAATGTTGTAGGGGAACTGAAGCACCGTAAATTCAGAGTTACTAAAGAGTATCTATACTTAAAATATCGTCGGTCCCTACAGATTGACAGTTACTTATCACACAATTGTCGTATTACCCCTCTATTAATTTTTAATGAAGATAATTTAACTATCACATATGATATCGAGGTTCGTACTTAAAGGTCATTAAATCAAAGGAAGTAGGTAGAGTAGGGAGAAGAGGGTTCTTAAACGATTCTAAGAAATGATTCTAAGAGTATTAAATTCTTTGGGAAAATAAAATTTTTATAAATACTTGTTAAATCTTGAACCTTTTTTTTGACTGGGTTTCTTAAATTTTGGGACTGCGGACATAAATATTGACAATATCATTATTAGTCTGTGAATAGTGACTTGTATAAATACCAAAGAAACCTCAGTGATAAAAACTTAAAAATGGTGGTCAACTTTACTATATAGTCCAAGACTTTACTTGGACATCCTGCCCAGTTGAGTTATTTACTTTAAGTCAAAGTTAATATATATGATTATTAACCCACTCGATACCATTCAATAAACCCTGAAACCCGGATATATAGGAAGAGTCCTTTCAGTCGGGTCTCTACGAGTCTCCACGATGGTTAAACCCTAACATTACCTCGAGAACTAAGATAATGTACGTAGTGTCTGAAAGATCACATGGGGGTCGACTTTCGAGGAAATTTTATTCGGAGCCCATGGTATCTCTCTAACTAGTAAATAGACTTTCTTACAAAAAAGACACCAAATCAGACAAACACGTTGGAGACCTTTTATAAAGGATAGAACTGAATATTATTTTTTTCATGACAAGTGTTAACCTTCTTATATGAAGTCACTGGATAAAACCCACAAAAGAGTAATACCATTTGTTATATAATATGAAGTAATTACAGAAGAATATTAATACGATAATGCAAGGAATAAGTAGATATACACCTTATCTATGTTGAGAGATCATATATTAGTAAATTTTCGTTTTCCGTTTTCTGTGTGAACACTTAGTCTCGTTGTTTATAAAGATATCAATTTATATAGTACGATTAGAAAATATTTAGTTATACTTTCCTTCTCTTTAACACGTCTTGACGAAATCGTCTTATATCCAGTAAACATCACAAAAGAAAAGTGAAGAAATTTCCTCTTATGATCCAAGACCTCGGGATCCAAAATAAATCGTATTTCATAAAAGTCCATGACGATCTCTTAAGTTATTCACTTAAAAGGTCCATTGACTTACTTTAAAAGTATTAGAAATTTTGATCAATTGGGGAAACAGAGACACGCTCTATAAGGTTATAAATAATTTATGACATTCTAGAACGATTCAATTTTTTTTTACACTTGTGGTAAATTTGAAAGGAATTATTAGACGTCGGTGATAAGTATAACGTAAAGGAGTTAACATTCTTAAGAAGTGTAATCCTTCATGGTAACGATGTTTTTGTTCAGAAGATCTTTTTATTTGACCACAATTTATATGAGAAACTACTCTACGTGTACACAGTTTAGGTTTTGTAATTTTGTCCCCTTTCATGTAGTTAAGGTCTTTGACATAATTTAGAATTTTACAAGGGGTTTCCGTCGTTTTGTGAGAACGAAGACTGGGAGGGGAGTGATGACCAGTCTAAGAGTCGACGGTGAAGGGTGGGTGTAACGGAGGTCACATTTGGGGACAGGCACGGGAAGACAAAGCGACGACGGGACTCGACAAACGACACTCAACTCTTTGTGTCTATTGTTTGATTGGTTCTTAGTAGACGATTTACTATCGGCAGTCCAAAAAGGGACTCTGAAATTCCGGCATAAAGTTCCGACTTCAAACAGTGCTGGCGAAGACACGAGTATCAAAACACAGTATAGGTCGCAGTCTTGACAGAAGGTTACTTGACCTTAACGGTCCTTAGACATGAGACCGACCGCACAATTGACGTAACACTTAAAACTTTACACAAAATATATCTGATGAGTTCGAACTTCTTAGGACAGAAGAGTGACGAATTTTCTTTATCTACTTCACAAACCGTTTCGTCTTTATCTCTTTGTCTGTGTCTCTTGTTTATACACTTATAGGTCCCCCAAACCCCTCCTTAAACTAACTGTGTATATGACAACTAAGATATCCTCTAGCTATATGTGATAACTATGATACATATTTTACCTATTAATTACTCTTGTGTGACCTATCATTGTCATGTCCCTTAAGATGGATTACGTGACACCACTGGACTTACTCTTTCTTCAGGTTTTCCCTCCACTATATACGTGCCGACTAAGTAAAAAGTCATGTCCTCTTTGCTTATGCTGTAACATTTCATTGATATGAGGTTATTTTTAGAAAATTTTTCTTTATAGACTTCTTAATTGTGTTATATGGAAGTAAAGACTTGACTGAGTCCTCTGTGTGATCCGAGAGTCACGTTTCTATGCATTCCTCTCTCCCTTCGGTGTAAGTGACACGGAACTCCAGTCACCAGTCACCGGAACTCCAGGGACCGTGTTACGGGGTATAGACGCCGTTCGTGACATCACTATAAAAGGTCCCCGACACTCTCTGACTCTTTAAGTCAGTATTCTCTTTAGGTTTAGAACCCACTGACAGTTTCAGTACCTCCTTCGTGACCGTACTCAAGTAATATCGTCCTTAACTCGGTCTTCGCAGAATTCGAGGTCTCCTCGTCCGACCCTAAGGTGGATCCACCGGTCCATTAAATTCTTATGGACTTCCTGTTGAGCCGTTTCAGGGTCCAAAGATTGACCTAGTTGTTCTCGTCTCTTATCTTAGTGAGTCCCTAACGCACTACAAACCTAAAGAGAGAAGGTTCTCCGTCTGTGGTCCACATAGTCGTTGTTTCTCGTCAGGGTCAGTAGTACTTACTCCTACCACCCCCTCCCCGACATCAGGGGACTGAACGAAGGATAATCCCTAGACCATTCAGGTTTGGACTCTCAGTCCTCGTGAACACGGGTGAAGGGAACACTTGTGCACCCTTTAAGATTTCTTCAGTTCTTTAGTGTTCGTGTACTAACAAAAGGTTCAAATATTACAGCGTTTAACCTTACATGGTAATGACACGTCTCTTTATGCCTAAATCGGTTTCCAGATGAATATTCAGTTAGCAAATATTGAGATCTTAGAGGACCAGACCCCGTTATTTGAGAACTCCTTTCTTTCTATCTTTACGTGTACACTCTTTGTCCTTTTCCTTAATAAACTCCTTCACTCTTCCCATCTCTTCTTTTGAGATGTCTCTCAGACTTTAACTTATACCTCTTTCGTTCTTCTACTTCGTGACTTCTTGGCACTCTCAGGTCGGGTGTTGGGTGATATCCGAAAACTCCTACAAAGTGTCGGAAGCCGGTGAAAGTCTGAGACGGAAAAGAAGGCGACTCTAACCAAATGGACGAGGGAAAGGGACAAATATGAACGGAGACAGGTAACGAGTGTGTTAAAAGACGGAGAGAAGACAATGGTTTCGTTAAACTTTCCCAAAAACAGTAAGGGCAACAAAAAGTATGACAACGCAATTCCCATAGTCATTTTTATTGTCTCTTGGTCTCTCCATTATTTATAAAAGGAGAAGAAAGAGAAAGAGTGACAATAACATATAAGGTGACAGTAAAGTGTATGAGACACTTATTCCTTGAGACGGTTCGAGACTCCGATTCTTTTCTCCCTTTCACTAACGTCACCGGAGAACTTCGTATCTCGGACTTCTCTCTGTACGTGTCTTAGTGTTACTTTACGGGTTAACAATGTTATAGTTCATATGTAGTCTTTAGATCTTCTTCCACCTGACCAGTTCCAGTTCCAGAGTCGTCTGATAAGTGTCTTTTCCTTGAATAATCGACTTTTAGTCTAGTTTTGTTCGTTTTCAGGGGGGTCTCGGTAGTTGTTGTCGTTTTGTTCTCATTCACATGGTTTACAGAATCCAGTTCAAGAGATCTTCATCTCAAACTCTGTTCCTAAACTAAACACCCTAAATAAGCCCCACATACGAAGTTCCTTTTGGATAGTGTCTCCCATTTTTCGTTCTCTCTAGTCCGTTTCTCGACTCGTTCACACACCAGAGTCTATTTCAAGATTGGTGAATTCCTTAATGTTGAATCTTAAAATCACTGGACGGATTCTATTGTATCAATTATTTCTCATTTCGGTTGTAATCCCGAACTACTTAATTTCTGTATATATATGTGAGAGGTGATATGGTCATAAAGAAGATGTTTCTTATCTGGATTTTCTCTGTTCTGAAATACGGACGAGTTGAAGTTACTCCTATTTCTTTTCAGTGAGATTACTTTTACAGGAACTGTAGCTTAAACTCGATTTAGACCTCAGACTGTTTCCAACATAAGTAATCGGAACTCCCGTTTCGTTTTGTTTCGCTTGTTGTTGTTTTTATGAAATCCTTGACCGGTCTAAAGTCTTAAGATCTCTCAACAAAAATCTACTAGTATAAGATTATACGTATTATTAAAGAAGTGACACTAGACAATGTGGTCCTTTTGTAAAGTCACTTCCAAATATAATTATGTACCTATCACAGTAACCATTTTACGTCCTTGACTCCTTGGAGACTTGAGACCTTTATATGTTCAGTGGTAGATTTGGTATTATCTCAATAAAACGTATTAGAAGACGTATTAAAAACTACGAATTTTGAATTGACTCCTTTCCCGTTTTTGACTGAGACGCCTTTCGATTTCAAACATACTCTATATTTCGAGACCTTTGGTGACGAAATCTCTTGAAATTTCTGTAGATTAAGTCGAAGAGAAAAATGGCCCTTAATTCAATGTCCCCGTTAATTTTATAAGTGGTTATGGACCAGGGTACTAAACCCGAAGGGACCACCGAGTCTACCACTTATTAGACGGGTGTTAGGTCCTCTGGACCCAAGTTAGGCACCCAGTCCTTCTAGGGGACCTCTTCCCTTACCGATGAACGAGGTCATAAGAACGGACCTCTTAAGCTACCTTTCTCCTCCGACCACCCGATCTGAGGTACCCCAGAGTTTCTCAGCCTGTGTAGACTCACTAATTGAGTGCACCAGGGTTCGGTACGATCGTTATACGAGTGTAGTGTCAAGCCAAGAGAAATAGTACGTCACCAATCCAAACGAGGGTCTCAACGGTGAAACATTGGTACATTTTAAGTCCGTGTAAGTAGACGTAATCACAAAAGAGTGGAAATTTTACTTTCGTCTTATCAAGTACATTCTACGAACCTTTTTAAGACCTGTTACATTGAGTATTTCCAATCTATAGCAATAATAACTATGAAACTTGAAGTCCGATCGATCAGGAGGTGGTTCAGGTTTATCTTCAAGGAGGTCTCTGGAGATGAAAGAATATAAGATAGTCGTTTGGTAAACTAAGAAGGAAAGTGACTATGGAAGGGTGGTAACGGGCAAGAGGTGTAGGATCAGGAACCTGGGAGACCTTGAAGTGAAAGTGACATATGTTTGTGAAGATTTGGGAATTAGAGTAGGGTTTTCTTAAGACGTAGTTAAAGAATTAACTTTAAATCGAAAAGCGTTTAAGTCTACAGATTTCCTCTACTGCCCCAATAAACAACGGAGTGGATCATTTTCCGGAATTTTCCATTTTTATCTTAGTTCTCTAAGAGTCGTAAGAAGAATAGGAAGTCCTTGAACGGGACAGTGGAAGAAGGGATTTTCAAACAAGGGCTCTAAATACAGTAGACTGATATGGTGAGAAGCACTTGCGATTAACAATTGAAGACTTAAAAAAGGAGGTAGAATGGTCAATCAACCTCTTCCCCTTTGTTTCCTCACTCGTTACTTCCGTCTTTGAAAGAAGGGTAGTGGAGGGTCTCCACATACCTGGAGATCCCTTCGTCTTTCTCTCTCTCCGTGAAGGAACGTTTCACTCTTTTAGTAGTCTTTCTATCCTAGTGAGGAACTTCTTAGATTCGATTCTTTAAAATTAAAATAAGATTTTCCATATCCCTCGATGAGGTCTCAAAACTTGTAACCCCTCTTTATTAATATAAAATTAAAATCTAGTGACACTGGAGCGACACGTTCCACAAGGTCTTTGATGACGATGGGTACTGAATACCGACATGAGTTAATCTGACGTCTATTCCCCTCTTAAACTCTGTGTCATACCTTCATCTAATTGATCCTTTACCCCTTACAACTCCCATATCCCCAAGTCATCGGACTTCATTGGAGGTTCAAAGACAAAATTCGTCCATCTATTTATAATTATGAAATATAAAACAGTATTAATCTCAAGGATTACATGTCCCAATAACATTTGTAACTTACTCAAACACGTCAATTTCCCGAAAGTTGGTAAAGACCGTACTTCAGAAAATAAACGTCTCTAGAACAGAGATATCTCCGTCAATGATGTCACTCTCCCTCTTCTTTTCTCCACTCGGGAGTACTAGTTAACTAAGACCTGTACTGAATCCTCACCTTGGGGACGTTCTGGAGGTTAGTCTATTATGTCTTGAGTTGTAAGTTGATTTGTGCAATTGTACCTCGTATCTAACTCTCCAGAATTCATATCACTTTCAGTAATTAAATTTAGTAATTTAGATGAATTTACATTTATGTCACTTTACTAATGACTGGGTTCTTGTTTCGGGGCTCGTTTAGTTACAAATCTCTCCTCCGTCTCTCTCTCCTTGGGCTCTATTTTACGGCATCTGACTTCAAGTCGCCTATTGGTGACTGTCGTTCTCTTGTCTCGAGTTTCTTCCTTCATTCCAGTCGTGACATTTTTACAACGTCTTTACATTAATCTCATTCTTGAATTCACACATATTACTTCATCCAGTTTTTTTTCCTACGTTATATGATTCCCTATAAAGGTATCTCATCGTCCTAAACTATGGAACTAAATCCGTACAACTCTAGACACCTGTTCTCCTTCATTTTCTTACTTTAAATAAAAAGGTTGAAAACGAACTCTTTCCTTAGTTCCTCTCTACTCACACCGATCTCCCTTTACACTCAAAAACAAAAAAATTGATCTCCCTGAAATTGAGAGTATGAAGATAAAAACAGCTTCTCGTTCTCTCTTTACACCCTTCTCCGACTCCTGTCTCCTTTCCTACCTCTAACTATCTTTTCCTTACTAATGGAATCCTTTTTCTTGTGGAGGAGGGGACCATGTCCCACTTTCCACTTTTCGATTCGTGGTCGTCACTATACTTATAATAACGGTTCCCTATTTTAACTCTATGAAAAGAGGATTACTCTAGAACCGAAGGGAGCACCACGTCTCCAATTTCGTAGACGGACGTTACACCCTCTGGACCCAAGCTAGGGACCCAGTCCTTCTAGGGGACCTCTTCCTTTACCGTTGGGTGTGGTCATAAGAACGGACCTCTTAGGGTACCTACCTCCTCGAACCACCCGATGTCAGGTACCCAGCGTTTCTCAGTCTGTGCTGACTCGCTGAAGTGAAAGAAAGAGGGTCACCCGACTCACTTCACTCTTGGTCTCATTAGATAATCCTGTGTCATTTTTCATAACCTGCAAACTTCTCTTTAGATTCAGACTTTATTTTCGTCTTGTTTTCTTTTCGACCGATCCAAATCCATTCTTCTAAAACTCCGGTGGGATTCCTGTGTTGACTTTAGTCTTTAGTACTTAAAGACCACCGAAGAAGAGTATTCCAGATGACCAAAACCATACTTCTAAGAGAAGAATGACGTATGTGCGGTACTAATAACGAGTCTGGGGAACGGATCCGAGACTAGAGATACTAAAAGGTGAAATGGACCTGGAAAGAACCTAGGGTAATGTCCTGAACTGAGGACTAGGTGGACTGTAAGAAGTCCACCACGATCACCAGTTCTTGGACGGACGGTTACGTCCTCTGTATTCTCTGTGTCCAAGTTAGGGACCCAGTCCTTCTAAGGGGACCTCCTCCTGTACCGTTGGGTGAGGTTGTAAGAACGGATCTCTTAGGTCACCTGTCTCCTCGGACTCCCCCGATATCAAGTACCCTAACGTTTCTCAGTCTGTACGGACTCACTGAATCGTGTGTGAGAGCTACAAGACTGTTGGCGTTCTACCGAGGACGAATTTTGATCCGATGGTCAGTTTGGAGGGAACTCCTAGACTCTTGTTGGTAAAGTGTTCGTTCACTAGGGATTGGGACCAAAACACTTTATGGTCCCATAAAGATCTATAGAGTCCCTTGAAGAACTCTAATACAAAGGATCGTGGTACAATTTAAGTGAAATTATCTGTGTGAATCCCTTTTCCTTTCCTTTTTATTTTTACTGGTAATTATTCCTTACTTTGAAGATTATGTTAAATCGGATAAAACTATTATCCTACAACACACAATGGACGATTGTAAAAAGGGGTGGGTTAATTTATCACTCATCACGTCTCTGACGTCGTCTCGAAACTCTTTCTGTCACCGTGACTGAAGAGGTCTTGTAAAGTGTCTTCCGTACACAGAAATACATGTTGACGGTCCCAAGGATCGTTGATCTCTGTGGTTCGACTGAACCATAGGAACTGGTAATCTCTACATTTCGTCCTCACCACTGATCCCACCCTCTCTCCCACCCCCCTATCCTTCTCCTCCCTCCCTCCACACTTCTCAAAAGGTGAACCCTTTCACGTCATAGGTACTTTTCACCAAGAGTACAGTGTACTGAAGGGTCTCCGATCTGCTCAACAGCAGGACCCCTTTCACTTTCCCTTGGAATTGTTCATAAGTCGAACAAGTAAACGACCATTCTCTCTTTCTGACTAGGGGACCAGAAGGTTAAACTACAGACGAATCGAACCCGAAACTACTGAACGGACGACGACGACGACGACGATTCAGTGTAGTCAGCACAGGTTGAGACACGTTGGGGTATCTGCCTTCGGGTGGTCCGAGGAGACAGGGACCCTAAGAGGTCCGTTCTTGTGACATCACCCAACGGTAAAGGAAGAGGTTACGTACTTTCACTTTTCACTTTCACTTTAGCGAGTCAGTACAGACTGAGTCGCTGGGGTACCTAACATCGGATGCTCCGAGGAGGTAGGTACCCTAAAGGGTCCGTTCTCATGACCTCACCCCACGGTAACGGAAGAGGCCTACTGAACGGACAATGATAGATTTATACCCCTCCTTACAACTAATTCCATCCATCTCCCGTAGTTTGTAGAGGGCGATCTCAGGGATTGACGGATTCACATATACTCCACTTATAACGGTACGTAAGGGTCTTAACCCAGGATCTCATATCTACTCTATCTCTGACGTCTAAATGTCTCATTTCTCTTTCTGAATGTGGAAAGACACACTCTACTTGTGACACACTCTTGAGGTTCACCACCGGTCGACGAACAATACTGACTTCCAGTCTTCTAGAGGATTGGACACGAATCCTTTAGACTGACTTTGACTCAGGGGATCCTCATCTTACCTAACTCCAGAGACAGGTGGGTGTTGTTCAAATATATGTTGTTTGTTTTCGTCGTCTCGTCTGGTTGTCTTCCGTACCTTTCAGATGATAGAAGTTAAATGATATTTCTCACCCATAGAGAAGAAAGGAGGAGGAAAAACACAATCACGAGGGGTCCCTTTGTATTGGTTATTTTACACACATACATTTCTCTGAATAATATTTCTTAACCGGGTGTGTTTATACCTCTGACTCCTCAGGTTTGGGTTCACAATATCAAAGTCAGACTCAGAAGTTAAATGATATTTCTCACCCATAGAAAAGAAAGGAGGAGGAAAAACACAATCACGAGGGGTCCCTTTGTATTGGTTATTTTACACACATACATTTCTCTGAATAATATTTCTTAACCGGGTGTGTTTATACCTCTGACTCCTCAGGTTTGGGTTCACAATATCAAAGTCAGACTCAGGTTTCAGGATGTGATATATTATTATTATTCTGGTATTTCCTTCTTCTTTGGTGAGAGCAATTATATATACGTAGATGATATCCTTCTGAGTTCATGGATTTTGTTGACGGTTGTCCGTCTTTCTCTTTTTTTACTACCCTTATAGTATTGTTAGTCAAGTCAAGTCAGCAAGTCAGCACAGGTTGAGAAACACTGGGGTAATTAGTGTCGTGTAGTCCGGAGAGACAGGTAGTGTTTTAGGGTCTCAAGTGGGTTTGAGTACAAGTAGCTCAGCCACTACGTTAGACCTGTAGAGTAGGAGACAGCAGGGGAAGAGGAGGACGGGGGTTAGGGAGGGTCGTAGTGCCAGAAAAGGTTCCTCAGTTGAGAAGCGTACTCCACCGGTTTCATAACCCTCAAAGTCGAAGTTGTAGTCAGGAAGGTTACTAATGTGTCCTGACCAAAGGAAATCCTACCTGACCAACCTAGAGGAACGTCAGGTTCCCAGAGAGTTCTCAGAAGAGGTTGTGGTGTCAAGTTTTCGTAGTTAAGAAACCGTGAGTCGAAAGAAGTGTTAGGTTGAGAGTGTAGGTATGTACTGGTGTCCTTTTTGGTATCGGAACTGATCTGTCTGGAAACAACCGTTTCATTACAGAGACGAAAAGTTATACGATAGATCCAACCAGTATTAAAAAGAAGGTTCCTCATTCGCAGAAAATTAAAGTACCGACGTCAGTGGTAGACGTCACTAAAACCTCGGGGGTTTTTATTTCAGACTGTGACAAAGGTGACAAAGGGGTAGATAAAGGGTACTTCACTACCCTGGTCTACGGTACTAGAAGTAAAAGACTTACAACTCGAAATTCGGTTGAAAAAGTGAGAGGAGAAAGTGAAAGTAGTTCTCCGAAAAATCAAGACGAAGTGAAAGACGGCATTTCCACCGCAGTAGACGTATAGACTCCAATAACTATAAAGAGTTACGTTATCTTTATTTCCGTTTTTATTTGTTTACCCTTGATTATTTTCGAAAAAGTGTCATTTCCTTTTTTTGTATTTGTTTTATTTTTCTATTGGGTACCTTACCCTCTTTTATTTACGTTTACAACGTTGACTATTCGTGAATAAGGTTTCATTCGTTTGATATTTTAATAAGGTTTGATACGTTTGTCAAGAACGTTGAGTTGTAGTCGACTTTTACCCGTTTTCTTGATTTGACTGTAAAGAGGTTTTTACTGTATTTCTACGGTTTATCCGTGTACTTTTCTATGAGTTGTAGTGATAGATAGTCTCTTTTCGTTTAGTCTTGATGTTACTCCATGGTGGAGTGTGACTAGTCTTACCGGTAGTACTTCTTTAGATGTTTAAAGAAACCTCTTTTCCCTTGTGAGGATGTGACAACTACCCTCAAATTCATCCACGTTTGTGATACCTTTTGTCATACCTCCAAGGAATTTCTTGATTGTCATCTCAAAAGGATGCTAAGTCGTTAGGATGAGGATCCGTACTTTCACTTTTACAATCAGGGAGTCAACACAGACTAAGAAACGCTGAGGTACCTGACATCGGGGGTCCGAGGAGACAAGTGTCTTAAGAGATCCGTTCTTATGATCTTCACGCAACGATAAAGGAAGGGATTCCGTGGAAGGGATGGGTTCCTAGTTTGGGTCCAGAGAAAGTAACGTCCGTCGACGAGATGACAGACTCGGTGTTTTGATATTAAATTTTTCTATGTACGTGAGGTTATAAATGTCTTCGTGATAAGTGTTATCGCTCTATACCTTTGTTCTTTGGTCTCTAGTTTAACGGTTGTAGACGACCTAGTACCTTTTTCGTTCCCTTAAGTTTTTTTTTTTTTAGATGAAGACGAAATAACTGATATCATTGCGGAAACTGACACACCTGGTGTTGTTTGACCTTTTAAGGAGTCCTCTGCCCTTATGGTCTGGTGGAATGGATAGACGACTCTTTGGATATACGTCCTGTTCTTCGTTGTCAAACTTGACCGACACCTTGTTTCCTGACCAAGTTTTAACCCTTTCCTCGTACAGTTGCGACACGTAACAGTGAGACGAATAAATTGAATATACGTCTCAACAAAAAGTCAACGAGTCGACACAGACTGAGAAACGCTGGGGTACCTGACGTCGTGTAGTCCGAAGGGACAGGAAGTGGTCGAAGGTATCGAACGAGTTTGAGTACAGGTAACTCAGACACTACGGTCAGTTGGTAGAATAGGAGCCAGTAGGGGAAGAGGACGGAAGTTAAAAAGGGTCATAGTCCCAGAAAAGATTACTCAGTCGAGAAGTGTAGTCCACCGGTTTCATAACCTCGAAGCCGTAGTCAGGAAGGTTATTTAAAAGTCCTTACTAAAGGAAGTCCTAACTGACGAAACTAGAGGAACGTCAGGTTTCCTGAGAGTTTTCAGAAAAGGTTGTGGTGTGAATATACGTCTCATGGAGTACACTTTACGGTCTGACCTACTGAGTGGTCGACCTTAGTTATAACGGTCCTCTTTATAGTTGTTGGAGTCTCTACGTCTACTATCGTGAAATTACCGTCTTTCACTTCTTGATTTCTCGGAGAACTACTTCCACCTTGTCCTCTCACTTTTTCGACCGAATGTTGAGTTGTAAGTTTTTTGATTTTGACATCGTAGGTCAGAATAGTAAAGTACCGTTTATTTACGCCTATTTCACCTTTGTCACTGTCTAAAATAAAAGAACCCTAGGTTTTAGGGACGTCTGTCACTGACTTCGGTGTTTTAATTTTCTGTAACGAGGAACCTTCTTTTCGAGACTGTTTGTATCACATAATTTTTCTGTAGTGAAACGGATGTTTCTAGGTATCTCAGTTTCGATACCGAAAGATCATCAGTACATACCTGTACTCTCAACCTGGTATTTCTTCCGGCTAACGGTTTTATAACTACGAAAACTTTCCACCAGGACCTCTTCTGAGAACTCTCAGGTGACCTGTTGTTCCTCTAGTTTGGTTAGTTAGGATTCCCTTTAGTTGGGACTTATAAGTAACCTTCCTGTCTTGCACTTCGACTTCGAGATTATGAAACCGGTGGACTACGCTCGTCGGTCGAGTGACCTTTTCTGGGACTACGACCCTTTCTAACTCCCGTCCTCCTCTTCCTCCATTGTCTCCTACTTTACCGACCTACTGTAGTGGCTGAGTTACCTGTGCCTTACATCGCTTCCTGTCTCCTCGGACCGCACGACGTCAAGTACCCCAGCGTTTCTCATCCTATATTGAATCACTGACTTTTTGTTGTTTGCAGGTAGTTGTGTCCTTACCTCTTCCTTCTTCACCAGGTGTATGTTGACTTGTGATCGGTCGGTATTCTTTTCTTTATTACTATAACCGTCGTTATACTTACCTTGACCTCTAATAGTGTGATTGACGTCAGTCGTCTTCTTTCTTCATGGGATACTATAGTGTATACACCTTAGATTTTATACTGTGTTGACTCGAGAGTACTTTGTCTTTGTCTGACTGTCTACCTCTCTTGTCTGCCGCGACGGTTCCTCCTCCCCCACCGTCTTCCTACGTCACCCTCAAACCGAAGGCGTCTACGTTTGACAATATATATCTTAGATATTCGTTGTCCCAGGATGACATATCGCGTCCTTTGATATAAGTTATAAAATACTAGTCGACATTACCTTTTTATAAATTTTTCTTACATGTATATATACATATTGACTCAGTCAGACGATATGTCTTCTCCAATTGTGTTATTTCGTTGATATGCAGTTATTTTGTTATCATTTTAGGACTTTTCGTCCTCTCGGTTACTATATTTGCAAAGATAAACTCAGGGTGAGGTTTCCGTCCTGTCGACAGACGACAGTGGCACAAACAAATTGGATATGTGACTCGTGCAGTACTCTTTACGGCCCGACCTACACACTGTTCGGTCTCAGTTCTATTCGCCCTCTTTGTAGTTATCGGAGTCTATACCCCTACTATGGTGAGATTTCCGTTACCGCTGGGTAAGGTCATAAGAACGGACCTTTTAGGGTACCTCCCTCCTCCTCGGACCATCCGACGTCAGATACCCCAGTGCTTCTCAGCCGGTGCTGACTCGCTGAAGTGAAAGTGGTGAGATTTACCGTCTTTCGTTTCTCCTTGATTTCTCGGAGAACTACTCCCACTTCCTCCTCTCATTTTCTCAATCGAATTCTGATTTGTAATTTTTTTGACCTAGTACCGTAGGCCGGGGTAATGACGTACCGTTTATCTTCCCCTTTTCCACCTTCGTCACTGTCTAAAGGAGAAGAACCCGAGGTTTTAGCGACGTCTGTCACTGACGTCGGTACTTTAGTCCTCTACTAACGGAGAACCGTCCTTTCGCTACTGTTTGGATCTGACACACAACTTTTCGTCTCTCTAATGAGACGGCTGTTTCCAGACATATCAGTTCCGATACCAAAGGGTCACCAGTGTATGTCAACACTCTCGACCTGACATTTCTTCCGTCTTTCGGTTTCTTAACTACGGAAGCTTGACACCAAGACCTCTTCTGAGGATTTTCGTTCCTCTAGGTTGGTCAGTAAGAATTTCCTCTAGTTGGGACTCATGAGTGACCTTCCTGACTACGACTTCGAGGTCATAAAAGTAGTAGACTACACATGTCTACTGAACGACCTTTTCAGGGACGACCCTTTCTAACTCCCTTCCTCTTCTCCCGTAGTCTCCTACTCTACCGACCTACGTAGTGACTACGTTACTTGCACTTGAACCCGTTTGAGACCCTTTACCACTCCCTGTCTCTCCGGACCACACGACGTCAGGTACCCCAACGTTTCTCAGCCTGTACTGACCCACTGACTTGTTGGTAGTGGTGATTGTGGTTTCCGTCCACATCTGGTTACTGGTAAAATTTCTGTCAAGTCTCTCTCGTTTCAAAGGGTGTGACCCACAAAACCAAGATAAATCCAGGAGTTGTCCAATTTACTTTGGACAGGGGTGACTCTTCCCGTTGGACGAATAGGTCAGATCGTAGAGTTTACGATTAGAGTAGATCGTAATGAGAGTGTCTGTGTGGGTCTTTATTACAGATTATTTTATAGTCCTGTGGGACACCGGGTCAATTCGACTGTGTATTTCAATTGGTAGTGTGGTAGGTTTAAGGTCTTAGAATTTCACTTGTGTCAAACAGAAGTCTTAATCAATTTCAAGAAAATTGCCTATTGTTACTGACTTTTGGATAAAGCAGTCGGGTTCTACAATTTCATAGACACGTTATTAACCTTGTATGAATGGGATTTTATAACTCAACCGGTTTTTCAAGTAATCCCAAAACCGTACTTTTTGGGTTCGTTTGAAAAACCGGTTGAGTTATGATAAATGCCAAATAGACTTTAAGTTTAAATTTACTCGCAGGAGACAACATAACCCGTTGGGATGATAACAGTACGTGTCGTCTTACTTACTATTAAACTCAATCCTTTAATCTATGAAAAACTATCGGATATGTCCTTTTTATTATATATATATATATAGAACACAATACCACCTTTGCGTGACCCTTATGGTTCGTAATTACGAACAACAGTTACTCAATTGTAAACTTTTCCTTCAACTTTCTAATAAGTTAAGAGATGGAGTTTCCCTGTGGGTCTCAAGATTCCCTGAAAACAATAGGTCTGAAGGTTCAGTCTCCCTGTATTGTCTTCACTTTAAGACCGAAGGAGATTGGGACTTGTTTACCAAACTTGAGTATTTTAGTATTGCAAAATCTCTATGTTTCGTATAATTCTTGGTAATAAACTAATTTTGATGAGAGCACGAAAATTTAGTGTTTAACGACCAAAATTTCTTCAATAAACCGACTAGAAAGTCGAAACGACGGACTGTAAGCTATTTCGTCTGGCAGAGTCAGAATGATAGTTTGTCGATATTGGTGCGACAGTTCATGCTGAAAAAATTGGACAGTTTGTCAGTAATCAAAAGGGAAGGATTTTGTAGATTGAAACTTCGACAGATTGAACAGGACTTTTTTAAGTGTCACATTCAAGTAAAATACTTTTTAATGGATCTATCTCACTGAAGGAGGAATTTTTCATGAAGACCCTTTGATCTCAACCTTGGTAAAGTTAGTAATGTAAAGATCCTTTTGGCACAACACTTAGAACGGTTAACATTACCGAGATACAAATAGTCAATATAGAAGGATTTATGAACTTACAAATTATATTCATAGAAGAAGGAGTATTCCTTAGTTCTCGTATTGTGAAGAAACCAAAGTAATACTAAGTACATTGACAGTCACAAGGTAGTGAAGAACTTAATTATGTACGGAATCCTACCACTATGAAGAACCCAATCCCGATTTTTTACGGAATCCTACCACTATGAAGAACCCAATCCCAATTTTTATTCTTTTCCGTCTCATCAACTTTACAGTAAAAATATTTTCGGCGAGAAACGAGAAGAAACTTATACTAATTTACCGGTTCTCTATCAGGTGTCACATAGTTCATTGGAGGAAAACGTCAGTTTTACCTCGGGTCGACACTTGTCGTCTCGGGTAGAAGAGAGGACAAGAAAGTCGAGACGCACTGGTTCCCACTACTATTCACTGTAGGAATCCCATACTACTTTATCTTGTGTTCCGAGACCTTATATACTCCGTACGAGACAAAACACAGTCTCCGGGACAAATTTAGTTTCACCTCGTCTCGAAGTTTATCGGACAATGCCCTAGACCGTCGCACCGGAGAGTTTAGATACGACCAATTCCAAAGGTCTCGAGGGTTTACCGAAAGTAATAGAACCCCTTATATACACTTTCGTCTACCTGACTCCGTGACAACCTCACTCGCGGTACAATGTGACTCATTTTCTGTCACAATTATAAGTGAAGTCGTGTGGTTCGTCGACACCACACTGATGTGTGATAGTGATGTCATTAACCATACCAAATATCCTCCTACATTATTCGTTGACGAACACCTGTGGGTGTACAATCACTTGTCTCCAATCGTATGTCGATTCAAGATTTACGGTAGGTACATACATCAAAAAAAGTTAACCTTTGTTAATAAAAAGCTCCGTTGGGTATTTTAGCAGACTTTGGTTACCGTATAAATATATGAGAATATTATATTTTCGTCAGAAATAACTTGGACTTAAAATAAAAATGTTTCCTTTAAATAAAAACTTAGTACTAAATTGAATATAATTATATTGTAAGATATACTGTCACTCGACGGGGTCTTGACGTGATTTTTATAAAAGTTCTTAGGTTCAAATGTAACAAAAGTAAAAGAGTAAAACACAAGTCAGGAAATTTTGTTCTATTAAATGAAACCATAATAAAGTCATAAACTCCTTAGGTACCCATCATCGTTCGTCTTTAGTTTCCTAATTTAAACGGATCGTATATAAACTATAAACTTAAAAATTTTAGGTCTCATAAAATTAAGGAGAATAAAATTAAACAGTGTCTTTTTTATTGGGTACATTGGAGAAATATCTATTCTCAAGTCACTGTACAAGGACGTTTTGTTCGTAGAAGTACCCATCTTCTCCTCTTCCGTCACCGTGGGGTGAGGTCATGAGAGTGGACCTTTTAGGGTACCTACCTCCTCGGACCATCCGACGTCAGGTGCCCCAGAGTTTCTCAGTCTGTGCTGGCTCGCTGAAGTGAAAGTGAAAAGTGAAAGTACGTAACCTCTTCCTTTACCGTTGGGTGAGGTCACAAGAACGGACCTCTTAGGGTCCCTGTCTCCTCGGACCATCCGACGGTAGATACCCCAGTGTGTCTCAGTCTGTGCNACCATCCGACGTCAGGTGCCCCAGAGCTTCTCAGTCTGTGCTGGCTCGCTGAAGTGAAAGTGAAAAGTGACAGTACGTAACCTCTTCCTTTACCGTTGGGTGAGGTCACAAGAACGGACCTCTTAGGGTCCCTGTCTCCTCGGACCATCCGACGGTAGATACCCCAGTGTGTCTCAGTCTGTGCTGACTTCACTGAATCGTCGTCGTCGTACCCATCTTCTAATTCTTTATGAGAGAGTCAAAACTGATCTTTATAAAAACAATTATTTATTGTCACGGGACGTGAAGTATTCGGAAGAGATATAAAAAGAATTTACTTAGTCACTTCTTCTTCTTGGTGGTAGTCTACTTTACACTATATTTATTTTAGAGGTTTTACCGTAATGATATCTATGTATTTAGTTATTACATAACACAGGTTAAGAAACGCTGGGTTACGTCGGACGGTCCGAGGAGACAGGTACCCTAAAACGTCCGTTCTTATGACCTCACCCGACATAAAGGAAGAGGTCCCCTAGAAGGGTTGGGTCCCTAACTCGGGTCCAGAGGACGTGACGTCCGTCTAGAAAATGGTAGACTCAGTGGTCCCTTCGGAATTGGAGGACGGTGTCTAGCATAAAAAGTTCAGGCGTACCTCAAGGTAAAACTTTCAGGTTTAGTAATAGTATATCCATCCCTCTTATTATACCATGAGTCAAATGTTTTCTCCTTTCTCTTCTTTAAATTCAGAGAGACTAGTTAAGTTCGAGACACGCATTACGGGACAGTTATCTGGGACGTACACCGTCGGGGTCAACTTACGATTAGGAAGGTAAAATTTTTCCAATGTACCGTACAATCGAAGTACTGAAGGTAATTTCGGTTTCCCTCAATGTGGTAATGGTATGAAACCTTTCTTACGAGAGATTACGATAACTAAAACTAGAAAACTTGAGTTCGAGACTACGGACACAGGTAACTGTTGATGGGACGGATCAAGAATGTCCTAAGACTTCACGACCTAATCGTTTATTCGGGGAAAAAGTTTAATTAGTCGAACGGATAGACTCTGTTTACAAAAATAGAATTATGAGAATCGTTACGGTGTAAAGTTCGAAAAAAAGGGTATCAATCTCATATGTCAAGTCTTGACGGTTCGTACGTAAAACGTCGTCATTTACCTTCCGAGTGGAGTCCTTCGTCTTCGATGACCCTGTACCAGTCTAGACATAACGTCTTTCACGTCAGATAGACTTGTCATCGATAAACTAATCCTTTACACCCATCGGACCTTTCTGTGTTTCGTCTCCATGGGAAACCTTCCGGTGACTCCTATAGATCCGACATCTATTAGTATCACCTGAACTCCTATCCATTACCTCTCCGTCTTTTTTACTTCCTTAAGGGTACCACGAATGTAACATCTTAACTGTACCAAGTCCGAACATCTTGTTGACTCACTTTCCCCCCACAGTAATTGTCATTCTATTACTCCTGGGTTGGTTACCTCTGTCACCGTTGACTCCAAGTCGGTAAATAATGGTTCGTCCTCAAATCTTGGTCACGACGATAAGGTAGGTTAACTTTTTTTTTTTTTTTTTTCGACACGTAAACCTATAAGTATACTGGTAACCTTTTCTGGGACTACGACCCTTTCTAACTTCCGTTCTCCTCTTCCCCTGCTGTCTCCTACTCTACCAACCTACAGTAGTGACTGAGTTACCTGTACTCAAATGCATTTGAGGCCCTCAACCACTACCTGTCGCTCCGGACCGCACGACGTCTCGTACCCCAGCGTTTCTCAGTCTGTGCTGACTCGGTGACTTGACTGGCTGACTGACTACTTAGAGAGTCGAAAATCCCGGTAACACATCCATAGTGTCTTTAATGGACCTCCGATTTAATCGGTCACCCGACGGTAAACCCCAGGAGATGGAAACAGGAGTCGTGAACTGATCCTGAGTCATTTAGACTTACATGTAACTAACCTGGCTACTTACTTATGGACTTACTTACCTCGTGGTGCCGAGATTCCAAAATACACCGGGGGTCCACAAACGGTAAAATTTTGACTCGAGTATAAACATGAACAAAGTATAATTGACGTAAACTCCTTTTTTGACGATGAACTATCCCACTTCCAAATTATCAGAATTTCTATAGAAGTGTATTTTTAATACAAACATAAAATATAAATGGTAGAAAAATAAGACCGAAGGACTACACTAAAAGATAAACATTGTCCATATTTACTACTGATTGTCGATGATGGTCCCAAGAGAATCTTTATTGGAAAATCCATCATGTAAATATTCAGTGAAAATCTTTTTGAAAGTCTTAACTTTATTTCCGTATTTTACGAGACGTGTTCTTTTTCTTTTTCCTTCTGTTCTAAAACTCTTCTCCTTTCTTTTCTTTTTCGATTCCTTTTCCGGTCTTTGATACTATCCCTCTTTTAAATAGAATAAGTCTTAATTTGAGTCCGTAACAACTGTATGTAAAGAAAAAGATTATATTCATAGACTCTTATTTTTACAAGGTTAAGAATAAAGGACTTAGTTGGCGTCCATCTAAGTAAGACTCATCCATCTTACAAGTAATGGATGTTAGAGGTACTTTGGTACGGGAAACTTAGGCGAGATTGAGACGCGACAGGAGTAGTACAGTATATACAAATGACGATTACTATAAACTAGATGTTAGTCATGTGACACAAGTTATAATACATTGTTAGATTTACCCTTTTCTTAAACTTTTTCTTGTCTATGTACATATACATACACGAAGGGACTACCGAATCTGCCATTTCTTAGACGGACATTATGTCCTCTGGATCCAACCCTTCTAGGGGACCTAGGTCTTTCCTTACCGATAGGTAAGGTCGTAAGAACGGACCTCTTAGGGTTACCTGTCTCCTCAGACCACCGATGACAAGTACATCAGCGTCTCAGTCTGTGTCGATTCGCTGATAGTGTGAAAGTACACATGCACATTGACTTAGTGAAAGGAGATGTGGACTTTGACTGGGTTGTAACACTTAGTGGATATAAAGTTGTATTTTTCAAATTTTTATTTTACTTTAGTCATGTGTACTTTTCTTAGAAGTTAATGACTGTATGAAGTAATTTCCCAGAGTAGATCCCTGTTTTTGTGAATTGATACCTGTTCTTCTTGTACTTCTAATAAATCCGAATACGAAAGTTGGTCTTAAATATTTCGTAAACACTATACATGAATAAAGTAGTAATGTTAAATTAGTAGTGTTGTTGGGACAATCCTTTATACTACGGTAAAATGTCTTAATCCTTTCCTGTTAGTACTTTTACCGGGGTTTGGGTGTTTTCGGTGTATCAAAAATTATATATTATAGATTATTAAGGTACATAGGACTATAAAAGGGAAGGGTCCATGTCTTTTACTAAGACTTACCGTTACACAGTACAGACGTAAGTTTCGTTTTATGACGAAAATAAAAATTTTTTTACATCACACACATATATATAAAGTCATTCTTGTCGTGAAATATACACACACACATATATATATGTGTGTGTATATATAATGATGACATTAAACTTTACTAAAACAACTATGAGTCAAAAATATAAGTAAAAGGAATTCAAAGACGTAGAGTTAAAAGTAATGTATGTAAAACCGATTTGTTAAATTAAGATAAGTCTTTTTATTTAGTTATTAATGAAGAAAGTTGACAGAGTACATATACTTTAATTCTTCAATGAAGTTAAGTTGAGTTTAAGACACAGATGTACAGTCGAGTTTTAATAATTCGGATATTTTAATATCTTATAAACTAATTGTCTTCACGTAGTTTTAAATGATAAGGAGTGACTCAATAAGATGTTTAAACCCAAAAGTGTTACAGTCAAGGGAGAAGGAAAGACAGGTAATATAAATGTATTCTGCTGGTATATAAAATGACAGGTCTGTCCATGTGAAACTCTCACTTTCCCTGTTCTTTTACCCGGTTGTCCCGATACGTCTGGTAGGACTCTTTTGGTTCTATACACTACTCCTGGGATCCAACTTCAGTGTAATTTTGTCTACTTACATTAACAAAGGGAAATGGATTTGAGTTGTCCTAGCTAGGTTCTACCAAGAGTCGTTGGTCTCTGTCACAGGGTTTTGAAATTGAAGTGGCCCCAATCAGAGGAGGGTTTCAGAGTCGATAGACCCATGACTACAGTAACCTCCTGTCGTCACAACGCCAGTGTCCAGACTCGATAGTCGTCTCATATTTTGTCAAAAGAAACTCCTAGTTCCGTCCAAAGAGGGTTCCCGATTTGGTCTCGTTTCTACACTCGGTATAAAGAACAGCAAGTATATCGACTCCTGGTCATCCATTAAAGGTCTGACGTGGAGTCTGAGTGACTTAGTCTTTGGGATCCCTTTCCGGACTCTTGGACTTTAGAACTGATTTAAACATATCCTAAGTGTCAGTGTGATGGAAAACTCTTAGTGACTAAATATAATTTATGTTTATGATTTTAATACAGTACATAGGACTTAACGATAGGAGAATCGGGAAAGGAGCCTCTTCCGTTACCGTGGGGTGAGGTCATGAGAGTGGACCTTTTAGGGTACCTACCTTCTCGGACCATCCGACGTCAGGTACCCCAGCGATTCTCAACCTGTACTGACTCGCTGAAGTGAAAGTGAAAAGGGAAAGTACGTGACCTCTTCCTTTACCGTGGGGTGAGGTCATGAGAGCGGACCTTTTAGGGTACCTGCCTCCTCGGACCACCCGACGTCAGGTACCTCAGTGATTCTCAGTCTGTGCTGACTCGCTGAAGTGAAAGTGAAAAGTGAAAGTACGTGACCTCTTCCTTTACCGTTGGGTGAGGTCACAAGAACGGACCTCTTAGGGTCCCTGCCCCCTCGGACCACCCGACGGCAGATACCCCAGCGTGTCTCAGCCTGTGCTGACTTCGCTGAATCGTCGTCGTCATCGGGAAAGGAACCTCGTCCCGTACCGATGGGTGAGGTCATAAGAACGGACCTCTTAGGGTGTCTGACTCCTCCGACCACCCGATGTCAGGTATCCCAACGTTTCTCAACCTGCACTGACTCGTTGATTAAGAAGTAAAGTAAAATCGGGAAAAGAACCGAATATACATTAGAATTTTTCACAGTCTTGAGAAGTGGTAAATCGTAAAATAGGTATTTAAACCCACCTTAATTTCGTAAAAGTCCGAAAGATTTTAATAAAGAAAGGGCCACCGAGACAGGGAGGAGAAAGAAAAGTCAAGAGGTACAGAAAAGGACGAAAGAGAAAACTATCCTTTATTCATAAACCTAGTAGTGATCTAAAAAGAGAGGTACAAACTAGTAAAAAGAAGTAATAGAGGTGGTCTTTTTCTTTACGAAAATTATTGACAATTGTTTTTACCTTTTACTGATCCATGAGGAAAGGGGTTGAGTTTCCACGAGGAGATTCGTAAAAGAGATGAACTCAACTTTTTACTTTAGGCGAGAGGACCAATGAAATAAGTAAACGTACATTACGACATCCTTTAGACAGTCAATGTCTAAAGTCCCGAGATCAGAGACCGGAAAAGTGGACCGAGACTGTCATAAGGAATGTTGTTTCGTAGTATTCTGAACTCCCGTTCTAGAGACGACTAAGTAGTAACATAGGACTTATCGAGGATCGTCTTACAGAACATGTCCCTTCTGTGGGTAATTATAAACAGTTTACTTACTTGTCTCCTCTTCGTTTTGGACCTGAAAAAGAATTGAACAGTGTGACCCGAATCCTCACTTAGGCTGTATATTTCTTTGGGAAAGTACCATGTCTCTTATTATTGGGGACAAGACAGACTGAGACATTGTTATAAAAATTGTTACTCCAAGTTAGAAACAAAATACTGAACCTTTTATTTTCTCTTACAAAACTTTATTATGCTTTATGACTGTCCGTTGAATACCTGACGAACAACAATTAAAATCAGGGACTCTTCAAACCATCATATATGAATCCCTCGAAACTCTCCATACTAATTCGTCACAAATAACTCAGGAATGACAAACGATCCATAATAAATTTTTACCGTAATCGATTAAATTTTCTCTATTTCATGTACTGTATAAAGGAAAGAGACCTCGTACGTTGGAACTACCTTCCGTTCTAAGTCTCGTGTTAATCTCGGCTGATACATGGTGTTTCACGATTTAACTTACATTAATTCGTGTAAAAGGGAATTATTAAGTTTGATGTTCTTCAGTCTCCCCTCCTTTTAACTACAACCGACGGTTTTATTACTTCGTACGGTTTTAATTAATTTCTTTCTTATGTGTTTTAAAGTTCAACATAATACCCCTTATAGTATCCCCAATAAAGGGGTTTCTAAAAAAATCGAATTTAAAAAGGTACATTTTAGTACTCGTTTATGCAAAGATTTAGTGGAAAGAAACTTACAATAAAACTCCTTGGGAGATAAAGTACTTAAATCCTGTCCTGGGGACCCCTTCCTTTACCGTTGGGTGAGGTCATAAGAACGGACCTTTTAGGGTACCTACCTCTTCGGACCATCCGATGTCAGGTACCCCAACGTTTCTCAACCTGTGCTGACTCGTTGAAGTGAAGTGAAGTGAAGTGGTATAGATAGATTTCGTTTGTTTTATTGAAACATAATACGTTACACTAAAGGAAATTTTTACAAACAAACGACTACTATAAACAAGACTTAGGGAGATTTCTATAGTTGTCTTGTCTTCCATCGGAAAAATCTTCTCGACAGTATCGTCCTTCACGGTCCGTTTGACACGGAGGTTACCAAAACAAAGACTCGTGAGGAGGATCCCAGGTGTAGAAAAGGACTCTACTTGAGAAACTCCGATACGTTAGAGAACTTTCCATTCTCAAATCTGCGATGTTTCCTCAAAAATTTTCATTTTTAGAGTCCAATCCAACCACGATATAAAAAAAAAATAGTATGTCTAAGTTTAAATATAAACCGGAGATAAAGTTTAGAAGGGTTTCACCATCATGGAGAGGATTGGAGGATGTTGAGACATAAGTATTTATAACATAAAGAACCTTTGTGGAACTAAAGTCTCGTTTCTTTTCGTCTATCGTAGGGTCCCGACGGAAAAGGGTATTCTGAGGACGAAATAATATTAAAAAAAATTAAAGTACGGTTGGAATTGAAGTAAAATACAGGTTTCCTCTCAAAACAAAACCAAAAATTTGTCTCCTTTTCTCGTCTCCGCTTTTCAACTTACTCACGTGTTAGTGTAGAGATGGACGGAAAATGCAAATCAATCATTATAGACTCACGATACCAGAAGTTGTCCCATCTATAAATTTTGATGTTGAAAAATGGTTACAGTAAAAATTGTCTTAATCTTGTTTTTTAAAATGTCAAACATACTTTGTTTCTTCCGAGACTCATCAATTTCGTTAGAACTCTTTCTTTTTTGTTATTGTTGTTGTTGTCTCGACCTCCTTAGTCCGAGGGACTAAAGTCTGATATTGTAATTATGTTTCGATATTATCAGTTCTATCGCACCATGACTGTGATTTTTTCTTTATGTCTAGTTACCACGTCCTATCTTTCGGGTCTCTATTTGTGTACGTGTATACCAGTGGATTAGATACTGTATCCTATATTCTTGTATGTCACCTCTTTCCTTCAGAGAAGTTATTCACCACGACCATATTGACCTGTCGATGTACATTTTCTTATTTTAGTCTTGTGAGGCATTGTGGTATGTATTTTTATTTGAGTTTTACCTAATTTATGAATTTACTTTCTGGTCTATGATATTTTGAGAATCTCCTTTTGTCCGTCTTGGGGGAAACCATATTTATCATCGTTGTTGAAAAACCTATAAGGAGGGACTCATTATCTTTAAAAAATTTTCTTTTTCCCTGGATTAATTTGAATTTTCGATAACGTGTCGTTTCCTTTGGTATTTGTTTTTCTGTGCGATGTCTTCCCTTCTTTTATAAACGTTTACTACGTTGAACTGTTCCCCAAATAGAGGTTTGATATGTTTATCGTTTATGTCGAGTTATAATTTTTGTTTTTGAGTTAGTGTTGTTACACACCTTCTGAATTTATCCATAAAGACGTTTCTTCTGTATGTGTACCGGTTGTTCGTGTCCCTTTCTACGAGTTGTAGTGAGTAATAATCTGTTTATGTTTAGTTTTGATGTTACTCCGTAGTGGAGTGTGGTCAGTCTTACCGGTAGTTGTTTTTTAGATGTTTGTTATTCACACAGTCTTACCAGTAGCAGTTTTTTAGATGTTTGTTATTCACGACATCCTCCACGCCTGTTTTCCCTTGGGAGGACGTGATAATCACCCTTACATTTAACTGTGTCGGTGATACCTCTTGTTATACTTTCGAAGAATCTTTTGATTTTTATCTTGATGGTGTACTGGGTCGTTAGGGTGGTGACCCGTATTTGGGACTCTTTTTGGTATTAAGTTTTTCTGTGTGCGTGGTGTTTCAAGTAACGTTGTGGGAAATGTTGTCGGTCCGGTACCTTTGTTCGATTCACAGGTAGTTGTCTACTTGCCTATTTCTACACCACGAATGTGTCACCCTATAATGAGTCGGTATTTTTCCTTGTTTTACTCTAGTAAACATCTCTGTCCCTACTTGGATCTCAGACAGTATGTCACACTTTGTTAAGTCTTTCTCTTTTTGTTTATCGTATATAATTACGTACGTACACCTTAGATCTTTTGACCATATCTCCTCGGATAAACGTCCCGTCCTTATCGCAGCGTCCTCCCTTGTCTGCATACTTGTGTCCCTAAACCCCACCCCCACCCTACTTGACCCACTATCCTTAACCGTATACACGTTACGGTACACAGTTTGTCTGTCGAGTCCCCTCGGACGATATCTCGTGTCCCACGAGTCGAGTCACGAGACATTCGATCTGCCTACCCTACTCTCCCACCCTACCTCCAGGTTCTCCCTCTCCCACGTTTACAGAAGTGACATGTCGTCTTTATGGTGTAACATTTCGTTTATATAGAGGAGGAGGTGGGGGTTTTTGGATCGTGTGATATAGATTTTTTTTTTTTTTTTCAGAATAGATTATGACCCTCGTTTTCTGTGTCTAAACTTACTTTATAAGTTATGAATTTAGTAGTTCCCTCGAAAACTTCTTTTTTGATAGTGATTTAATACTTATAAATGACATTCACTGTATATTATTGTTCAGTTCTGAAAATGTTGGATTTTGTAAATTAGTTAACTTTTAAGATTCCCTAATAAAGTGTTTCAATTCTAAACAAACCAAAGATAATTCGGTGTATACTTTGATTGAAAGGCATCATCGAGTCGTCATTTCTTAGGTGGACGTTACGTCCACTGGACCCAAGCTGGGGCCCTTCTAGGATATGTCTTCCTTTACCGTTGGGTAAGGTCATAAGAACGGACCCTTTAGGGTACCTATCTCCTCGGAACACCCGACTCCTGGTGCCCCAGAGTTTCTCAGTCTGTACCGACGAGCGAAATTTACGACTATAAAGGACCACCGAGTCTACCATTTCTTAGACGGATATTACGTCCTCTGGACCCAGGTTAGGGACCCAGTCCTTCTAGGAGACGTCTTCTCTTACCGATGGGTGAGGTCATGAGAACGGGTCTCTTAAGGTAACTGTCCCCTCGGTGCCAGGTACCACAACGTCTTAGTCTACACTGGTTCTTTGGTCGTGAAATGATCTTTCATACTGAAATGGTATATGGATACTAGAAGTCGAAACAATAACATGGTGAGCTAACGTTTTGTCAGAAACGATACGTGTGTACGTACGTGTACACACACAGACACACTTATTTGTCTACAAATGTATATTTCTATCTACACGTCTATATCTACGGAAAGAGTGTTCGTATTCGATTTCTCCCTCGACTGGTACTATTGTTAATACCAAAGTTAAGGTTTACTTAGTCTGAAAAACTCGTACTAGAGAACAGTTACAACAGACAAAAAGAAGAAGTTAATCAGGTTTTCGAGAAATTCCCATTGCTGACGTAAAATGGGTACAGCTAAAGGGGGATAGGAGTCACGATTTGGATAATAACCGTATCTGGAGTCAAGTCAACGAGTCAACACAGGTTGAGAAACGTTGGGGTTCATGACGTCGTACGGTCCGAAGGGATGGGTAGTGGTTGAGGACCTCGAACGAGTTTGAGTACAAGTAGCTCAGTCACTACGTTAGGTTGGTAGAGTAGGAGACAACAGGGGAAGAGGAGGACGGAAGTTAGAAAGGGTCGTAGTCCCAGTAAAGTTACTCAGTCAAGAAACGTAGTCCACCGGTTTCATAACCCGTATCTACGCCGTGAGTCATTTACAAAGTACTTGACTTGATTTGACAGAAGAAATAGAAGGGGAAGTTGTTCTACCTCTAGTATTTACCATTATGTAACTCCCCTCCCTCCATATTGGTAGACTTCAACGTCTTCGTTGTCTTCTGTAAATTTCTAGAGGATCTTGATTCGTCCGTTCGACCGGTACTTCCTCCTGCCACCACGCTCACACGGGAATGACTTCCTCCGACACCGGTCTTGGGTCGCCACAGTTTAGAGGGTTCAAAAGGTGTCTTCGATTGGTAAGGGTACAAATACATCTTTGAAGACTAAAAATTTACAACCATTTGTTAAGTTTTATAGAAAATTTTGTGACGTAGACTGATGATTTTATCAAAACACACAATGTACGGCGGAACCCCGACTACCAAAAACTGGAGTGAAACCCTTTACTTTTTTCGACTGGTTCTTCCAGTTCTCCCAGTGCTCCGTCGTGTCACCGGTATCAGTCCACGGGGATCTGATATTAAGAAGGGAACGGTAGTGGCCACAAATGTCGTAATTCGTTCCTTTACGTATACAGGTACTTCTAAACAGTCAGAGATACATAAGAATATTACCGATTTTTAGTCGAGAGAGAATAAACAAGGACACCAAACCAACCCCTTTGAGACCAAACCTGGCATAAACACCAAATTCTCGAACCTTTGGAGTTACATTCACTTGTATCCTTAACGAGTTCCTCCTTTGGTCTTACGGTGGAGAGTAAAGTGAACAGACTTTACGTTTGTTACGAGAAACAATGGACTGGTTATAAAGAGGAGTTAAAGTTTCTAAACTACTTCCTTTTAGGACAAAGAGTGTCGAGGTCCTCTTCCGTTTTTAGGACAATACTGGTATAAATCTGTCTTTTTTACATTTTTCTCTTTTCCGTCAGTTTTATTAGTAATATCTTGAACTCCGATTTCAGTCAAAATGAAATAAGAAAGTAATAAGTGGGATGTTACCGAAATATCTTACAAAACTTTCTTATACTCTACTTCTCTTTAGTATCGTAGAGGTTTACAATCTTTAACAAATTATCTTGTGAAGAGATTTTGAGTAAGTCAACGGTCGGGGAATCTTCAGTACTATATCCCTTTGAAATTTTTATGTAGATCTTTTAGTCCGTCTCAGAATCCCCCTTCACTTCTACTACTGAAACTCAGAGGTCAAGATAGGAGATGGTCCGAGGACGAAGGAAGGGACGGAGGTCGTCGGGTCCGTTCTCATGACCTCACCCAACGGTAAAGGAAGAGGTCCCCTAGAAGGGTTGGGTCCCTAGTTTGGGTCCAGAGGGTGTTACGTTCGTCTGCGAAATGGGAGACTCGGTGGTCCCTTCGGGAGGTGTACAGAATGAAAAGGTATTTACATTGTGTGGGGAAAACTTGAACCGCATATACACAGATTCTGAGAAGAGATGGACCTTCGAGGAAAGAAGTAGTAAGTTTTGGGTGTAGGATTTTCGTACCTTTTCTCTGTCTTACCCCACCACCAACTCTCAAGTCTGAGATTCCAATCTGACGGAGTCGAAGAAGAGGTAGACGGTAGGGAATTATCTACAGACTGGAGTGAAGGGACTGAAATGTTGTCCCTACCAGTCTCAGTTGTATCGAATGTCCCATTCAGACTCGAAATGTAATTAATGTTCTATATTTCCTGAACCTTCTCAAGATCGGTAAATCATTTGTGTCGTGTCACATAAGAGAGAGGGGAGGGGAAGAGACACTTCGACCGGGGTTCGGATGTGGTTTCCTTCAAGAATCATGACCGTCTACGGACGAGAGGTTTTGTTTGAAAAGTGTAATAAACTGGAAAATGAGTGTTTATGAATTGTACTATATAATGTTAATAAGTATGTAGGAGGATTCGACACCCGATGAGTCCCGCGTTTGTTCTACTATAAGGAAACAACATAATAGGTCTTGAATAGAGACATTGATTGTACATTGTCAGTGAGTTTTATCTAATCTGACAACTTACTTATTCATACACGTTTCCTCAAACTAGAAGTGTAAGAAAGTACGGCCCGTAAATTGGATGTATGTACGACCTTACTTATGACAAGTCAAGTCAAGTATGACACCAAAAAAACCAAAATTGAACTATAAACAGTATCGTACCCCACTAGAATAGAAAAAAGGTGTTAAAGTGTGTGAAGGTAATCATTTGACTGTTAAAATGTATATTATAATAGTGTATGAAATGATATTCGAATATTTTAATTACACTAACTGTGATGAAAAGGTCTCATGTTCTCATAGTAATCCCGGAATAGAGGGTGTGTGTTGGAACAAGAGAGAGTTAAGTCTGACCGTCCCCTTCCTCTATCGTTGAAATACATGAAGTGAAACGTGTTCTAGTCATTTGGACTGGTGTTACACCCACTTTAAATTTTTCACTTATTTTAGAAGTGTCGTTTCCCTTGGTATTTACTTTTCTATTTGGTGACTTATCCTCTTTTATAAACTTTTAGTTCGTTGACTGTTCCCTAATTAGAGGTTTTATATGTTTTTATAAGTATGTCGAGTTATAAAATTTCTTCTTGTTAGTTTTACCCGTCTAGATTTATTTGTAAAAAGTTTCTTGTGTATCTCTACTAGTTTTTCGTGTACTTTTCTACGAGTTGTACTGATAATTCTCTTTATCTTTGGTTTTGATGTCACTCCATAGTGGAGTGTGACCAGTCTTACCGGTAGTAGTTTTCCAGAAGTTTGTTATTTACGACCTCTCCCACTCCTCTTTTCCCTTGGGAGGATGTGACAACCACCCTTACATTCGACCATGTCTGTGATACCTCTTGTCGCACCTTCAAGGGATTTTTTGGTTTTTGTTTGGAGGGAATACTAAGTCGGTTAGGATAACGACCGGTTTATAGGTCTCAAATGGAATTAAGTTTTTTTATGTATATGGTGATACAAGTAACGTCGTGATAAGTGTTATCTGTCCCGTACCTTTCTCGGATTTACAGGTAGTTGTGTACTTGTCTATTTCTTCTAAACCATGTGTTTCCGTTATTTTATAATGAGTCGGGATTTTTTCTTGTTTTATTCCGGTAAAAGTCGTTGTACCTACGTGGATCTCTAACAGTATGACTCACTTTAGTTTGTTTCTATTTGTACCATAGTGAAGGTACACCTTAGATTTTTATACCATGATCACTTCGATAATCTTTTCTTTATCTCAGTGTCTACATTTTTTGTTCGAATGCCAATAGATCTCCCTTCAGTCCTCCGTCCCCTATTTACCTCTCAAATCCTAATTTTATATGTGTATATATGTATATTATATGTATATATTTTATATACATATTTTATCTGGTGATTATTCTTGGATGACATGTCGTGTCCTTGAGTTATCATGAGACATTACTGGACATACCCCTTTCTTAAAAATCTTTCTCATCTATGTACATATTGACTGAGTGAAACGACATGTCGTCTTTGTTTTACATTTACTTGAGATGAGGTTATTTTTAATTAAATTGTTTATTCAGGTACCCTCCCATCCTCCTACTTATTTTAGAAGTCACCGTGAAGAGGACTATGTCAAATAAAATTCCGATAAAAAATAAGTTCCTTTTAAGAATCGGTAGTTATCTTTGAAAATTAAGACTTTTCTACTGCGTCGTGTTTCTATATAACATCAGAATATATAGTGACCGATAAAATTATTCATATGTGTATTTCATATCTAAAAAGAATCTTAATGACTTAAAGACTGAATTTGGATTTTTTTTTTTTTTTGGTTGAGAATAATTGTAATTTAGTTTTCGGTGAATTTTTTTGAATCTTTAGTGATAAAATACGGTCTTTTTCAGACTGGTTCGTAGAATTTGAGATAAAAATCAATCTTTATCGAGTTAATTATAAATAGGTTTAAGACGAAGAAAATTTTATAAAAAAGTAATCAAACAATAATTAGTAAACCAGTAGAAATCACTATGTATTCCCATGACTCCAATTCCTTCATCTTTAAATCAGATTCTGTAATCAATTTCCTAACACTTAGTAAATGGGACCTCTTCTTTCTCTAATCTCTCTTTTATTTGTCATGATTTGGTTCTTCATTTTTGTAACAAAATTTAATATATATCCCATCTGACTTGTCTTACTTTGTTAGAACTCACATCTACATATATATTGGTTTCTTTACGTTAACTGGGAGGGATCGGTGTTACCGTGGGGTGAGGTCATGAGAACGGACCCTTTAGGGTACCTACCTCCTCGGACCATCCGACGTCAGGTACCCCAACGTGTCTCAGCCTGTACTGACTCGCTGAAGTCAAAGTGAAAAGTGAAAGTACGTAACCTCTGCCTTTACCGTTGGGTGAGGTCACAAGAACGGACCTCTTAGGGTCCCTGCTCCCTCGGACCACCCGACGGTAGATTCCCCAGCGTGTCTCAGCCTGTGCTGACTTCGTTAAATCGTCGTCGTCGTCGGTGTCCGAAATATGGGTATTTAAGTTGATTAGTACCTAACTTTGAAGTACGAAAACGTAAACCAACCAACTTAGGTACCTACACTCTGAGTACCTATCCCTCCCAGTGAGATAGGTAACACGGTATGATATGTTCCCTGAACTCGTAAACGTCTAAAACCATAGGTACTTCAAGGACCTTCGTTAGGGGGTACCTATGGTTACCTGTTGACATATATCTGTGTCAGATATGTGATTGTATTTAAGACCAGAGGTAAGGAGACCTACAAATATTATATCACTTACAACAATTCTGTGGTGGAATTCACCGAGAGAGAATACCTGGTTTGGTCTGGACAATAAGAAATGACTCTAAGGGGTATTACACTGATCTTGTGTTCCACCCTACCCCCACTAAAACCCACAAAATTACATTTATGTCAAATCTTTTATTTAATAAAGAAATAATTGAAATTAAAGATCTCATATACAACCGTAGTAACTTAAAGTCGGAGTAAATGTCGTCTTTTTTGTTCGTCACTTATAAAGGTGATCATAAAAAATAAAACAGAATGGAGAATCTTGATGGTCAGAGTTTCAAGTGATTTTAGTAACAAATATTAAAATTTATTTATAAGTGGAGGAAGGGTGTTATATATCTATAAAACCAAACTAATGTATTAAACACGATTCAAAAGTAAACTTAGTTAGATACAGTAACCTTACCTACTTCCAGAATAAATGTCCTTATGTCAAAAATTACACTTTTGACGATCCTCTTCTTTAGGTCTTAGTTTATGATTTGTAAAGAAACGTAATTAATTTTATCTTTTTTTTTTGGGAAGGAATAGTAACCATTTTATTATTTTATGTCGTCTTAAAATTCTTTAGTGTATGTATATCGTTTGTCGTCATAACGAATTTCAAAAAAATACACGAATAGTCAAAATAATAAATGTAGGAGTCGGTACAGACTGAGAAACGTTGGGGTACCTGAAATCAGGTAGTCCGAGGAGGTAGATACCCCTAAGAGGTCCGTTCTTATGACCTCACCCAACGGTACGGGAGGAGGTCCCCTAGAAGGGTTGGGACCCTAGTTTGGGTCCGGAGAGTGTAACGTCCACCTGAAAAATGGTAGACTCGGTACTCCCGTCGGGTACTTATGACCTTACCCATCGGACAGGGAAGAGGTCCCCTAGAAGGGTTGGATCCTTAGTTTGACCTCAGAGGACGTAACGTCCGTCTAAGAAATGGACGACTCGATAGCACACCAATTTTTATAATTTTTTATTTTCATTAAGTTTTCTACCTCAATAGTCGGACTTCTACTGTCTCATTTCGAGATACCTTTAGATTACGAACTTCAGATTACAGGGATTCCATTTTTTCAGTCACCTGAAGCTGAAGTGAAAGGTGACACATATTGAATGTATAATATATCGAATTTTTAGAGACTTCGTCTTAGAGAGAGGGGATATTTCTCTTCGATACTCCGTATACTAGAGAATTACAGTGAAAATTTGAAATGTTGATATACCTAATTTTTTTTTGTACAGACCCTTTCTATATTAGTGTTACGGGGTTTCGTTCAGAATTTCTCTTAAACCGAAGTTTGGTAAAGGTTCATACATAGAGACTACTCGTGGTTACACTAAAAATAGATAATAAACGTATTCTCTCAGACCTCCTTGTAGACTGAAAAACCTCTTGGTTCAGATTTTTACTCTCTTTATCCTATTAGAAACCCCTTAATACGACAGTTTAGTTGTACGAGTTCTCGACTCTTTATGTTTTCAGTGGATTGTCTCTCGTCCACCGAGACTACAGTCGTCCTGACCTTACCTTGACAAACTTACGAAGTCATGTAGGTTTCGTGCTTACACGTCAAAACCTTAATTAGTCGGAACCTTCTTATCTTTTTCTTCTCAATCACGTGTTTACCACCGGGCCGGGGACGTTCGGATTAGGTCACCCTTCACGCTTACTCGTGAAATTCATTAAAGGTACGGTTATTGTTCTGGTAACACTCTACTTATGTCGTCGAATAGAATGGGACTACGATAATGTGGAAGATAAGTAGACTCAGGGGAAAAGACAAAAGGCCGAGTACTTCGATTTGGAAGACTACTGTCCGATCGTAAAGCACGGGGAGACGGATGTCCCTCTTTGTCGTGACCTATAAGTGTGAAACTTATAAAGGACACAGATTATGTTACCAAAGCACACCTTTAGATTTTACCCAAAGACTAATAATAAACCGAAGGGTATACGAACTAGTGTCTTTTCTCCAATACGACCACACTGATAAGATATTGACATAAAGAGTAGCATTTAATTATTTATTCATGAGATTAGAGTACTACCATCAAGGATATTTAACTGCGAGCCCCGTATTTTTCAGTATCTACAGTTCTTTACAGACCAATAAGTCTTGTCTCCCGGTCTAAAACCTTACTACGTCAATTAGTTCCGTAATGGATGACTTAAGAATTGGTCTAGGTCGAACGAAAAGAAATCTACTGTGAGATAGATGATAAAAAAAAATTATGTCTCTTTTTAAGGTGGTTCTCTGAGATTTATTAGAACAAAGTAATCCAGTCATGAAACAACCAAAACTTCTTCCTACGGGTTTATACTATCATGTAACTTATAATTATAGAAAGTTCGATATGACTGGGTTATATTCCTAAAGTTCGTTTTAATGATTTATTACTTATAAATTAAAGAGAAAATAAGGGGTGTTCTTATATTCTCCTTTCTGAAGTAAAACAAGTAAAACAAAGTATGAATGATGTCACGGAGTTTGTATCAGTTACAGTAATTTATAGACACCTGATTTATTCACTCCGAATAAGTGTGAACGATGGGGAAGTCAGGGAAGTACCTAGTGTCGGAACTATACCTCTTCCCTGAAGAAACGTCGGCTTCTACTCCGTCGAGATATGTCAGCCGTCTTTGTTCCGGACCTCGATTGACACCGAGTCTAGTAGTCGAGAAATAACGTTTTAAGTCTGAATTTAATTTCTTTCATCCCTTTTGGTGCTCTGGTAAGTCCATACCCAACGGTAAAGGAAGAGGTATACTAATATGTCACCTCCATTTTTTTATCTAAGTTCCCTGATCTAGACTGTCTGACGGATTTCTCGATACCTGTCTCCAAGTATTGTAACAGGTCCTCCACCACTGGTTTTCGTAGGGGTTCTTTTTCTTTACACTTCTGTTTACCAAAAGACTCTTCCGGAATGTTTATCGACTTTTTCTTCTCTTCGCTTTTCGTTTTCTCTTTTGCTTTCTATAGGGGTTGACTTACGTCCCAAAGTCTCTTATCGTTTCTCTCTCTTCTTTCGGAAGAATTCACTTGTCACGTTTATTATCCCTCTTTGTTGTCTTACCGATTCTGAAATTCTTTTAACTACTATGGTTTCTATCCGTGTTATTTCCTGTTTTTGTAGTTCCTGGATTGTCTTCGTCTTTTCTAAATCTTGTACACCGTTCTTATGTGTCTTCTTGATGTGTTTTTTAGAGAATTACTGGGTATATTGGTGTTACCACACAAGTGAGTGGATCTCGGTCTGTAGGAGCTCACACTTCAGTTTACCCGGAATCCTTCGTAATAATGTATGTTTTGACGACCTACACTACCTTAAGATGGACTCGATAAAGTTGAGGATTTTCTACTACGACACTTTCACGACATGAGTTATACGGTCGTTTAAACCTTTTGACTCGTCACCGGTGACCTGACCTTTTTCAGTCAAAAGTAAGGTTAGGGTTTCTTCCCGTTACGGTTTCTTATAAGTCTAATGGTATGTTAACGTGAATAAGGTGTACGGTCACTCTTATACGAGTTTTAAGACGTTTAATCCGAAATCGTCATATACTGAACTCTTGAAGGTCTACAAGTTCGACCTAAATCTTTTCCATCTCCTTGACTCTAGTTTAACGGTTGTATGTGACCTAGTGTCTTTTTCGTTCCCTTAAAAATTTTTTAGATGAAGACGAAGTAACTGATGTGACTTCGGAAACTGACACACCTAGTGTTGTTTGATACCTTATAAGAATTACTCCACCCTGATGGTCTTGTGCAGTGGATGGAGGATTCTTTAGGTATACGTCCTGTTCTTCGTTGTCAATCTTGATCTGTACCTTGTTGTTTGACCAAGGTGTGACCCTTTCCTCATGCAGTTCCGACATATAACAGTGGGACAAATAAATTGAAGACACGTCTCATGTAGTACAATTTACGGTCCGACCTACTTAGTGTTCGACCTTTGTTCTAACGGTTCTCTTTATAGTTGTTGGAGTCCATACGTCTAATATGGTGAAATTACCGTCTCTCACTTCTCCTTGATTTCTTTGAGAACTTCCACTTTCTCCTCTCACTTTTCCGACCGAATTGTGAGTTGTCAGTTTTTTAGATTCTGGTATCGTAGGTCAGGATAGTGCAGTACCGTTTTTCTACTACTTTTACTCCCTTTCACAGTCTAAAACAAAAGAACCCGAGGTGTTAGTTACGTCTGTCACTGACGTAATGTTTTAATTTTCTTTGAACGAGGAACCTTCTTATCGAAACTGTTTGAATTCACTCTCTTTCACTTCAGTGAGTCTACACAGGCTGAGAAACGCTGGGGCCCCTGACATCGGATGGTCCGAAGAAGTAGGTACCCTAAGAGGTCCGTTCTTATGACCTCACCCAACGGTAAAGGAAGAGGTCCCATAGAAGGACTGGGTTCCTAGCTTGGGTCCAGAGGACGTAACATCCGTCTACGAAATTGGAGACTCGGTGGCCCCTTCGACTGTTTGAATTCACGTATAATTTTTCGTCTCTGTAGTGAAACGGTTGTTTCCAGATATATCAGTTTCGATGTAAAAGAAGTCATCAGTACATACCTACACTATCAATCTGGTATTTCTCCGACTCGTGATTTCTTAACTACGAAAGCTTTTCACTACGACCTCTTCTGAGAACCCGTAGGGAAATCTGTAGTTCCTCTAGTTTGGTTAGTTAGGATTTCCTTTATTTGGGACTTATAAGTAACCTTTCTGACCATGACTTCGACTTCGAGGTTATGAAACCGGTGGATTACCCTTCTCTGCTGAGTAATTTGTCTGGGATTACGACCCTTTCTGACTCCTGTTCTCCTCTTCCCCCGTTGTCTCATACTCTACCAACCTACCGTAGTGACTAAGTTACCTGTACTCAAACTCGTTTGAGTCCCTCTGTCACTTCCTGTCCCTTCGGACCGTACGATGTCAGGTACCTTCAACGTCTCAATCTGTACCGAAACCTGACTTGTTGTGGTTCACCCATAAAAAGGGGTGTATACCTTTTCCTTTACCGTTGGGTGAGATCATGAGAACGTACCTTTTAGGGTATCTACTTCCCGGACCATCCGATGTCAGGTATCCCAGCGTTTCTCAGTCTGTACTGACGCGTTGAAGTGAATAACACATAAAATCAAGACCTTAAAGATAAATCTCTCTTTAAAGACATATATTTATATGACAAAGATAAAAAGACAACTTTAAGAGATATAAAAGTAAGTAACACTCGTATTAAAGGAAAAGTATTAATTGTACTAATGTTGTTGATACCCCGAAGGGTCCACCATTTCTTGGGCGGACGGTGCCGTCCTCTGTGTATGTCTGCGCCCAAGTTAGAGACGTAGTCTTTCTAGGGACCTCCTCCCGTACCGTTGGGGGAGGTAATAAACACGGACCTCTTAAGGTACTTGTCTCTCCGGACTGTCCAATGACAGGTATTCCAACGTTTCTCAACCCTGTACTGACTTCGTTGATTTGTGTCGTGTATTATCGATATAATTTTAGGACAATCAACGTTTTAAACTCAATAGTGGTTTAACTGAAGTCAACTAGAAGAGAAGTCTTACTCATTGTAAATGACTTAGAAGTATACACTCAATAATACATAAAATTAGACCTATAATGGTAAAAATATTATATCATTATTTTAATAATAGATAAAATACAATAAGACTTCTCACGACCGAAAAGAAAAGAAATCAAAATTATTCATCAACTGAATCACCCTAAGTTTGACGTTTAGTTTAAGACGGGGAACCCTTCACCGAGTTTAGAGGTAAACCGAAAGTATCAAGAGTAAGATGTCGAACCTCAGACGGGACACGTAAAAAAAAAGTCCCGTGTCGGTCTATAGAACCGGTTGAATATGTGTCTAAAACCCCGAAAAGGAGAGACTCATAGAGGTAAAAGTATAAGAGGGGAATAAAGGGTCGTAGACACCAACGGGACGTGACCGTAGGACAAGAAAACGAGTCTTTGACACTCAAAAATAATCGTGAATGTAGGACGTACGTTATACGGTAAAGGAGGAAGGATCACAGTCTAGCAGAGTTAAAAAATGATGTGAAAAGAGTGAGAGGTCACGGAAGCCCGAAAAAGATGAAAACGGATTTCAAATATCGACAATAAACATTTTCACAACTAGACCGTCTTCGAATGAACCGATAAAGTCTTTTGTTTTAGATGGAGAACAACAAAATTAACTTTCATAAGTTACGTATTCAGGATAAAATACACTTACGATAATGAAGATATTGGATAAGACACGACGCAGGAAGACCCAATTTTGAGAAGAACGGAGTACGGACATCATACTCGGACCAAAAATAGGATACATGGTGGCCGTCTAATAGGAGGGACCACGTATCGACACCGGTACAATAAAGGATTTCTAAGACGTTCTCTTACTAAGACCAGTACCATATGGGAAGGAATCATCACAAGTTGTAGAGAAGTCAAGGATTTCTTATTTCAGGTTCTCACACTACACTACCTATCCTGTGGTGGAAAACTCAGTTCATTCAGACCGAAACTCAAGTTCTAGATAGTGACTGGTCGAAAAAACTGGTTTGAATCCGTTTTATAAATGGACTTATAGATCAAAATCGCAAACAATTTGTTAGCAATACTCTTAACTATACACATTGTTTATTTTAGAGAGTCACGAACCTTGTATCCACCCGAAGGGGCCACTGAGTCGTCATTTCTTTGGCGCCTCTACGCCCAGTCTTCTAGGAGATCTCCTCCCGTCCCGTTGGGTTAGGTCATAAGATCGGACCTCTTAGGGTACCTGCTCTTCTCGCACCGTCCGATGTCAGGTATTCCAACGTTTCTCGGCATGTACTGACTTCGCTGAATCGTGTTCCAGTCACGAGTCACTGATCATCGATGAAATTTTATCCTCTGTAATTTTGTGTTAACAACGAGGCCTAAGTTCCATAAAAAGGAAGAACAAGGTTTCATTAAAGGATAGATAAAAGTGTAATTTTTTTTAAGTAGATGTGTCAAGTCTGGTGTGACAAGAGATATTGGGTTTGTACAGAGTGTGAACGGGTCGTGTTATCGTGACAAGTTTAGGAAAAAAGAAAAGAGTATAGACGAACTACTTAAGGATTTATAGGGAGTTCCCGATGGAATGCACAATATAGATGTGACTTAAGAAGATACTATAAGGGACGAATCTCTAGAAAAGTCGTATTAAAAATAAGGAAAACATGGATAGTACCAGATCCAGTACAAGATCATGAAGTATCCGAATATAATTGACGGAATAAACGCCTTAATAATCCAGGAAGTTACGGTCCTGAGTGAGTACAGGTCATATAAACGACCTACTTAGTTGTTTATCCTACCTATGACCGTCCTCCTACGGAGACCATCATCCTACTTTTCACTTTCACTTCAGCGAGTCGACACAGATAAACGACTATCTTCAGTACTGACTCTAATATCTAAGATTTTAGAATCGAGCCAGTACGTTTACCATTGATAACTCATGATACTCATGAGCTTTCAACTCATGATACAAAATCTTCTTAACATAATTCCTCTGTGATTATATATACTCGAGTTATTTTCTAATTCAAGAGAAGTATAAATATTTATAATTGTAGAGACCTACTAATTTTAACGGTCGACTTGGATTTGTAGGTTTACTTCTTGAGAGTACCTATGAACCTGATGTCCCTGTCAGAATTCTGTAGAGACCTCAGCCCCTCCGTCTCTTACTTCGTGAACAAGGAACGTCAAACTATTTAATTATGTTTCCTTTATAGACTCAGTATCATTACTTACGTGACTTGTTATGTCGTGTTAAAGACACGTTCAAAGGTAGTCGTTATTGTGGACAAGTACCCGGTGACTAAGAAGTCTTTATGAGTATCTTACTGAGACGAAGTCAAGTCAAGTCACGTCAGCGAGTCAGCACAGACTGAGAAACACTGCGGTACCTGACGTCGTGTGGTCCGGAGGGACAGGTTGTGGTCGAGGGCCTCAAATGGGTTTGAGTACAAGTAACTCAGTCACTAGTGTAGGTTCGTTGAGTAGGAGACAACAGGGGAAGAGAGTGCGGGAGTTAGCAAGGGTTGTAGTTCCAGAAAAGTTTACTCAATCAAGAAGTGTAGTCCACCGGTTTCATAACCTCAAAGTCGAAGTTGTAGTCAGGAAGGTCACTTGTGAGTCCTGACTAGAGGAAATCCTACCTGACTAACCTAGAGGAACGTCAGGTTCCCTGAGAGTTCTCACAAGAGGTTGTGGTGTCAAGTTTTCGTAGTTAAGAAGTCACGAGTCGAAAGAAATATCAGGTTGAGAGTGTAGGAATGTAGATGATCTTTTTGGTATCGGAAGTGATCATTACAGAGACGAAAAATTATACGACAGATCCAACCACTATTGAAAGAAAGGTTCCTCATTCGTAGAAAATTAAGGTACCGACGTCTTGGTAGACGTCACTAAAACCTCGGGGGTTTTTATTTTATTTCAGACACTGACAAAGGTGACAAAGAGGTAGATAAACGGTACTTCACTACCCTGGTCTACGGTATTAGAATCAAAAGACTTATAACTCGAAATTCGGTTGAAAAAGTGAGAGGAGAAAACGAAAGTAATTCTCCGAGAAATCAAGAAGAAGTAAAAGACGGTATTCCCACCACAGTAGACGTGTAGACTACAATAACTATAAAGAGGGCCGTTGGAACCAAGGTCGAACACGAAGGAGGTCAGGTTTCAAAGAGTACTACCTGAGACGTAACTTCAATTTATTCGTCCCACTGTTATATGCCGGAACTGTATGAGGAAAAGGATAAACCTTGGTCAAACAACAAGGTGCAGGTCAAGATTGACAATGAAGGACCGGACGTATGTCTAAAGAGTTCTCCGTTCAGTATACCAGACCATAAGGATAGGGAAAGTCTTAAAAGGTGTCAAACAACATTAGGTGTGTCAGTTTCCGAAACCGTATCAGTTATTTCGTCTTTATCTACAAAGAGACCTTGAGAGAACGAAAAAGCTACTAGGTCGTCTACAACGATTGAACTAGAGACCAAGGAGACGGAAAAGATTTTGGTCGAACTTGTAGACCTTCAAGTGTCAAGTACATAACGACTTCGGACCGAACCTCTTAAAACTCGTAATGAAATGATTGTACACTCTACACACGTTTACACGCCATCAAACTCGTAAGAAATCGCAACGGAAAGAAACCCTAACCTTACTTTTGACTGGAAAAGGTCAGGACACCGGTGACGACTCAAAAGGTTTAAACGACCGTATAACCCACGTCGTGAAAGTGTCGTAGTAGAAAGTCCTAAACTTTGTCGAGTTGACCTTAAGGTAGTGGAGGTGATACTGACCATAATCCTACTTTTCACTTTCACTTCAGCGAGTCAGCACAGACTGATAAACGTCGGGGTACCTGACATCGGACGGTCCGAGGAGGTAGGTACCTTAAAAGGTCCGTTCCTATGACTTGACCCAACGTTAAAGGAAGAGGTTCCCTACAAGGGCTGAGTCCTTAGTTTGGGTCCAGAGGGTGTGACGTTCGTCTGAGAAATGGTAGACTCGGTGTATCCTATAATTATTAGAATGAAACCTAACAAACTTGTTTCCTGGTTGAGAAAAACGTAAAGGGATATTTAGTGAAATGCAGTTACCAATCTATGAATTCTGAAAGGACGGTCATGTGAAACGAAATGTTTCAAAAACAGGTTTATTTTGTTCTCGGTTGTTTAGCCTTTAGGAGAATTTACTTAGATTTAAAACTTTCCTTGTTTGTATGATTTCAAGGTTTTCTGTTTCGATCTTCTTCCCATTTGCACCATCGATTTTCCTTGTTAAGTGTCCAATAAAATTACGGAACTCAGTCCCCTTTTTCGTCGAGTACGTTTCTCCAAAACTCTGACACCATCCAGTTCTAGTGTCCGGGTGATTTGTACCTTAGACTTTATTTTTACCAAATATATAATATAAATATTTCGTAAGGGAGACTCATCAAACGACAATTATGTAATTAGTAGAGGACCCAGTCCCAGAAACACAATTCCTCGTGTTGTGGGGATACAAGTATCGTGATAACTGTTATCGGTTCTGTACCTTTGTCGGATTTATAGATAGTTGTCTACGTATCTATTTCTTCTTCACCCATGTATAAATATTACCTTATAATGAACCGGTATTTTTTCTTACTTTATTACGCTAAACGTCGTTGTATCTACCTGAGTCTTATAGTATGACTCACTTCGGTCTTTTTCTGTTTATAGTATACTATATTAAATATACACCTTGGATTATACGTTGTGTTTACTTGTAAAGATGTTTTGTTTGTGTAAGTGTCTCTTGTCTGAACACCAAACAACGGTTCCACCTCCCCAAGCCGTCTCTCTTCTTGACCCTGTATCCCTATTCGTCTACATTTGATAGTACGGATCTTACCTATTTGTTCCGGGATGACATATGTCTTTTGATACCAGTTATAGGACACTATTTTGTACTACCTTTTTTATACTTTTTCTTTAACAAATACATAAATGACATAGTGACTTAATGAATTGACATGTCGTCTTTAATTGTGTTGTAACGTTTAGTGTGGAGTTATTTTAAATTTTTTTAATTTTCATTTTATGTTACGACCGAAGGAGAATTACTTAAATTTTAATTTTCCATGACTTAGATTTCAAAGATATTAAAAAAAATTTATGTTTTTTGAAGGAGAGAAGGGTTTACAAAGACCTTTTCCAAAGGTGTAATTAGTAGTGTATATTTCTCTTAATATAACGTATTTATCTTGTACTTCTGTTTTAATAAAAGTTAAAACTAGGTAATGGATTACTAGTTTCTCTATAGTGTCCCTGGACGCGATCCCAACCCACTTAAAGGAGTCCAAACGTTTATAAGAGTTGAACAAGGGACACTCGTTAATATTATAAGATAAGGACAATTTTTGTCTTCTTCAAAAGATAGTTGATTTAACAAAAAGACATGAAGACCTTTGGTCATCCTGAAAAACTTCTAATACCCATTTCGCACAATTGATTAATACTCTATACAAAGAAGATAAAGACGTTTAAGGATTCGGAGTTTATAGAAACAACACTTTGTCTGTCTTATAAAGTAAAAGTGTCATACACGAGATCTTGTTTAAATCATTCATATCTGCCGTAAGTCAATTTCGTAAGTCAAGAAACTGGACCATTAAAGTGAAGTGGACTCCCTTTCTTAGATTTTAAGGATTCTTCATAAGTACGAATCTTTTATCTTACGTATCTAAAACGTTTCAGGACAGGAAAGCGTCTCCAGTCATAGAGACTTTTCGTGATGACGAAACCACTACTCTCGTAGTCTCTCTACAATTCTACTGATTGATTTTAGACTGTGCACCAAACCCATCCCCTTGTTCCTTAGACATGGTCGTGTAAGGGACGTAACTCAACATGGAAGTTTTGAACGTCATCTTTTTTATTAACGCTCCTCTTTTTACATACTATTAACAGTCACAAAGGATAGGGAAAGAACTACTTTTTGACGGAAACACGATCTTGACCCTTAGTCCCACTGTAGTAATATTTGTTTACCGATGTCTCAATTCTGGACTAAAATTTAAGACTAAGGCGATAAATTAACATTACATCGGAATGTAAAGAATTGTAGGGAACCCAAGGATCTGATGAACACTCTTAATTGACTCAGTCACGGACCATGTATAGTGAGCTTATTACAATTTAATTATTTACTATAAAATTTCAACCGGACCAATTGATATCTACGTATGTTTATAATCTCCGGAAAGGGAAACTACACTGACTGTGACTTGTCTTTGTTTCCTGTGTTATGGTATCCGGGAGTACGTATCTGGGTTCTACTAAAGAAGTCNTAACGGGGCAACCACGACCAATGTACCACTTGTTGTCAAAAATAAAAACAAAAACAAAAAAAAAAAATTAAAATTTAATTTCAACCGGACCAATTGATATCTACGTATGTTTATAATCTCCGGAAAGGGAAACTACACTGACTGTGACTTGTCTTTGTTTCCTGTGTTATGGTATCCGGGAGTACGTATCTGGGTTCTACTAAAGAAGTCCAAAAGTGAAAAAGAGTCTGGGTGTTCTGTGTTGAAAAAAAAAAAAATTATATGACGTTAAAATAAAATTAGTGTGTTTACTTCAATCGTATGTCCTTTAAATTTACTTTACCATTGCATTTTTATCGTCTCTTGGTTTTTGAGGTTTTTCCTTCATGTGGATTTCGTACTCTTAAGTTGTAAGTGATCACAAAGTGCAAGTCAAAACTACCTATGAACTACGAACGTTCACTTTCACTTTCAGCGAGTCAGCACAGTCTGAGAAAGACTGGGGTACCTGGTGTGTTAGGTATTTTAAGAGGTCCGGTCTTATGACCTCACCCATCGGATAGGGAAGAGGTCGTCTAGAAGGGCCGGGTCCTTAGTTTGGCTCAGTGGAGTAACGTCCGCCTAAGAAATGGTTAACTCGATAGTCCCTACGAACGTTTGAAACTTTGTTTGAAACTCTAGTACTACTGATAAGACTGCTCTAAAGTCGTGGTCGTACTTCTAAACATGTAAGCCAACCAAACGTTAATTCTATGTCGAAAAACCTATTTATAATAGAATCATAAATAACTTAACAGAAATAATAAGTTTGGTACATCCATGTTAAGTGTGTATACCGTTAAGACTAAAAGGTTTTACGGATTGAAGATGAAATAGGAATAAAAACCAAATGTTTGGAGTACGTACGTTTGTTGATAAATAGGACACTTTAAATATCCACTTTATAATATCTGAAGTAAATTTTTTACTCTTTTCGACTTCGACTTTTGTCGTTTGTGTCGATGAATTACGAACGAGAACACGGTGTACGATCGAAGTTTAAGGACGACAAGATCTTCCTAGATCCGAATAGTATTCCTAGAAGTCAAAATATTGGAGGTATCCCCCACCCTGGATTTTTTTACGTACTAAACGTGTGTTAAATTGTAGTCGATAATTACATTTTGACACACACGATTCAACGAAGTCGGTACAGGTCAAGAAACGTTGGGGTACCTAACATGGGACGGTCCGAGGAGACAGGTACTTTAAAAGGTCCGTTCTTATGACCTCACCCCATGGTAAAGGATGAGGGTCCCTAGAAGGGTTGGGTCCCTAGCTTGGACGTAGAGAATACAGAGGACGTAACCGTCCACCCAAGAAATGGTGATCGTGGTGGACCCTTCGGGTGATGACCCGAAAGTATTCGATTCGACTTCCCAATTTTTGTGTCAGACAACCGGACGGAGTATATCTTCTGATTCGAAAAATCGAATCACTCATACCAGTTCAATTTAAATAATCAGGGATTATTTTATTGCTCGAGTTTTCGAACCTCCCAAAAGTGTCTTATTTTTATTTACTCGTAATGGATCACTCCGATTTTCCTATAAGAGAATTGAGGACGATTTCTTTTGGTCGTTGTTAAACGGTCTCCCTTGTTTTTGTTCTAATCTTCGACAGCGGTATCTCCATCACTTGAAGTTTTAGAACTGTGTTATTCATCCGTTATGAATCCCACCGATAAATTTCATTTTCGGAAAAAAAGGAAAGGGATATTTAGGACAAACACTCAATCGACATTTTGTCACTAAGAGTCGAAACCGACGCATGAGTTTAGTGGACCCCTCGAAATTCTTGTATCACTCCGGACTTAGGATGAGAGTCTCTGAGACCAAATTAGGTGGACCCTACGGTGACCCGTACCTCGGAAAGATTTCGACAAGTCCAGTAAGAGTACATATCGGTTCCAACCCCCTTTTTTTTTGTGACGAGATTCCGTGCAAGACACCTTTATGTGACCATCTTAAAATCCGTTTATCCCGTGATCATAAATGTCACATATAGGATGTCAAATCCTTAGTATAGTTCACTGAAGTGTGTCACATTTTACGAGACACCGAATTCGCAGAATCTGTTTTACACTAAATAACCGAGAACATTGATTTTACAGATCTCCTATACCGTCTCGACTTAAGCTTTAGAATTTAGTAATTCACTAGTTACAGAGTGAAGAGAGGGTAGAACCAAAGTCAAAAAGATCAACCGAGGGAAGATTTTGTTCCACAGGGAAGTCTCGGTCTTCTATTTAGTCGTTGAGAGTTGGGACGTAAGAAGAGTGTAAACTTAACTATTCTCCTCTCATTGCCAAAGAAAGAGTCTGAGACTCGTCTTCAGAGTAAACGAGACTCACCTAGTCTCTGACAAGTTCTAGGGTCTTCGACATTAAGTGTCGGTCCGGCAGACAAATATCCCGAGTACGTGAAAAAAAAAAAAAAAAATGATATGTAGTGACAGAGTTCTTTTTTACTCGTTGTTAAACTAATCCTCTTTAGAGAGAGAGGTTTACTTCTGAAACTCTTTGTTTCTCTAAGGGATTCATTGTGAGACAAATATATAAACTTTTGTAGAGGATTGAGAACGACCTCTGTTAAAGGAGAGACGACACGATTCAGTGAATTCAGTACCGGTTGAGAGACACTGGGACACCTGGAATCGGACGGTCCGAGGAGACAGGAGAAGAGCGACCATACGTTTAGGGACAGGAAGGAGAAGCACAAGGTCTCGATCAAGACAGGTTTTGACCGGTCCTGACACAGGAGTCGACTCTTGGAGTCACTGTTTTTATTTTTGGACATGTAAGTAACCAAGATTTCATTATTAAAAGTGTAAACACAAACCATTACGGACATGAGTAAAGGACACGGACGGTATTTTTTAAAAATTTTTCTTTTCTTTTTTTTACGGTGTTTGTTACCTTTTCCTAAGAGAGTGTCGAGACCTCTAGTCTTTAGACTTTAGTTCCATACCCGTCCCGGTACGAGGTAGATCCCTGAGGTCCTTTCTTAAGAAAGGACGGAGAAAGGAGAGACCCCCCGAGGTCCAAAGGAACCGAAGCTCTTCGTATTGGGATTAGAGTCAGAAGTAGGAGTGTATCAGGAGAGGAGGTGGAGAATAGAAGTCCGAGAACATTCCTGTCGATGGGAACCCAAATCTCATATGGGTTTATTAGGTGTTACCGGAGTTGAACTTTATGGAACTAATGTAGGTGTTTCTGGGAATGAGTGTTCAAGACCTCTATAACTACATAAACCCCCAGTTGGTAAATTGGGTGGTGTTACGAGTGATGGGAAGTCGAAGACCGTTAAAATAGGACCCTTTATTTTGTACGAAATACAAAAGTGAACTCTTGACAAGAAACCGAACAGTGTACGTACTCCCATGACGTTCCCTTCCTCGTCTTACCTGTGGAGTAGGTATCTCTTTCCCCTGTGTGAGTCGTTACTCCTGTCCTTCTAGGGACCCGGATATACTGAATAGTCCTCTTCTGACTTTAAGGAGTCCCGAGTTATGCATAGTGACTTAGTTTTGTTTTTTTTTTTCATTCATATTTTCCTCTATATTTACTTCTCTCTATTAAGAAATCTAGAAGTACCACATCTCCTACTATTGACCCATTATTAATAATTTCTTTTAAACTCCTACGTTTATTTTTGTTCTTACTTTAACATAATCTTGAGATTCAGTGTCTTTGAGTTGGGTTCGACCAAATTCTCTTTTTCTCCCTTCCATTCCTTCCATAATCCCTTGGAGCGACCTCCGAGTCTACCATTTCTTTGAAGGACGGTTATGTCCTCTATTACCCAAACTAACGACCCACTCCTTCTAAGAGACCTCTTCCTTTACCGTTGGGTGAGGCCATAAGAACGGACCTCTTAAGGTACCTGACTCCTCGGATTGTCCGATGTCAGGTACCCCAACGTTTTCTCAGTCTGTGCTGACTGATTGTGACTGATCGTGATCCCTCCCATGACTGAGTACTTGTTCTTTTGGATTTCTCCACCACGGCAGAAGTCCCAGTCGTCTTGGGTTCCTGTGTTCGCGGCGCTTCGATGGTCTTTACACGAGAGTAGCAGAAAGTGACAATGAGAGTAGCCAAAAGAAGACACGAGAACGAAGTGAGACTCTGTACGAGGGGATTTCCCATCCTCTCTACCGCGAGCCGGAGACGTTCGAGAGAGTCAGAAGTAAGATAAGTTGGTGTCTGTCTCTGTGAGAGAAGGCTCCAGGTCGGGTCAAGGGGTCGTACCTGAGAATTAACGAAGATGAACTTTATCCCGGAAAGGGAAAATGTTTAGTGACACAAATTCCCCAACTTCATGACACTAGTCAGGTGAATTGTAGGGGTCCTTTCAGTCAAGGGCTTTGTTTTCACCATTAGAACAATAGTCTTCGTCCTCTTTCCCCACAGTTTGTCCATTTATATTTATGAACCAATGTACGAAAATTCTTCTCTTTTGGAGGGACCTGAGAATTCATCTCTGTAGACAGATTCCTTAGTTATCTTCATTAATCGCTCGAATGAATGTCTATCGGTTAAGGTCTACAACTTCCTTTCTCTTTTTCCGTAAAACGAATTTACTACTAGGGACGTTCCAGTTATCACATTCTCGCGTATTAGACAGGTTACATCTTCTCGTCTTCACACTTTTTCTTGTGACCTTATTCTAAATCCACTAGACTCTGAAGATGGACCAAGACGGTGAATGGTCGTCTATTATATTAAAGAAACACCGAAGTTCTGAGATTCCCAATGTGTTTAGTCTCTTCTGTTTTTATTTCGTTCGAGTAAGATTACGAATTTATGGTTAAAAGAATACTCTACCGTCTTACCAAACTTCACTTTCCTTATTCAAATTGTTTTCTAAAAAGAGGATCCGTGTCGTAATGAAAAATTTTTAGGGTTGACACGCCTTCAGAATGTTTAATATCGGTCTTATAATAAATAAAATACGCGAAAAGGTCTCCGTCCCTGGTCTCGACGTGAAAAATTTCGTTCCGGAAAAAAAAGAGTGTTCTATGACAAGAGTTCTTCGAACTAAGGTAAACACTGTGCACAGACAGAACTTAATCGATATATCTAGAAGTTTAATCTCCAGACTTAAGACTTTTCTAGTGAACTCGTTTACCAACATTCAATAAATTTATTTTCTACTTTAGGTAGTAACGTAAAGGAGTGATCAAGAAAGCATATCTAATTCACCGAGTAAACATACCGAAGTAAAGAATTTTAAAAGGTAAAATTGAAGAATTAAAGGTTTTCGGTCAAAAAGATATAAATAAAACAGGATTTGATTCTTCATTTAGTGAGTCTACGTAGTACGTGTATAATTTTTATAATTCATTCTTCTTTTCGGTAAAGGAACTCGGAGGAGACATTATAACTAGACACAAACGGAGGAGGTAGAAGGACTGTGATTTCAAAGGAAGTAAGGTGATTCCGTGATTTGTGTTAGTAGTTTCACAGATTTGTATTTAGCGTTTCAGTATCGACCCGTATTAAAGAGAGAAAGGGACCCTGTGTAGAAGAGGATTTTTAGATTCAAAATTTGATGTGTCCGTCGTCAAGTTACCGTCTAAACTGTGGTACAGTCAAAGTCCCCAAAGGGAGTGACGGTGTCGTCCCCCCGACCCATGGACCCGGTCTAAGACGAGAAGCGATTCCGATACTGGGATCACTGGTCCCTCCTTTTTACGATGAAGAGTCCTAAGTCCTTCCACCTTAGGATTTAATATCCGGAAACGAAATCAAACATAGACCTCTCTCCGTCGACAAGTTTTACTTTCGTTTCTCCTTTGATAGACCAAGTAAAGTCTCATGGTTTGTCAACCCATCCTTGGTCTCTATGTAGTTTTCATAAAAGTCTTAAGATATCAAATAGACTGAAACGAAAGTTGAAAAAAAATGTTAAACTTCAATATTGTTTTCCTCTTTTTAGTAAAAGTAACTCGTGGATAAAACACGACGTCTATGAAATACATAACACTAGAGTCTTTTTGAATCTTCATAATAGATGTAAAATGTCCAATTAATTGAACCGATTCCAATCTGTCAATCTTTGGTAGTTCCTAGTCTAAGTTTCACACAGAGTAAGTTTCACACAGAGTAACAGAAGTAATTTTACATATATATTGGTCTAAATGACACATAATGATGAACTTTTATCTTTTTTTATATAAAACACGAAAAACGCATAGACGCACACGTACAGGAGTTAACACAGACTAAGAAACGTTGGGGTACCTGACCTCGAGTGGTCCGAGGAGGATAGGTACCTTAAAAGGTCCGTTCTACGACCTCACCCAATGGTAAGGGGTCCCTGAGAAGGGTTGGGTCCCTAACTTGGGCATGGAGAATACAGAGGACGTGACCGTCCGTCCAAGAAATGGTGATCGGGATGGACCCTTCGGATTAATAGATTTCTTTTTTATTAACGGTCCTGACTTGATTCATCCTTATATCTTTCATCTGATTTTCGTCCCGGTGTAAGGTTTTCAGGGTAAGTTTTTCGAGAAAAGGTTCAAACACCCTCAAACAGCACTAGTCGAAACTTAACTACTTTAAGACTGTGAAGACTCTTTTATACGTCATTTACTTAGTGACTCACTAGTATAGTTCTCCGTCCAGGATCCAGTGGATTCGACAATAGTAGTCGAAACATTTTACCTCTAGGTGCCCAGGTTCTCCGTTGTAAATGTATAGATGTATATATTTAAGTATATAAATCGTGTGTAAATTTCTACTCAGTCGGTAGGACCTTTGTGTAAGACACTTTACTAAGTATGAAGTAACTTACGAAGGATATGCATTTATCATCAGATTGTCTCCTTAAGGATTTATAGTTCTTGTGACTGTCCGGAGAATAAGACACTTTACGGCATAAAGTGTTTCGTATGATCTAATACAGCTTCTTGTACCGGTCCGCCTATAAAAAAAAGAAGAAAATTCTCCAAGTATCGGTGATGTATGTCTTATGGTACAATGTGTTGTTAAAGGTGAATATAATCTTTACATATTGGTCGAGTTTATCTATAATTAAAGGAAAAGTTTTACTCAATACATATTGATTTAATGTTCTTTTGTAAGTCTTTAATGTTCATCATTATCCCGTTTGGTTCCTTCTATCATACATTTGTCGGTTGTAAACTTGTAGTGACATAGTCCCTCTTTTGTAGTCGAAACCTTATTCTATTTATCCTCGATTCAAGTCCAGGATCAACATGAAATCGTTCAGTGAATTAGTGAATCGAAGGCAAAACAGAGTGAGATATATTCTTACGAGAACGGTTTCCTGACATCACTCCTACTCTACTCTATTACAGATATTTCCACAGTTGTCTACAGCCAAAGGTAGGTAGTGAAAAGAAATCAGTTGCGTTCAGGTTTAGGAGTTAGTAGGTCCGATCGTGAGCTCCAACACACTCGATTTTTGGGGTCCATGAACACCCATGGTGAAGCGTATCCTACGAGGTAGTCCTGAGAATCTAGGAAGACGAAATCACAAGTTACTAAGAGTAGAAAGGACATAATGTGAGGTGAGTGACGGAGTCATGGGAATGTCACGGAAAGGGGCCCCTGTGCACACATATATATGGGTGTGTGTGTGAGTACGAGTGTGTATGTAAGTGTGTACATGTAAGTACAGTGTACACGTGAACCTCTTCCGTTACCGTTGAGTGAGGTCATAGGAACGGACCTCTTAGGGTACCCGTCTCCTCGGACCACCCAACGACGGGTACCCCGGCGTCTCAGCCTGTGCTTACTTCGCCGTCGTACGTACGTACGCAACCTCCTCCTTTACCGTTGGGTGAGGTCACAAGAACGGACCCTTCAGAGTACCTGTCTCCTCGGACCGCCTGATGTCAGCTACTCCGGCGTTCCCAGCTTATACTGAATCGCTGGTTTGGGTGGTGCACACGTGTGAGTGTAAAATATGTGAACACGGGTGTGTATTAACGTGTGTCTGTGTGTACGTCTTCTTTTACTGACATCGGAGTGTCTGGTTGAGTGGTAAATAAAGGAAAGATTTAATAGAACAAGTGAAATATGGAAACGGGTATTAAGGGAAGAATGAAATTATAAGAGACAAAAAATGCCAGATTTCATGGTTGAAGAGATAATTCGGAAAGTACTATTGAGTTGGTCTACACTGGAAGAATTGAAGTTTTCACAAAAAAAGAAGTAGAAAGGATTCCAATGTCGGTACAAGGTGGAATACTATATTAAGGAGAACAACAAACTGACCTATAGTCCAGCATGTCAGAAACTTCCGATATTAGTGCGGAATAAATATAAAATAGGAAGTGTCACTACCGGAAGTAATAGAACTTCTTGACATTAGAATCAATTAAAAGGACTTTATCCGGGAAAGTCCAAGGGTCCTTGGTTCTGTATAAATCTTATGTTTATTGAACTCCTACCTATAAAATTACTATATGTCGATTAAAATGGAGTTACGTGATATAAGTTAGATCCTTTCTCTGTCCTAGATTGATCAAGAGAAGATACAAATCATATTCTAAAAGTAAACGTTAGGTTGATTTGTGTCCAATACCCAAACACCAGGATTTGAGCCCTAAGGAGTTTTCACCCGATACCCGGAAACTCATAATATCTGAAGAAAGGTTATGAAATAACCCGAAGGATTAAAGTACGAGGTAAGAGATCATAACTTAGTAAGTTGAAAGTCCGTATGTACGTCAACTGAACGTATATAAAGATTCCCTCTTGTCATACTTTCACAATAAAGGTATACTTATAATAACACTCCTATGTGGTGTATGGAGACTATGGTAAGACACCCAAATATTTCTGACATACGCAAGACGTCTGTCCGTCCGAGGTTTATTCTCACCACACTGATTTGACTCGTACGAGTCCGACAAAAGGTTTGACCGGGTAGTTTATTCAGTGAGAAGTACTTCCACCACCCCGATTCACTGTCCTTTCTCTCTGTACTCTCTATCTAAAGAGGGTAGGAAAAGGGACTCCTCCTTATTTTACCTTAAAAAAAAAGGTAAACACTTCTGGACTTCTTACCCTTTACTCATGAAAAGATTAAATAACTCAGATCTTTCATTCAGGGTCTCTATATTATTAAGACTCTCCTCACTCGTAGTCTTCAGTTAGTCTTGTCAGGAGGTGTTTGATTAAAGGAGTCTGTGACTATCTGTCAAATAGGAAATACAGATCTCCGAGACTTTACTAAAGAGTCTGAGGTGATCAGGGGTCTAAGTATCAGATAGGATAAAGGATAGAGTTTACTACGGGTGTTTTAATCACATAGTTTTAAAAGATCTTAAATAAAACCGAGTGTCGTTCTTTATGGAACGGGTACACGTGTCCTCTTTATGACAGAAGACAAATGTTACTTCTTTTCATGGAACCTCACATTCTTTTCGATACGGATGAACTCTAGTAACTAACTTGTGTTCAAGGAATAAGTAAAGGAAATCGACGAAACGAATACCAAATTTTTACTGTTTGTAGTTTTGGAAAATGTTGTAATTGTATAACGTTGTTTTAATATATGATAGGTCTTTAGGTAAAATCAGTTTTCCTTTCCAATTCGGTTTAATATCTCTGTCTCGTGTGTAGCGGTGTAAGTAAAATTCATGTACTTTGGATAACTGAGTTATTTACAGTTAAGTCTTCGACATAAAGAACCTATGAACGGTATAGATTCTCTGTAAATACGGTTAATCAATAACTGATATAAATCTGAGATCCAAGATACGACTACACGTGACGTATGGCCCAGAGTCTTTCGTCAGTTCATGTCTTCCTGACAGTCCGGGTCCTACAGTTAGGTTGGGTACGACCACCCTTCAATGTCCGTACTTACGTTGGTCGCATCCTTCTCCACGGTACATCCATGGTACTAAGACACATATCTCAGACTCCACAATCCAGTCTCACCTCTCTTCCAAATCTCGTCCCACCTATTCGGTTATAACACAAGTCTTTATGTATGTCCGTTTACATCCGAGAAATGTGTTTCCGTCTCCAGTCCTGACCCACATCCTCCGCAAGGTATGTGTTTGACTCATTGGTCCTTTGTCTTAGACCCGTGACTATGGCTTTCCGGTGTAGTTCTGGCAGGAAATGACATCTCCCTTTGTAGAATTTCACGACCCTGTAAAAGAGTCGACACACACTTTGGTGTCAATAACCGTCCTAAGAAGTCTGTTTTTTACCAATTAATAATGTTTAACAGTCTTTAGAGTAATACAGTTATAGGATGTTCAGAATGGTGATTCTGGTTTAAGTAGGAGTAAATTCCATTGTTAAGGGTAATATGAAGAGACCAGGAGTCAATAGACCTTTCCCTTCCAACAATAGAGGAGACATGATGTCTTACCTTTTGTTACATCTCTTACTACGGGTACCCGTACTCAAGTTAAAAAAATAAGTGGTAGAAAATGAAAAGGGTGGTCGGGACTTTCGAATCAAGGGTGACCATTTGTCTCGTCTCTTTAATGTATCAATGGACCTATTAAATCTGGTCCTCTTCTTTTTCGCTAACAGTGCTACACATACTCGAGAAAGTGTCAAAGGACTTGTACTTTATTAAAATGAGAAATGAAAAAAAGAGTAAGAGTCACTAGAGTCTGTCTGTGTATGTAGAGAGAAATACCTTTTACTAATTGTATCTGAGTTGATCTCTCTATAGTTTAATATGTCAATTATTTTTGATTTCGAAGTTAAGTACGATTCACTGTTATGTCGTGGTCCTTTTTAATTAATGACGTAAAATCTCACTTTCCTCAGTCTATACAGTCCAAACTTAAATCGGAATCCTAGAATGTCATTTAAAATCAAGAAACCACTGACTTAAAAAATTTCATGTTTCAATGACTTTTGGCACATCCAAAGGTACAACCCCTTGGTCTTACGAAGACGTACAGTAAAACACGTAGGATTCTGTAAAGTCAGCACAGACTGAGACGTTGGGATACCTGACGTTAGGTGGTCCGTGGAGACAGGTACCCTAAGAGGTCCGTTCTTATGACCTCACCTAACGGTATGGGGTGGGGGGAGGTCCCCTGGAAGGACTGGGTCCTTACATGGGAACCGAGGATCCAGAGAACGTGATCGTCCACCCAAGAAATGGTGATCGTGGTGGACCCTTCGGGACCGTACGGTCGTACGACAAAGGGTTTGAGACGTTCCTGTCTGCGAGGACAGAAACCCTCGAGCACGATGCACAGAGAAGTAAAGCGACAACCTTTTGACGACAGACCGTTCCCCAAACGAGGTAAGACTGGATAACATTGACTAGTTTTTAGATAAAGTAGTATGTTCGGTAATTTTTTAAAGGAAAGAGTCTGAAGTTAAGTACTAAAGACCCTCTTAACACCCTTTTATTTTCTCTTGGAACCTGGAAGGTAAATAATGACTGGGACCTTCGATCTCTCACACCTCAGTGAGTAGTGACGCCAACGACCGAGGTCGTGTGCTCCTGATGGTTCTATTGACCTCGTTTCGATGGTACACTGGGGCCTTGACGTGACAGTCCGTTCTTCGGATCCAGTAGGTCAGACGAAGCCTGAAAGGACCTCTTTAATGTTCGTTGGATTCCCTTTTGTCCTTTACACTCCGGGTCTCCTTGTTCTGCCGTCTCTTCCTGGAACTCGAGTGGACGCGGGTGTTTTTGTGGTTTTAGTGTTCATTGACGACTTGTTGGTAGCTGCTTTTTCTATAAGATGTAGGTTTCTGTGTGTACTCTTTGGTGTTCTGTCATCCTTTCCCTCACGTGAGTGCTAAATTAGTTTAAGGTATGGTGGACCCACCTGTCGGGTTTGACCTCTTGTTACCAACCGTCTTCAAGAGGGTGTTCTCACTCTCAAGACGCGGGGTCCGGTTTTAGGGATCGGATCCCCAGACTGAAACCCTTCTCTTCGGAGGTCTCGTTGATCGAACCCTCCGTTAACCCCGAACTCACGTTCTCGATGTGTCCTGACCCCTTTTTCTTTAAGATGAGAACCTTTCACATGTGTTCCAGAGTGCACGTGACCGGGTCCCTTGTTCGCCACTGAAGTATCCTCGGACCCGGTCTGGATATACGACCAGAACCTCCCAGAGGACCCCTCTAACCCCTGTCGACATCGAGTGGGACCCCTGCACCTGTGACCACCACCACATCTATAACCGCTCACAGTAGATATATTTGAGAGTGACTTCCGTCTGTAGAATGGACCCAGTATTCGTGGTTGTGGAACGGAGTGGGTTGTCCGGTATCCGAAGTCACAACCATTCGGAGTCCGTTTTTTTTGGGTTTTCCCGTCCTTGTGTCGGGGGATAGGGGTGGGGGTTAGTTGTTTGTTCGACGGATTTCTGAAGGACTTGTATGTCGGTGGAGGTCTGCACGGAGAATTGTATCCGGACCGGTGACCTCCCGGTTCTGGGTCGAGGTGGGTGGTTTCCCGTCCATGGCCGGGGAGGGTGGTTCTTTGACCGTATTCGGAGAAGTCAAGTCAAGTCAGCGAGTCAACACAGACTGAGAAACACTGGGGTACTTAGTGTCGTGTGGTCCGGAGGGACAGGTAGTGGTAGAGGGTCTCAAGTGAGTCTGAGTGCAGGTAGCTCAGTCACTACGGTAGGTCGGTAGAGTAGGAGCCAGTAGGGGAAGAGGACTGGGGTTAGGGAGGGTCGTAGTGTCAGAAAAGTTTACTCAGTTGAGAAGCGTACTCCACCGGTTTCATGACCTCAAAGTCGAAATCGTAGTAAGGAAGGTTTCTTTAGGGTCCCGACTAGAGGAAGTCTTACCTGACCAACCTAGAGGAACGTCAGGTTCCCTGAGAGTTCTCAGAAGAGGTTGTGGCGTCAAGTTTTCGTAGTTAAGAAGTCGCGAGTCGGAAGAAGTGTCAGGTTGAGAGTGTAGGTATGTACTGGTGTCCTCTGATCGGAATGAGTGGTCCTCCCTCGTCTTTGGTCTCCGGTCTTTCGATTTTAGAACGTCGGACGTCTTGACTCAAACATTTACGTTCAGTTTTCGATGGGACTGGGACCGAGAATTCATTGTTCTCCCGTGACATGACGACCCTGAGTGTCTTAGGGGATTCTCCCAGTGAACAGGTTCGACCTCTTTACATTGATTGGATGGTGTCTTTCTTTTATGTTTATTTTTAAATTTCTTTTACTCTACCGTTTGCTCCTACTAGGTCTGTTTCCTTGTTCTACTTTGGAACCTTCTTGTAGATTCACTTTATCTCTATCCGTCAAATAAACCCTTTCCCAAGTCTTATTACTGACTTTTCTATTAGGTTATTGAGTCCTTTACTTACCTACGTGTTTCATAAATTATTAATATTTTATCTGTCTTATCTCAGTTTCTTATGTTATTGACTTTACTTTTTACGTAATCTTCCTTAATTACCGTCTTGATTTACCCCGTCCTCCTACTTACGCGACTTCTGTCTGACCTTGTCTTCTTTTACCTTACTTTTCTTAACTCCTATCAAGTTCTCTGGAGACCCTGTTACAGGTTACATGATTGTAAATGTAATATCCTCAGGGTATCCCTCTTCGTTCTGTCTCGTACGGATTCTTTTGTACACTTCTCTATTATCGACTTTTGAAGGAATTGTACCCTTTCTTTTGTCAGTAGGTTTGGGTCCTTCGTGTCTCTTAGGGTACTTCCTAATTGAGTTCCTCCTTGTGTAATTCTATGTATCATTGGTTAGACTGTTTTTGATTTCAATGTCTCTTTTAAAATTTTCGTTGTTCTCTTTTCGTTATTTATTATATGTTCCCTTGAAGGTATTCCGAGACGTCCTGTTTTCCCTGTCGATGTTATATAGATTTCAACACTTTCCTTATTTGGATGTTGGTTCTTTCTTTTTACCTCGACCTCTTTAGTACGAGGGACTGAAGTCTGATATGATGTTTTGGTGTCATTAGTTCTGTCATGCAATAACCGTAATTTTTGTCTTTATATTTATATATCATGCCCTGTCTTTTATGTCTAATTGGGTCCGTGGATATCGGTGGATTAGAAACTGTCACCTCGGTTCTTGTATGTTACCTCTTTTCTGTCAGAAAAGTTATTCACCACGATCTTTTAGACCTATCGATGTACATTTCTTATTTTGAACTTCTGAGGGATTTTGGTGTGTGTCTTTATTTGTTCTACCCGGTTTCTCGATTTATATTCTGGTCTATGATATTTTGAGAAGCTCCTTTTATGTCTTGTGAGAAACTGTATTTAGTATCGTTCTAGAAAAAACTAGGTGGAGGATCTCACTATTCTTATTTTTCTTTTTGATTTGTTTACCCTGGATCGATTTAAATTTTCGAAAAAACGCGACGTTTCCTTTGGTATTTATTCTACTTTTGTATTGGGAGTCTTACCTTCTTTTTATAAACGTTTACTTCGTTGACTGTTTCCTAATTAGAGGTTTTATATGTTTGTCGAGTGGGTGAGGTCACAAGATCGGACCTCTTAGGGTCCGTGCCCCCTCGGATCACCCGAAGGTAGATACCCCAGCGTGTCTCAGTCTGTACTGACTTCACTGAATCGTCGTCGTCGAGTTATAATTTTTTTTTTTTTTAGGTCAGTTTTTTTACCCGACTTTTATATATATTCGTAAAGAGGTTTCTGCTGTATCCCGAAGGGTCCGTCACGTCACCATTTCTTAAATGGACGGTTACGTCCTCTGCGTCCAAGATAGGGACCCAACCCTTCTAGGGGACCTCCTCCTTTACCGTTAGGTAGGTCATAAAAACGGACCTTTTAAGGTACCCCAACGTTTCTCAGTCTGTACTGACTCGTGTGTGAAATTTCTTCTGTATGTCTACCGGTTGTTTGTACTTTTCTACGAGTTGTAGTGATTAATGATCTCTTTAAGTTTAATTTTGATGTTACTCTACAGTAGAGTGTGACCCGTCTTAGCGATAATAGTTTTTCAGATGTTCGTTATTTACGACCTCTCCCACACCTGTTTTCCCTTCGGGGAACGTGACAACGACCCTTACATTTAACTATGTCGGTGATACCTCTTCTCATACCTCCGAGAAAGTCAAGTCAAGTCAACGAGTCAGTACAGGCTGAGAAACGTTGGGGTACTTAGTGTCGTGCGGGCTGGAGGGACAGGTAGTGGTAGAGGGCCTCAAGTAAGTCTGAGTGCAGGTAGTTCAGTCACTACGGTAGGTCGGTAGAGTAGGAGCCAGTACGGGAAGAGGAGGACGGGGGTTAGGGAGGGTCGTAGTGTCAGAAAAGGTTACTCAGTTGAGAAGCGTACTCCACCGGTCTCATGACCTCGAAGTCGAAATCGTAGTAAGGAAGGTTTCTTTAGGGTCCCTACTAGAGGAACGTCAGGTTCCCTGAGAGTTCTCAGAAGAGGTTGTGGTGTCAAGTTTGCGTAGTTAAGAAGCCACGAGTCGGAAGAAGTGTCAGGTTGAGAGTGTAGGTATGTACTGGTGACCTTTTTGGTATCGGAACTGATCTGCCTGGAATCAGCCGTTTCATTACAGAGACGAAAACTTATACGATAGATCCAACCAGTATTGAAAGGAAGGTTCCTCATTCGTAGAAAGTTAAAGTACCGACGTCAGTGGTAGACGTCACTAAAACCTCGGGTTTTCTTATTTCAGACTGTGGCAAAGGTGACAAAGGGGTAGATAAAGGGTACTTCACTACCCTGGTCTACGGTACTAGAAGCAAAAGACTTACAACTCGAAATTCGGTTGAAAAAGTGAGAGGAGAAAGTGAAAGTAGTTCTCCGAAAACTCAAGGAGAAGTGAAAGACGGTATTCACACCACAGTAGCCGTATAGACTCCAATAACTATAAAGAGGGCCGTTAGAACTAAGGTCGAACACAAAGAAGGTCGGGTCGCAAAGAGTACTACATGAGACGTATATTCAATTTTTTCGTCCCACTGTTATATGTCGGAACTGTGTGAGGAATCTTTTGATGTTTATCTTGACGATACACTGGGTCGTTAGGGTGAGGACCCATATTTGGGTCTTTTTGGGTATTAAGTTTCTGTGTACGTGGAGTTACAATTGACGTCGTGACAAAGTTTATCGGTCCGACGCTTGCGTTAGATTTACAGGTGGTCGTCTCCTCACCCATTTCCGCACCGCGTATATATGTCACCCTGTGTTGAGTCGGTATTTGTCCTTTCTTCGACCCAGAAGACACGTCTATACCTACCTGGATGTCTGACAGTGTGTCTCACTTCAGGCTTTCTCTTTTTTTGTTTATAACGTATAATTGTGTATATACTCCTTAGACTTTTTTAATCACATCTAGAATAAATGTTTCGTCTTTATCTTTGGGTCTACATCCCTTGTTTGCATACCCATGGTTCCCCTTTTGCCCCCTACCCTACTTAACCCTCTGATCCTAATTGTACATATGTGATGATACACTAATTAACTAACGTTCACCCTTAGTGTTCCTCGAGTCGAGCTACAAGACACTACTGGATATACACACTAGCCCGTCCCTCCCTTCACATTCTCCCTCCCCTGTATACACATGTACGTCCACTAAGTGAAACAAAATACCGTCTTTGATTGTAAGATTTCGTTAATATGAGGTTATTATTCTGCTAAAGTGGGAAAGTCTATACTACCTCTTTAGTTTTCGAAATGTCAGTGTGTTTTCGATTTTCTTAAGTCGCGGTGGTTTGGTCGACGTGTTGTTTACAATTCCCTTGAAGAAATCCATCCTTTCCAGTGTTGAGTTTTGTTCTTGTAATGTTTTACCCTTATAAGTACACATTTCCGTTTGGATATCGTTTCCATCCTTTAGTAGGTGTGTGTTTGGTCCTCCCTTCAATTTTCTGTTTTCATTATTTTAGTAAACATAAGTGTTATTCGTCAATTCCCTATGTACTTTGTTAATTTACATTTTATAGTTTTGGTCGTTAGTACTTTCCTCCTCTCCTGTGTACTTCTTATAAATCTTACGTAAACTTTAATTCGTTAGTCGTTGAATTTTGTTAATGTATATGTATCTGACTATGTGGTTTTGGAGTGACATTGGTACTTGGTTTTTAGATACTAGTTATATGTGTATTTTTCCGTAGGTTTGTGTTGTGATATTCTATCAGTAGTTTAATGTTTCCTTTTCCCTTCCTTTTATCAGGAGGATTTGTGGGTCGATTCAAGGACACGAAACTCGTATGTACGAAGGAAGACGAGTCTAGGACTTATTCCATGATGGGATCGGTGGGTTGGGAGGTTGGTTAGACCAGTCTTAAGTTTCTTGGACCTCATCGGGGCTCCAAGGATCTGAGTGTGACTTATACTAAAGGAGATATTACTTGTATTATCATAGCCGGTGACTTAAATCGTAGATGATATAGACACAGGAGATAATTTGGGACCTGTACGTGAAATTAAACGGATCCTTCTGGTAGGCTCAAATCTCAATGAGTTTAAGTGTGTTTGGGTTGGACCTAAGATCTTGGGTACAAGAAAGACACCGTGACGAATACTTTTTCCCGAACAGGTTGGAGACAGAGGTCCAATTGTGCCGGTAAAGGAGGAGAACCCACATCGGGATAGGACTTCCATCCGTCAGAACCGACTCCGAGACTGTGAGAGACTTGTAACAGAATAATCGGACCTCGTAACGAGGAAGTACCTACCGAAGGACCGTTGTCCCGGTACACACCAGTGACAAGTCCGGTCGTGGCGACCGAGGTAGGTGTGTCTTTACGATCCAATATCAACCAAGTGCGTCGGACTAGATGGAGGAGGTATTATTGACGACTACTCTCTACAAACCTACCAGTGGACGATAACCGGTCGTAATGGAATTCATGGATTTTAAATACCAACTTGAACTGACCATAAGTAGGTGGGACCTGGGAGTCCAACGGATAGTAGGTTCGGGTGTAGTGTGGTACCGGTGTTCGTAATTGTTTATAAGGAAACCATACAACTGTATCATCTTTTCAGCAATACGTTCTCTTTATGGTTCTTTGTTGTTAACAGTCTACATGTGTCTCTCTGAGGTCCAAAGGTGGCTTAGGACCCAAGTGTAACAGTCCCCCTTTAAGTAGATATTGTCTCCAAACATTTTAATGTAGTCACACTATTTCAACTTTTTTCAGTACTAACCACTACAACTCTGTTAATCAGAGTCCACCACCGTTAAGTAAGATATCTACGATATGGTATGTAGTCAAGAAGTGGTACGCGTACTTTTAATGGGCCCCAGAACAATGTGGTACCTGAGAATTGAGGTCTGTAGACTCCGTCTCGGACTCCGAGACGTAAATATTGCTCGTAGGGGTTGTCCGATTTTCGGTGACTAAGAGTCTGATGTGAAACGTCTTCGGGTATCTGGAGGAACTACGTGCAATTTTTTCCTTTATTATGTTGACTGAATGGTCTTAGATTCGGTGTGTACATCCACAGGTATTTCGAAGGTCGGTTCAGTGTCCTAGAATGGTCTTTTCGTTAATAAGTATCTCTATCTTCTGGTTCGGGCGTGGCTGAGAGTCTCGATTCTCACACGTCCTCTACCCCGCCTCTCCTGACCTTTGTGTCACTCCTTAGGTCTCTCCCTTTCTGATCCGTCGTCAGTGACTTTCTCTTTGCTGCAATAAGTTAACTTATTTTTTGGGTGTAGACATTTCGTTTCTTCCGTCGGACGCCATAAGTCTTAGTCCTGGTCTTTACGATGGAGGTCCTGTGGTCTGAATGACCGTGTCTTTTCCGTTTGAAGTTGCAGAGTTGTTCGTTACTTTTCTTTAGTCACGTCCGTTTGGTTTTTGCGGTCTCGTTCGTGTCCCAGTGTTTACAGGTCTTCCGTTCGTCGATCTAAGGGTCTATACCCTTCACGTGAATGGACGACTAGAAGTCGAAGGTCTTCCTTGACCGACTCCCTTTAGTTTCGCAGGATCAGGGTCTTTTTCATCGGACAGGTCCTTCCTTACTTCATTCCCTCGACCTTTTGAGTCAATTTCCGAGTCGAAATGACGGGTGTAGTTTAGACGACATTGGAATGTATATGACTTGGTTCCTTTTCGCACATAAGGAAGGATGCACGTGCTCCGTGTTAGTTGTGCATACTCAATTTACCGAGACCGACACTTTTGACTGTTTGTCATGCTCCGTGCTCCGCGCCGACCGTCTCGGGACTCAGAGTCTCAAGAACCTAGTCGGGCATAGTCGTAGTGGACCCTTGTACAATCCTGTACATTTAAGAGCCGGGACGAGGTCTGAATGGTTAGTCTTTGACCCCCACCACGGACGTCGGACACTAAGCTGGTCGGGAGGTGCACCAAGACTACGCGGCGAGTGACATCACTTCAGATAGCTTCCGTACCACCTCTCTCTCCCGTCGACACCGGTTCCTGATAGTAATATTCACCCGAACTATCGCCACCAAAATTTCTCGATCACTTCTGGTTTCGGACAAATGTCTCTCTTCTTTTGGGTCATCTCTATTACATTTTATTATTCATTATTTTGCACGAGTCACTAGTTGTCTCAAGGTGCTACTACAAGGCACCATCAAAATAATCACAACTCCTTAGTAAGTCGCACACATCCTTTTATTACAAAACTATGACTATTCGTCTTTATGGTCCTTACGGTCCTTCCCAGTTAAGTGTTATGCACGAACGTTTAAGAGAGACTACATAAAAGTTCTCTAAGTGGTTTTTCTTCACGATGAACCACGGGAACGAACACTTCTCTATAAGAGGCTCCCCTTTTTGTTTCAACTGTTTTCGTTTCGACCAACGGATCACCCCAGACAAACTGTTTTTGTCTTAAAACAAAATTTATACTTGTGTTCACATTCTGTGTTTTGGCCGTTTTGTGTACCCCGAAATTAATGTCCGTATGGAACAAAATAACACGAAACGAAATACCACGAAGTCTCTATCCCGTAATAAATGTTTAACTTGTAAACACCGGTCGGACAGCGTGGTAAAAACAATTACAGGACAGACACTCTTAAAACCATTCAGAGTGTTATAAAGTTCGAAAAAGTGACACTACCATAGAATCCACCACTAGTCACCAGAGACTACAATGATAACGTTGAACGACTTCCTCGTCTATAACCACTCGTAAAAAGTCATTATTAAAAATTAATTTTTTGGGTACAACGATATAAGATATTGTCACTCATTGGAAATACTATAAGATTGATCCAATTTAAGAATTTAACGAAGTTAAAACGTCCTTGGAAAAGTCTAAGTAACCCATTTAAGTTCGGTAAGAGAGCCAAGACACTTGTTAGTGACTAACCACTTTTTACTAATTTTAACGAGGAAAAGTGTTCTCACAAATTCACTAAAACTATGAGGATTTCTCTAAGAGATTCACGGACCACGGCTCTTAAATATATATTAGTAACAGTTGATGTCGTGTCACGTCATATAAATTCTCGATTTTACTCATCAACAGTTATCTTCGTCTAATAATTGTCAACCCGTATTTGATCAGTAAATATCTAAAATTTAATATCGAATAAAAAGATTCAGTAAAGTATGCTTGATCTGACTCACTATACGAGACATCAAATGTAAGGGACAGATAAAGTCACTATGACTCATTTGGATCCATTATCTACTAGTACAGTATATACTAGAAATCAAAGAGAGATGAGTGTATTAGTGTCTTAGGAAAATTCCCTTCTTTGACACGTCTAAAACTCACATTGAGAGTGAGGACTTCCTGGCGGGTCGGAAACGAACCTATGGTCATCGACGTCCCTAAGTGATGAGTGTTATAGTGGGTAAGCCCTCGTGAAGATTAGGAAACTAGTAACAGACGGAATGGAGGGTCTATTTAAGTAACCGAACTTAGAAACCGAAGAGGGATTTCAATTTATATTTACTCAGACTAGGGAGACAAAAAGAATATAAAGAAATTATAAACTTCCGTTAATATTCATAGGGAAAATCAGAAAAGGTTTGTTAAGTTGGGTTTAAGAGAGTTTTACGGAGTATTCTGTAACGAAAATCTGGGATGTTGATGAAATCTGTTTCTTGTATCAAAACAGTCACAGACAGAAGTCTACGTTTGAGATTTTGTCAGACTGGTTCTCTGACGTTTTCTAGGGAGTCCACTTACTCTTCCAACCCACAGTGTATTAGGGATACAGGTAACGTCCTTTTATCGTCAATGAAATAATAAGGAAATAACTCCATCGAATTGTTTTAGGTGGATATTGAATTTTAACAAGTGTTGAAAAAAAAAGTTTCTCTAAAGGTTGAGGTAAAACCTGTTCGATTGCACATGCTATATTTAAGTTTAACGGAGAACCAAATACTTAGACTCGAAAACTTACCCCTTAATAATTCGATAATGAAAAGTGTTCTGAAGAGTCCAGTGAAAACTATGTGAACTCTTCTCTTAGTGGTTATTCATCTTTTCTTGTAAACTGTCTTATTATCGAAAGACATCCTCGCACTTTCTTTTCCCACTCAACCTTCCTTCGTGTAGAAAATTTATTCCTGATCCAACACTGAGTTATTGGAGTCTATACGTTTACTGTGGTGGGAATACCGTCTTTCACTTCTCCTCGATTTTTCGGAGAACTACTTTCACTTTCTACTCTCACTTTTTCAACCGAATTTCGAGTTGTAAGTCTTTTACTTCTAGTACCGTAGACCAGGGTAGTGAAGTACCCTTTATCTACCCCTTTGTCACCTTTGTCACAGTCTGAAATAAAAAACCCCGAGGTTTTAGTGACGTCTACCACTNACCTTCTTTTCAATACTGGTTGGATCTATCGTATAAGTTTTCGTCTCTGTAATGAAACGGCTGATTCCAGGCACATCAGTTCCGATACCAAAAAGGACACCAGTACATACCTACACTCTCAACCTGACACTTCTTCCGACTCGTGGCTTCTTAACTACGAAAACTTGACACCACAACCTCTTCCGAGAACTCTCAGGGAACCTGACGTTCCTCTAGGTTGGTCAGGTAAGATTTCCTCTAGTCGGGACCCTAAAGAAACCTTCCTTACTACGATTTCGACTTTGAGGTCATGAAACCGGTGGAGTACTCTTCTCAACTGAGTAACCTTTTCTGAGACTACGACCCTCCCTAACACCCGTCCTCCTCTTCCCCTGTTGTCTCCTACTCTACCGACCTACCGTAGTGACTGAGCTACCTGCACTCAGACTCACTTGACGTCCTCTACCACTACCTGTCCCTCCGGACCTCACGACACTAAGTACCCCAGCGTTTCTCAGCCTGTGCTGACTCGCTGACCTGACTTGACTTGACTCCAACACTGACTGGGACACCGTTATAGTCGTGGTAAAGACCTTGCTTGATGAGAGACCAGGTGACGGAATGAAGAAGGAGCAGACAAGTGGAGACGTTGTTTTAATGAGCCAGTAAGGAAAGGAGTATAAACACAGGGGTCGAAGGTGAAGATACAAGAGAGTCTGTAAGACCCTTCCTATAGGGGAGAAATATTTCCTCTCATTCTTTGACGTACGAAGGGATATCTTTTCATGACTCGGAAAAAACAAAGAGCCACAAAAGTAGATCTGGCACTGAAAAGGTGGTCATCGGAGAACCAGAACACGTAATGTTTTCGACGTTTCTCGAGAAACCTTCGGTAGGTTTCTTTTATCCATGTATATGAATTCTCCACAAAATAAATCTGAATCTCCAAATAAATATAAACAGAGGTGTTTAAGATTCGCCATAACTAGATACATGAACGGCCCCATTTTGTTCTGTTCTCTGTTTAGAATGGTGAAATTTTTTTTAAGAGAGTACGCTTATTTCATGTTGACTTTATAGAAATTTTCGAAGAAGTGGGTTTACGTACCGATTATATGGAGATGGCATTTACGTCCCATGTTACTTAAAACCTAGTCGCAACCGTTTGGTGGGTTCTCCTGTACAGTTCCAGAAAATATCGTGACACATCCGAAGACTTGTCGTAAATCTTCAAAAAAGTTATTTACCATACTTAATACTCAGGTGGTAAAAAATGAGATTTGAAAGAGGATTTGTCATGGTTTATACCACAAAACCGTTACTGACTAAACCTCCATTTTTTCTTAAAGAAATTCTACGTCTTTCCAGGTCCCCTTCCGTACTTCAACCTGTTTTTATCCAAACTTTGGATGAAAGTAGAAAGTATTTTTATTGAAGTACGTTAATATATACGGGAGGTCCGGAGTAAAAAAAGAAGACAATTTATTTCCACCATTAGAGATGAAGATTTACAACAACTCCGTATATGATCCATTATTTAGGTATCAAAGGGAGAGAAAGACGTCGTATATATAAAAGAGTTTGAATTATTCGACTTCTTAAATATTACTTGATCCTCTATAAATACAAACTTTACTTGTCTAAATGTATCTAAAATGTTTAAAAGATAAGTAATCATGAAGTAAAGTAAAGATCAATACCAGGAAGAGTCATTGACTTTTTTACTGATGTATTTGAATTCGTAATTATTGTAATCGTGAACCGAGGAGAGGTAGAACGATGGTAAGAAACCAGTATAAGGGTACTAAATAAGAGAGGGCCTCTTACTTGTTTCTTTCCTTTCCTGTATTTTGAAATAATCGTAAAGACCATTGTTTAAATTGATTCTCTGTGAAACTTGACACCTAGTTTTACACTAACAAGAGGGTCAAGTTAAGGTAACTATTCAATTTTAGAAACCTCCGTTCGTATCTATGATAGGTGCGGTCGTAAAGGTTGAAACCTTTTTACCACTACATTCATGACTCCCACCTGACATGTAGATCCACCCTATTACTGTCGGTCACTACCACCCCCTGGTGACTCCTCCTGTAAAGTCACAAGGACTTACAGTGGTGCGGAAGTCCTAGTAGTCGGAGACACGGTTAATTTTTAGGTGTATGTTCACGAAATTTTTGTTTCTTTTACCACCGGAAGTCTACTGACGGTTTTACCGTCACTGTAGAAAACTTTATGGATTGGGCAGGAAACGGAGGGACTAGGGGATCTCGCTTACGTCTGGTGAAATGTTTCGAGAATCTGCCCTTTCCTTGTGAGTGTTTTTCGCTTTTCTATGGACGTCCCTCCCTTGTTTGCTCTTTCACTTTTTTGTCGTCCTTTTCGACGGACTTCTCCAAAGTCATGTAGCTTTTGATATTTCAGTCTCTCTTCAACTAGAAAGTAATAACATTGGTCGACTCTTTTAAGACGGAGATCGTAGACAATCCTTCCCACACTTTCTCTGTTCTGAGTAAAACGGTTTGAATCTAGGGCGAGTCACGACTATTCAGGATTGAAACCTTCATTTTTTTGTTAGTTCTTAAGACTCGGACCTCCAAGTTAATTGAAATTGTATCATACCGTCAAAGGAATAACTTAAGAAAGAAAAGGAACGTTAGAAAAGGAAAGGAAAGGGAGGGAGGAAGAGAGGGAAGGAAGAAATGTCGAGAGAGTTGTTGTATGTTCCTAGTGGAACTTTACTTTAAGAAATATAAGGTTTACGTCTGAAAGAAGAGATCGATTCTCAATTATACGTAAAGAACTCGTCCTTGTCACTGATATAACCCCATATTGTATGGGGAAATGGGTGTTCTTCGTTTGTTGCCAGGTTCTATAAAAACAAGTAGTAAATATATATATATATATGTGTGTGTGTGTCGTTCATATTGTAATACTAGAACTTTTTCCTTTCCTTAATTAGTTCTTTTCGATAATCTTCCCCATCGGGTTTCTTAATTAAATTTATGTGATAACTATGATATACATTATATCTATTGATTGTTCTTCTGCGACAGATCGTGTCCCTTGAGATATATCAGGTGACACTACTGGACTTATCCTTCCTTTAGGTTTTCTCTCCCCTATATACATATACGTACCGAGTAAGTAAAACAACATGTCATCTTTGATTGTGTTGTGACNTATAAAAACAAGTAGTATATATATATATATATATATATATATATATGTGTGTGTGTGTGTCGTTCATATTGTAATACTAGAACTTTTTCCTTTCCTTAATTAGTTCTTTTCGATAATCTTCCCCATTGGGTTTCTTAATTAAATTTATGTGATAACTATGATATACATTATATCTATTGATTGTTCTTCTGCGACAGATCGTGTCCCTTGAGATATATTAGGTGACACTACTGGACTTATCCTTCCTTTAGGTTTTCTCTCCCCTATATACATATACGTACCGAGTAAGTAAAACAACATGTCATCTTTGATTGTGTTGTGACGTTTCGTTGATGTGAGATTATTTTTTATTAAATTTTCCCTTTTTTACGTCTCCATTCACGTCCTACAATTATCCTTCACTCACTTTCAGCGGGTCAACACAGGCTGAGAAACACTGGGGTACCCGATATGTTAGGTACCTTAAGAGGTCCGGTCTTACGACCTCACCCATCGATAAGCGAAGAGGTCCCCTAGAAGGCCTGGGTCCTTAGCTTGATCCCAGAGGACGTAACGTCCGTCTAAGAAATGGCCGTCCCTGAGAGATTTTCCTTCATGACTCCTCCTAGAGTAATTTTACAAAGTCGTTACGAGTGTGTTACGTCTCCCACGTCTGGTCAACACCCCCTTGTATTTTGTAAATAGACCCGGTTCCACCGTTAATCTTATCCTAAATCTTTTCACTTTACTACCGGAAATAACGTTGTGTCTGTACTCCTTGAACAAAGGTCCGTTCTTTGTTACTTTTGTATATTACCGCTACTTGAAATTTGTAAGATATAATCTTCAGGTTTATAGTCTAAAAGGAGTAAACTAAAATCTCTCAACAAACATTACAAAAAGTACGAGTGTCCTTTTAAGAATTAGAAAGGAACTTATTGATTTCTGTCCTCGGTCCTTGACCTCGATCGTTATGGTTACCATAGTATGACTTAATACTAGGTATTACCCCGTGTCTACATGTAAACTACAAGGTAGATGAAGTCAAATAGTGTCATCCTACTTAATGTAGAAACCTAAAACCTCAACCAACTATGCTTGAAGGAAGACAAGACCCGATGTAAGGATACATACGTCGTAAGTAAGTTGAACAATTATTTCACGTAGACATTAAAACTCATAGAAGAGTTTTGGTATAAAAGAATCGAGGAAGAAGGACCTTAGAGTTTGTTATTAATAAACAAAAGTCTAAGAACACAATGGTCCTATTTAAATCGTTATCTCAAAAATATACATATTCGTCCAAACGTATCTAAAGTCATATATACGTGTCTTCTTTTGTCGATATAAATTCCCGAAGGGACTATCGAGTAAACCATTTCTTAGACGGACGTTACGACCTCTGGGACCAAGCTAAGGACCCAGTCCTTCTAGACGACCTTTTCCCTATCCGATGGGTAAGGTCATAAGAACCCGAACGGAACACACCGAGTCGACCATTTCTTAGACGGACGTTAACACCCATTTGGACCCAAGTTAAGGACTCAACCCTTCTAGGGGACCTCTTCCCTTTCCGGTGGGTGAAATCATAAGACCGACTCTCTTAAGATACCTGATATATAAATTGTTTTCTTGTCTTATCTGACATATTGATTGTCTTCTTTTGTCAATATAAATCCCAATCTTATAAGTCAAGTGGTCGACCTTTACTCGTTACTTACTAGTATTAAACTTACTTAAAAAGTCAAAGGATACTTAATCATAGGTGTACATCTATGACCGTTACTCTATATTGTGTCACGAAAGACTACTAGAATATTTGAAATTGGGTCACACATAACCAACATTTTTTACTCAAGTAACTCTTATTCACTAAGAACCACAGTTTATATCGGAAAGGGTGATAGGGTTGAGGTATAGGAGTCGATTAATGGTTACGGTAAGTTTAGTGTCCAAGTAAGGATTGATGAAGAGAATCGGGATTGCAGATTTATATATACGAAAATAATTATATTTATAAAATTGGAAGGTCTCATAAAAATAACAACAATTTCAAACGAAGTATAGTAATTTACACGAACAAACCGTAAGGAGATTAGAGTAGTGGTCTTCATACAAAATTACATGAAATCTGATAAAGGGGTCTCTTCCGCTACCGTGGGGTGAGGTCATGAGAACGGACCTTTTAGGGTACCTACCTCCTCGGACCATCCGACGTCAGGTACCCCAGCGATGATCAGCCTGTTCTGACTCACTGAAGTGAAAGTGAAAAGTGAAAGTACGTAACCTCTTCCTTTACCGTTGGGTGAGGTCACAAGAACGGACCTCTTAGGGTCCCTACCCCCTCGGACCACCCGACGGCAGATACCCCAGCGTGTCTCAGCCTGTGCTGACTTCACTGAATCGTCGTCGTCGTCGTCGTCGTCGTCGTACGATGGATTTTACCAGAAAAAGGAGGTCCAACACCTAGAAAGATTGGACCTAGGACAAAGTCTGGGGTCGATCGTAAGGGTAGAGACTTTCAGACAGGGTGGTCTCGGGTGTCCGTTGTGTGGGAGACTCAAGGGTCTGTGTCTACCAGGGGTAGAGAGTGAATAGTTTAATAAGGAAAATAACAATATAAAATAGGGGTATATAGAGTGGGAGGTTTTATTCGGGACATTACAATCTCTAACGTCAAAATATAGAGAAGACAAACAATACCGGACCATCTCATAAAACGTATATCATATACTTGTTGATTATAAACAATCATTGATAGGACTGTGGCTGAACTACCTGTACTCAAACTCATTTGAGGTCCTCAACCACTACCTGTCCCTCCGGACCGTACGACGCTAAGTACCCCAGGGTTTCTCAGTCTGTGTTGACTCGCTGACTTGACCTTGACCTTGACCTTATGACTATTGATCTGAAAGGTCTGTAATTGATTCGTTAGATGTCGTCCCTCTCTTAGTTTAAAGTTATAATAATAAGTTTTTCTTCTTGATTCATTCTTTTAAGGTTTTTAGATTCTTTTATAAAGACCGAAAAATTTGATGTTGAGTTTCGAATAGTGAGACTTGAAGAGGAAGATTGAGGACGTTATGTCTTAGTCAAGGAATGTTAATCTTATCTAATACGTAGTTTACGGTATTTAATACTTTCGTTTAAAATCGAAATGCAACTTTAAGAATCTGTAATGATCATCGTAAAAGAGTAAATGAACAGTTGGAAAAAAAAAAAAATTAATAGTTTGCGAACGAATAAAAAACAACTCGTTAATCCGAAGAATGTAACGGGACTTATGTATGTTGGGGTAGTCTTTGTTGAAATATTCGGATTATTGTCGAAAGTACGTTGTGTAGTCTGGGACGATAAAACTTTTTACTGTACTGGTATTACTCCAGGAAATTAGACTTGAAAAACTTCTCAATGATTCTCTCTTCTTATTTATATGACTATCTTTAAAAACAGTGATATGACTAGACTTGTATATTAATAATTTCAGAAAAATCTAATTTTTATTCAAAAACTTAGAATGTTAAGACTTGGATAGAATATACAAAAAGTCACACTTAGGTATCTTTTAAACCAATATACCTAACCAACACTAAAATACGGAATAAAACACGATTGTTCTGAGTAAGAAACAGAGTTTTCAGGAATATTAAAACTTGCGTTTTAATGTTTCGTATACCCTTAACTTATTAGATAGTTAATACGTACCTCGTCGTCAAGTGTGGAGTCCTTAAAGACAACGTGCATTTCCCTGAAGTTCCCCCGGAAAGATAACAGATAAAATGTTCGTCCTTAAATATAAAACACTAATTTTATTACGTGTATATGTGTTTGTGTCTCTTGAAAACAAATTCACAGATGTACTTTTACTTATTCTTTTATTCGATTAAGATCTTTGATAGGTTAATTACTAACGACCAACTTATATACGTGAATGTAAAGTAGGACTTTGAGGTGGTTTACGAGGATTTCTTATTTTTTTTTTTACTATTTTTCTCTTACCTGTTCTTCACAGCTGTCAAAAACCTTCTGTCTTTCATCTGTCTCCTAATCGTTCACTGAATCTTTTTACCTTTTTGGATTTTGAATACTAGTACGTCACCCAAGGTCACACGTACCTTGGGAAACCTTTCAGTCCTAAATCTTCCTCCTCCTCATACACTCCAGGTCCTAACTTTTACCCTTCTTGACTTACTAGACAAGTTCTCCTTCAATCTAACACGACTCCGAGAAGGAAATCAGACACGTTGGTATGAAGAGACTTATCCAATGTGTAAACTTCGTGTCCAACGATAACAAATCAACGATTCAGAACACCCTGAGACGGGTGGTCCGAGGAGACAGGTACTCTAAAAGGTCCGCTCTTATAACCTCCATGTTCGATTCAAAGACTTAAGTACTCGTAATTTCATTTCCGACATATCACTTTTTTTTCGGACGTATAATACATCGTTTTGGTAGTCAAGGAGAGGTAAGTTGGGTCCTTCCGACACCAGACCACACATCGGTATCTAATTGACCTTCTGGGTCTTGTTTCAATATGGTCAGAGATGTTTACCTCGTGAACCTTCCGCCACGGGTCATTAGTACACACTTTCTGTGGTCGACTAATCGGGTGACTACGTGCTGTTTTACGGTTAGTTCAAAATCAAAGAGAAACCATTCTTGAAAATACTCTCTCAAGATTCCTTGTCAAGTTTATCCTTTCAGGCTTTTTTTTTACTTGTATTATCTTTCAGAAGTCCCACAAGGGTGAAAAGGGAGACGAACCTTACGACAAGGGTATGGACGAGAGAAATGAGGATGTGAAGTAAGTCTCGGGACACGTTTATGTTTTACTACTCTGTAGAAAAGAATGATTATATACATTATAACGTAATGTGAGGGGGGGTCGTGGGTTAAGAAACAATGAGATAAAGAAATGAACTCAAATATAAAGACGTATATAATTAGTAATGTATCTATAAAAGTATGTAAATATATAAACAATAGGTAAAGTGGGTGACGTTTTAATTGTGAGTACTTCCATCCTTGTAACGGATCCCGTGTACTATCTAGGAATTATTAATGACAATTATAATAAATAAATAGACGAATGAATAAATCATTTTTATTCATTGAAACTATTTAGATTTTGTTACATCCTTTGTGCTAAATTTTCTAATTCATACGTCTTCTATTCTTTTCAATATCGGTCCTTTGTTAAGTTGTTATAATTGATATATTTTAGTTATTAACCTCTTCTTAATCGAGAACTTTCAAGTTTCCTAATTTTTAATTTCTATATCAAGACATTCAAACTCTTCTGAACCATTTCTTTTAGAGGTTCTCTGATTTCTCTTTACATTCTATACATTCTCTAGTTAGGACCTTCTGTCTATCCTTAAACAGACTTTCCTTGACTGACGTCATTGTCTTTTTCAGCTCCCTCCCTTGGTGATTTCCATATTACATCCGACTGAAGAGTTTACTTTGCGTACATTCTTAATTTCTAAAATTTTAAAATTTTTATTTTTTTTTTTATTTATTTATTTATTATTTTATTGTTTTTTTTATTTTTTCTTTTTTTCTTTTTTTTTTTTTTTCTTTCATTTACCGAGAGCCTACCTTTCTGGGAGGTCTACGAGATGTTTGATTCACTTTTCCTTTGGGTAGTTCTATGACAGAATGACTTCAAGTCTTAAACTTCGATTTTTAAAAATATATTTATTTGGAATTTTTATATTGTCCCTTGGGTTTATATACTGTCTCATGTATTTGTGAAATTTTGGATTTTTTGGAAGTAAAATATAATAATTATTTATTCATTTATAAGTCACTTTGATGTTTTTTGAAGGTACTCTTATTATTGTGATTTTAGTTCTATCATTAATAGACACCTCTCTCTCTCTCCCTTTAGTATAAATCCTTTTGGAGTCTACTCCGTAGTAAATATACATATTTTAAAATAAATTTTTACAGAATTTCGTTTATATTGCATTCTAAATTACTTTGACTCACCACCCATATTACCAAAAAAGTCTGATAGAATACGTGAAAAACTACAAAAACTTGATAAAGTGAAAAACTTTGTTTTTCTGTGTTCTCTTGTTTTCTTACTTTCCAATGTATTTTTTTTAATGTCCCTTGTTTTACTGTAGTCTAAATAATTGATATTATGTCTTTTCATCTTGTATTACCTCTTTACAGGTGTGTCAAGACTCTCTTTTACTAAAAGTTGTTTTTTCTTATATAGGTTGGTTTTATAGTCAGTTAATTATATTTTAATTCCATTTTTGTGAAGTCTGATTCAGTAAGTGGACAAGAATTTTTATTGATCACTTAATACATGAAACACTTTACTCTCGCTTGGTTCATTCTCTTTCCATACTCTCCACAATTCTTTTTTTACGTGGCCAGTGAATGATTTTTACCGTTCTATCTAAAATAAAATTGACGATGTCATCTCTTCTCTCTGAATTCATATCTCGACTTGAGGTACAGATGTTTTAACTATTAGATCTACTTTGCCTGACTTTGTCTGTGTAACGAAATTTCAGTGTTTGATGGTTTTCAGTGTGTTCTTCTTTTTCCGGATATAGGTAAATGATATGACTTATATTTATACATATAAGTTATAAATATAGTTAATTATTGAAAAGTTTTGTCTTTCGGGGTCCGGGTCTCCCCAAGTGACCACTTAAGATGGTTCGTAAATTCTTTACTTAACAGAGTTAAAAGACGTCAGACAAGACCTTCTATCTTCGTTTGCCTTTTGAGGGATTGACTAAAATACTCAACCACAATTAGATCACGGTTTGGGTACGTTGTAATGTTTTTTAATGTACAGTTATGGATACGTTTATATCTACGTTTATAGGAGTTGTTTTACAAAAGTTTGTTTTAAGTTGTTACATGTTTTTGTTGATGTGTCGTGTTGGTTCACCCTAAATACGATCCGACTAAGTGGTAGTTTTTAGTTGATTACGTTATTTTTGGTCTGAGAAGCAAACTGGTGAATTGTCATCGAGGTCAGTATTCGAAATAACACTTTAAGTAGAACGGTTACGTAGTTTCACTTTTCACTTTCACTTCAGTGAGTCAACACAGGCTGAGAATCGCTGGGGTACCTGACATCGGGTGGTCCGAGGAGGTAGGTACCATAAAAGGTCCGTTCTCATGACCTCACCTCACGGTAACGGAAGAGGCTCAGTCTTTGATCAGACAACATATAGGGTCCAAGGTTCCTGTAAAACTTCGGAAAGAGTTATCCGAACTTCTTTTCTCTTTAATAGGGAAGGGGGTGGTGATGGTGAGATACCTCTACTACTCTGAGTATTGTATCAAGTCTGATATCAGATATCCCAGTGTCTCTCAGCCTGTGCTGACTTCGCTGAATCGTGTAATTTTCCCCTTATGAGAAAGGGGAGGGGTTTAAGGGACTAGTCAATACAAGTTGTGAAAGTATTCAAGTCCAATCCACCTGTATAGAATTATAAAGGATAATTCGTGAAGTAAAACCTTATTCTCATCGACCGTAGATACTAATAGAACGTCTAAATGGTGACTTTATTAAGGTAAAGGTGGTGACTTGGAGAGACAATCTTTAGTAGAAGGGAGTACTGAACAATTTATGATTCTACATAGACGCGTAAAGAAGATTGGTAAGAAAACGATCTTTTGTTGTAAACAGGGACACGATGACTATCGAGGTGTAAACACATACACTAAAGTTCGAGACATCGCGTCTGTGATGGAAGTAAGGTAAACATCGACGTGTAGTGGATTGTACGATATGGAGTAGATTTCTCAACAACTGAATTGATAGAAGTGGGAAGTTATTAAACGATTCCTATAAAAGATTCTTTATAATACTAGTTAAAATATCGCCTTCACCCGTTCTAACCTTTCTAGGACTAAAAGATTTTATTGTTACCTCCCCGTTCGATATAACAAAATAATTCATTTCCAGAATGTATAAAATGGTGATTGGTGTTATAATACAAGTCAAGTCAAGTCAACGAGTCAGCACAGGCCGAGAGACGCTGGGGTACTTAACGTCGTGTGGTCCGGAGGGACAGGTAGTGGTTGAGGGTCTCAAGTGAGTCTAAGTGCAGGTAGCTCAGTCACTACGATAGGTCGGTAGAGTAGGAGCCAGCAGGGGAAGAGGAGGACGGGGGTTAGGGAGGGTCGTAGTTTCATAAAAGGTTACTCAGTTGAGAAACGTACTCCACCGGTTTCATGACCTCAAAGTCGAAATCGTAGTAAGGAAGGTTTCTTTAGGGTCCCAACTAGAGGAAGTCTTATCTGACCAACCTAGAGGAACGTCAGGTTCCCTGAGAGTTCTCAGAAGAGGTTGTGGTGTCAAGTTTTCGTAGTTAAGAAGCCACGAGTCGGAAGAAGTGTCAGGTTGAGAGTGTAGGTATGTCCTGATGACCTTTTTGGTATCGGAACTGATCTTCCTGGAATCAGTCGTTTCATTACAGAGACGAAAACTTATATGATAGATCCAACCAGTGTTGAAAAGAAGGTTCCTCATTCGTAGAAAATTAAAGTACCGACGTCAGTGGTAGACGTCACTAAGACCTCGGGTTTTTTTATTTCAGACTGTGGCAAAGGTGACAAAGGGGTAGATAAAGGGCACTTCACTACCCTGGCCTACGGTACTAGAAGCAAAAGACTTACAACTCGAAATTCGGTTGAAAAAGTGAGAGGAGAAAGTAAAAGTAGTTCTCCGAAAAATCAAGGAGAAGTGAAAGACGGGATGCCCACCACAGTAGACGTATAGACTCCAATAACTATAAAGAGGGCCGTTAGAACTAAGGTCGAACACAAAGAAGGTCAGGTCGCAAAAAGTACTACATGAGACGTATCTTCAATTTATTCGTCCCACAAAACGGTTTGACTACATGTCAAAATTGTAAATTTTACACATTACGCTCAATCAGTGAAGTCAGTACAGGTTGAGAGACACTGGTGTGCCTGACACATTGGACGGTCCGAGAAGAGAGGTACCTTGAGAGGTCCGTTCTTATGACCTCGTCTCTCGGTAAGAGAAGAGGTCTAGAAGGGTTGGGTCCCTAGTTTGGTCCTAGAGGACGTAAACGTCCGTCTAAGAAATGTCAGACTCAGTGGTCCTTTCGGGGAATTTTTTACATGTTTTCCATTTATAAGATTCCCTCTCCTTTTATCGTGAAAATTCTACTTGAAGTCAACTGTTTTATCAATTTTGGTGAGGGAAACATTATAAATGTTCAAGATTTTCGATTCTAAAAAGTCATATTGTTACATTCAGACTGTCAAAATGATTATTATGAGAATAAATATAATAACATCAGTCCGTTTGGAAGTATTTACTTTAATTGTCTGTGTATAAAAGGTCCACCTTGAAACTGAAATGTAGATCGATGAAAAGAGGGATATTTTACTGTTGTGTGAGGTCACAAGGACGGCCCTTTTAAGGTACCTGTCTCCTCGGACCGTCCGATATCAGGTACCCCAGAGTTTCTTAACCTACGTTGACTCGTGTAAGCGAGAAGCACGCATATTTTATGTCGTTCCCTTCCCCTTTTTTTGTGGAAAGTTTTACCCTTTGATTTCGTTTAGTCAGGTTTATTCGATTGTAAGCACTTCATTAAGAGTAAGAAAATTTAACAGAAGAACGTCCTTTGTCTGGAATAGGACTGAAAATTATAAAGTTACGTGGCTAGAACCACCTACCTCTTACCTGGTCCTACATGCCACTGTAGTCACTGAGGACGGGGTCTGACCCGGGGTCTTCTGGTAGCGATGTAGTGCCAGAGTCCCACAAAAGACCTCATGGTCATGTATCTTCACCGAGTGTCAAGGGAGGTCTAACAGGAGCGTCATTCACAACTGTTGGTTGCTGAGGAAGATCACAAAGGGCTTAACAAAGTAAAGACACATATGAGTCGTGTGCGTCAACCTTGGACACCCATCTTCCACCGACACACGAAAAAGGATTAGTGACGGTGAAAATTGTCCCTAAACAGTCCAATTTGGTCCGATACAGTACCTGGTTCACTAAGAAAGACCCATACGACAATTAAGACCCTTAAGGGAAGAGGGAATTTTAGAAGAAGAATCTAAAGGGGGTCCATGATAGGTAGTAGAAAATAGTGGCAGAGAGAAAAAGTTTTGTTAAGTCGAAAAGATACTTAAGATGAAGATCTAATAGTGTGGGGATAAAAAGTATCATAAGACGGTTATTTATTACGAGGGAGATGTCCTTCTTTCAACCTCAATATTTATTAAGGAAACAAAAACATATAAATATCTTGTGTAAACATATTATATAATGATACAATATATTTTGTAAAAAATGTAATATAAGGATACTATTTCTCCAATTGTGGAGAGAAAGAACTCTTCTTGAAAGCGATTACGATTTACGCATTAAAACACCCTAAGTATTTCAATTTCGTTGAAATAATGTGTACAGAGGTAAATAATGTCTAGTACATACGTCTAGATACACATAAAAGAATCCGAGATACATCTAGAAGTCAACTCCAGGTGTCAGAATTAAAAATTGTTGTTTATTATGTTTATCTTAGAAAAAAAATTGGAAAGAAATCAATTAATGAAACTCTTACTGTCATTGAGCGTTATGAATTTATTGTCCTGTATTTTACAAGACCCATCTTACCATGGTCGACCAAGTATAGTTTGAGAAGTCCTTAAATTTTTCTTTCATGTATTCACACACATAATCTAATGTATTGATTATATATTAATATAAAAAATTACTCCTTATATAGATTTGTATGTATATGTGTATATTAATATATGATATATACGACACGACACTCGTGAAGGGTTCAAAGACACTGATTTTTGGTGTTTCCAAATAAGGATACCCACTCGTTCTTCAAACTGGTTAGTGACCAGCGATTCCTTTGTTCCTATCCTCGTGTCGGTGGTAGAGTCAGTAGCACCGACGGTACGGTCTACCGTCCTTCTCCAGACTTCACAGATGTAACCGTGTTTTTACGAGGACGAACTCTCTCCCTCGAGTGACGGGTATCGAGTAGCAGGTCTTGATCTGGGTCTAAGGATGGGTTAGTGTTTAGTCGGTCTTTCCTCCTTCTTGACATTTATAAACTCCTCGTCGTATTTAATAAAGGTGTTATAAACTTAATGCAAGAACCGATTTCGTGACTCAGTAGAGGGAACTTACACAGGTTGGACTTCGTGAAGAATTAAATTTTTTTTTTCGAAGGTACTATCAAAATTTAAGATATTGACAAGTAAAAATAATATAAATTCATTTCACTCTAAACTACCTTACCTTGATCAGTAAAGTAATACATTTTAAGTAAATCCACTTCGTAAGTAAGAGTATACCCTTTTCATTTTATAAAGACCATAAATCACTGTCTATTTTACAGAAGGATGTACAATGTCTCCTTAAAATCTCTTTTACAAAGAAGGAACAAGGGAGGAACTTTGAGGGAAAAATAGAAAAAAAAATTGACACAGGTATTAAAAACCTTTTGAAGGTATCTACGCAGTTCCTACTACATTTGCATATCAGACACACGTACCTATCAATTTATATACTGATAAAATCTCAATAAACTTAATTACACACATACTTATTTGATATGAGCGTCTAAATAATTTGACGGTACTTTAAGACCAAGTGTCTATTAAACGACTGTAAACCTGTACCTTTGTACACAACTCCGATTGTATGACGGGTTTCTTTTTTTATAAAAATGTATTCATTTTTAGTAGACATTTCCGTTTCACCGATCTCACATCTCTTCTACCTACCTCACAGAGATTCTCGTCTACTCTGGTTATATAGTTCGACGACCAAGAGCTAGGAGGACAGCTGTGACGGGGGTCGACTCACCTCGTTATCAAACTCGTCCAGTAGTGTCCTACATCGTAGAAGTGGAGACGGGAAAGGTGGACGAGAAGGAAGACCCCCTCAAGAAAACGATACGAATGACCTAGTGGACTCTCTCATTCAGTCGTCGGGTTCGGTCAAAAAACCTTTTCAAAGGTATGTGAAAGATAGAAACCCAAACAATAACAGATCGGTCGGAACCCGACTTTCGTAGACGATACATCTTTTGGATCGAGTAGAATTGATCAAAAAATCTTACGTTTGGTTTTGTCCCAACTAGAACTTGTTAGACGAGACGGGTCAATCGTCTTCGGAAGGTTGATTTATACAAGGATGTCAGTAAGACTAGTGAAGAAAACGAGACAAATTCCGTACGACGAACGTCAGGTACCCTAACGATTCTCACCCTGGACTGAGTTGTTGTTGTTCCCTACTTTGTCGTCGAACTTAGAGACGAAGAGACGAAGAGGGGAAGAGGACAATGAGTTTAGTAGAAGGACTGTTAGGTTACAAATCAAGCCAGGTCAGGTCACTTGTAAAGGACTCACTACGAGGGACGACCGTAGATCTCTTTGTTTACTGTCGTAGAGACTGGAACTCCGACAGTTCCAGTCTTTACCCGCATCAAGGAGTCCCATGTGTGGGTCCCGTCCGTCCGTGTGAAGCCCTTGCACCATGTGTTTGCACCGAACACCACAAATACGTAGTAGAACCGAAGAATCAAGGCAGGACGAAAAACACCAGTCGATTTGAGGGTGTGAAGAGAAAGTGGACAGAAAGTTCGATGGGAGAGAAGGTCCTATAGACCGAATCTAGACGAAAGTATTTACCGACGACAAGGTCGTTACCGAGAACTAATTGAGGTTTAGAGAGGTCGAGAAAAAGAGGTGGAAGTGAGTCGGAGAGAAAGTGTCTAAGGATTGGGGACCGTCCGAACAGTGGGGTAACAAGCCAAAGGACGGTTAGTTGAGGATCGACTAAAACTTTAATCGTAAGTGTTTCGGGTGTAAACGTAACGTGTAAGTATTCTATAGAGGGTAGAGGTCGGTTTCCTTCTTCTCATATTATAGGTGTATTAACCCTTCTCTCCGATAATTAGTGTGTCGGAGGTCGGCTCGTCTTTCCTGACGGTGTCGTAGTATTACTAGTCGGTCCACACTCCAAAGGTCGCAAGAGGAAGAGGTCGTCGTAAAAGAAGATCAATCCTAGTCTATAGTGCAAGTTTCCCTTATGTCCACACGTGTCAAAATTATTTTAGGTTAAAAATTTTTTTTTTTTGATGTGGATGTTTTATCTATTTTATTTATACATACCTTTTTCGGGTCCTCCTCTACTTGATTTCTCTACTACGACAAATGTAATGTTGTGTTACTTGGACTAAAGAAGTCTTTTACACTGATATTGACATACCAAATGTTTTACGTAAATGTCCTTAAATTAGAAAACTAAACACATTGCCAGGACCCTCTCGTCGTCCTGTCTGAGTTTCGGAAAGGGTTCTAAAGAATGGATCATACACACCTCCCGCCTGTACGATTAGATTCAAAAGAGCCACGGTTCCTATCCTTCTGTCCGAATTTGGTCGTACGGTCGTAGTCGACTACGCATTGTCTAAGTACTTTGGGGTTTAAGTCTGAAGAGAAGTCATCGTTTCTTACGGTAATAATCAATCGATACAGAAGGTACCCACTCCCCTTCCCTCCATATATATAGAGTGGACATAAACAGCAACAAGCCAGTGGTTCAGCAAAGGCTGAGAAGTGTTGGGGTACCTGACGTCGTACGTTGCCAAGGGACAGGAAGTGGTAGAGGGCCTCAAACGGGTTCAAGTACCGGTAACTTAGCCACTACGGTAGGTTGGTAGAGTAGGAGACAACGGGAGAAGAGGAAGACGGAAGTTAGAATCCGTCGTAGTTCCAGAAAAGGTTACTCAGTCAAAAATCGTAGTGCAGCAGTTTATAACCTCGAAGGCGTAAGTCGTAATCAGGAAGGTTTCTTATAAGTCCCAACGAAAGGAAATCCTGACTGACCAAACTAGAGGAACGAAAGGTTCCCTGAGAGTTCTCAGAAGAGGTCGTACTGTCAAGTTTTCGTAGTCAAGAGACCGTGAGACGGAAGAAATAACAGGTCAAGAATGTAGACGTGTACCGATGACCTTTCTGGTATCGGAACTGATGTACCTGGAAACAGCCGTTTCACTACAGAAACCAAAAATTGTGTGACAGATCCAAACAGTATCGAAAGGACGGCTCTTCATTAGCAGAAGATTAAAGTACTAATGTCAGTGGTAAGTGTCACTAAAATCTCGGGTTCTTCTCCTTTAGACAGTGACGAACGTGGAAAGGGGGAACATAAACATAATGTGTGTGTATGGAGTGAGGGACATTGGTTGTGTTACTTTTCCCTGATCGAAATGTTTCTTTCCATATATTTACTTGGTGATTTCCTTTGAAACTAGTATTATTGACTTCATTGAAAAATAAGACTTTGTATAGGTCTGTTAAGTAACCTTTTGTTTTAGGGAAAGAAGAGACGACGACGATTCAGTGAAGTCAACACAGGTTAAGACACGCTGGGGTATCTGCCGTCGGGTGGTCCGAGGAGACAGGGACCCTAAGAGGTCCGTTCTTGTGACCTCACCCAACGGTAAAGGAAGAGGTTACGTACTTTCACTTTTCACTTTCACTTCAGCGAGTCTCCTGGTTACAGAGATTTAAATTGTACTTTAAGAGGTTGGTTTTAACGATCCGATGTAAAAGGAGATAAAGAAAATGAAGACTGTGTGAAGATTCGTTCAACTGATAATTAAAAAATTCTCTGGTCATCTCCTATAACCATTTTTGTATTTATTCGAATGATAAAGGACGTCGGTAATTTTGACGAAATCTTTGACAGATGTTTAATCGTCCCTTCAGTGTCTTTTGAAATCTTTTCCAAGGCCATGTGACAAGTATCGATTTTTTTATCCAAGTGACGGTTCAAATAGGGAGTCAATGTAGATAAGAGATATTTTGAAACATCTCACGAACTTTACTACCTTTAGTAACAAGTTGTATGACACGACTTTGTTTAAAACTTCCATTTTATACACGGAAAGTTTACGTATCTCAAACCTCTGCCGTTGCCGTTGGGTGAGGTCACAAGGACGGACCTCTTAGGGTCCCTGCCCCCGGACCACCCGACGGTAGATACCCCAGGGTGTACTCAACCTGTACTGACTTCGCTGAATCGTCGTCGTCGTCGTCTACAAAGGTTAACAAAGGTCAATTACTATTTGTAAACGATAGACCGAACGATCCTAAACGGATTCTTATGGTGACCATTTCTTTAGACATTTTAAGACTTACGTTTGAAATAGGTTCAACTGGACCCCAACAAGACCATTACCGTGTACAACAAAGAGACTTACAACGGCTTCACACGGCCCGTACGTACTCTCATTTCCCGGAATGACGAGGACGACAAAAAAAGGGACATTAGACCTTTGTGTAGGTACCTTCGAACTAAAAGTTTCTAAACCTAAGACTAAAAGTGAATCGGGACCTTCAACGATAATTTTACCGTTTATAATTTAGATCAACACTTGAACGTGGTAAAGTTTGTCCACTCACCCTTTTTACCACACTCGTCTACTATGGGTCGATAACAACATAAGTCTTCACGTTCCCACTGTTACACCTACAGTAAATAAACTCTACTTTATAAACTCGACTTTTTATTTCTGTCACAAAAATTCTGTTTTACATTTAAACTAGACCATACAGACAATACGTTACTTTTTACTAAACCGGTAAATACAATGACTTTAACAGTAAAATGTTTTTGACTAATCGGTTTGGACGTCGAGGTAGTCAAGTCAAGTCAAATCAAGTCAGCGAGTCAGCACAGGTTGAGAAACGCTGGGGTACTTAACGCCGTACGGTCCGGAGGGACAGGTAGTGGTTGAGGGTTTCAAGTGAGTCTGAGTGCAGGTAGCTCAGTCACTACGGTAGGTCGGTAGAGTAGGAGCCAGCGGGGGAAGAGGAGGACGGGGGTTAGGGAGGGTCGTAGTCAGAAAAGGTTACTCGGTTGAGAAGTGTACTCCACCGGTTTCATGACCTCAAAGTCGAAATCGTAGTCAGGAAGGTTTCTTGTGGGTCCTGACTAGAGGAAATCTTACCTGGCCAACCTAGAGGAACGTCAGGTTCCCTAAGAGTTCTCAGAAGAGGTTGTGGTGTCAAGTTTTTGTAGTTAAGAAGTCACGAGTCGGAAGAAGTATCAGATTGAGAGTGTAGGTATGCACTGATGACCTTTTTGGTGTCGGAACTGATCTACCTAGAAACAACCGTTTCATTACAGAGACGAAAACTTATACGATAGATCCAACCAGTATTGAAAAGAAGGTTCCTCATTCCTTTCCTTTAAAGTACCGACGTTAGTGGTAGACTTCAGTAAAACCTCGGGTTTTCTTATTTCAGACTGTGATAAAGGTGACAAAGGGGTAGATAAACGGTACTTCACTACCCTGGTCTACGGTACTAGAAACAAAAGACTTACAACTCGAAATTCGGTTGAAAAAGTGAGAGGAGAAAGTGAAAGTAGTTCTCCGAAATCAAGGAGAAGTGAAAGACGGTATTCCCACCACAGTAGACGTATAGACTCCAATAACTATAAAGAGGGCCGTTAGAACTAAGGTCGAACACAAAGAAGGTCGGGTCGCAAAGAGTACTACATGAGACGTATCTTCAATTTATTCGTCCCACTGTTATATGTCGGAACTGCATGAGGAAAAGGATAAACTTTGGTCAGACAACAAGGTACAGGTCAAGATTGACAACGAAGGACCGGACGTATGTCTAAAGAGTTCTCCGTCCAGTCCATCAGACCATAAGGGTAGAGAGAAGTCTTAAAAGGTGTCAACTAACACTAGGTGTGTCAGTTGCCGAAACCGTATCAGTTGTTTCGTCTTTATCTACAAAAAGACCTTGACAGAACGAAAAAGCTACTAGGTCGTCTACAACCGTTAAACCAGAGACGAAGCAGACGGAAAAGATTTTGGTCGAACTTGTAGTCCTTCAAGTACCAAGTGCATAACGACTTCGGACTGGCGTGTTAACATGAGTAGAGTGTACGATCATTTCATTACGTCGAGGTATTAAACTAAGTTTATATGAACTCCGTGTATGAAAAGTACCTGTTTTGATAATATAGTTGTTTATATAACTTTAATTTATAAAGGGTGTTTAAAATATACGTAGTCTAATTAGATCCACGGAAATACTCTTTCTCAATATTCATATTAACAACAAATAAAATAGAACCACCACAAGAAACATATGGAGGGTCTTTAACGACGACGTTTAGCTCTTGAAAGGTTAGGAAACGAAGGTAATTTTGACTTCCTTTTGGAATATCTGAATGGTTAACCATCTAATGAACTTTATTAAGAATACTATCCATTTATACATTTACACCGTGGGTTAAAGTTCCTTCGACGTCTTCAACTCACTACAGTAACATTGTTTTTCGGAAGTGATGAAGAGACAAAAACTTTCTTGTTATAAGAAGGATTTCTTTATATATGGATTATATAATATATAAATATTATACATTGTATAGTGAATATTATATAAATATAAACGAAGTATATAATAAGTATTTATAAATATAAATATATATCATAATATATATTATATAAATATATAAATATTATTTATGGATTATGTTTTTGTTGATCTTATCTTAAGTACGATTTGAGGTAGGGTAAGATCATAATTAGTTTTTAAATGTAGTTTACTTTAAAATAAAAAATGTATTACTAGTAATATCTTCACACATGTACACAAGAATTTACTTTCTTTCACTTGTGTAGTATCGTCATAAGTTTAAGGTGACCATATATTCTCGTTTATTATATAGAAATTTTATATAACTATACATACGATATGGTTTTATTTCACGAAAACTTCGGTAAATATGTTTACTACTTTTTCTAGTTTATACTTAAAGTTTACGTCTGTCAAGGTTCGGGTGTATCAAAGTTCACCTTAAAATTTTTTAAATAAAGTCCCATACATCCTCGGTTTTACAAGCCTCCGGTAATTAGATTTCGTCACCAAAGAAGGAAGAAAGAAGGACAAGGAAGAAAGGAAGGAAGGAAGGAGTCAGGGATGTCTGACTCGGTCTCGTGTTCTTCGTCCGGAAATTAAGAGTCCATCATGACTCTCCCGCCAGAACCTAGGGGGTACGACGACGACGACGACGATTCAACGAAGTCAGTACAGGCTGAGACACGCTGGGGTATCTACCGTCGGACGGTCCGAAGGGGTAGGGACCCTAAGAGATCCGTAATCGTTAGACCCGAACTAGGGGGTATGTAAGGGGATTTCGGGTCTAACGATTACGATCGACTCTGATCCTTAATGAATGGATCGACAAATTTTCTAATGATATTTGTATTATATGAAGATCTTTAAAAAACAGGAAAATAGACTCCATCCCGTCTCCACCCATATAAAAAGTTTTCAAAGAGGTCTTTATAGTCAGGGTAGGGAAAGGAAAATAACGACTAAGGAGTTTATACTTAACGTATCTTTTCGTTCCACGAACCAGTCCGTCTACTAAAATATACGGTTCTACCATGGTGTCAAGACCAACAAGATGGTTAAGGAAAGACCCGGAATTCTCAGTGAAGGGAAGGACATAACGTCCCAGTTTGTGTATTCAATATACTGATCAACGTATACACACACAATCAGCGAGTCAACACAGACTGAGAAACGCTGGGGTACCTGACTTCGGGTGGTCCGAAGAGACAGGCACCCTAAGAGGTCCGTTCTTATGACCTCACCACCGACTAAATACAGTTGCATACCGTTTTTGGTGGTATTATAACATTTCATTAATCTGAGGTTAATTTTATTTAATTAAAATTTTTTTTTCTTATGACCTCACCTAACGGTAAGGGAAGAGGTCTCCTAAAAGGACTGGGACCCTAGTTTGGGATCAGAGGACGTAACGTCCGTCTAAGAATGGTAAACTCGTTGTCCCTTCTCAATGAGTGTATTGATTGGATACCAGTTTATCACTTAAGTACATGAATTTGTGACAAATGGTATGGAGGTGTGACTTGCCACTCGACCACATCTTGAAGACTAAGATCAGGTTACAGGTTTTGACAAGTTTTCAAGAATCGTGTTTTGACGAACAACGCACACTACCTTTACCTGTCTTACCGTTCGTAAGTCAAAAAAAGGATCGAGGGTAATACCAAGTTGTCGAAACGACGAACCGAAGTTTATGATTTGTGTGACAAAGTTGAGGACAAGAGGGTCCATAAGTCTATGTCTCTGGACGAACAGTCATTTCCTTTATTTACACTAAATAGAAAGACATTGTAGTCTTATCAAATATGTTTAGTAGTGTTTATATACCCTTCTTCTTAGTTTAAAGTTAACATTTGTCCCCTAAAAAAGGTTACCTGTTTCAACGAATTAATCCTCTTACTTCCACCATTTAACTTAACACGAATCAGTGAGTCAACACAGGCCGAGAAACGTTGGGATACCTGACGTCGGGCGGTCTGAGGAGATAGGTGCCCCTAAGAGGTCCGTTCTTATGACCTCACCCAACGGTACGGGAGAAGGTGTCCTAGAAGGATTGGGTCCCTAGTCAGGGTCCAGAGAAGGTGTAAAGTCCGTCTAAGAAATGGCAGACTCGGTGGTCCCTTCTGGATTTATCTTAACCCTTTCCTGTAAAAAACCATGTTAACTCACAAGGTTTTGTGTATTTACTACAAGATGTTTGGTTCAAATCTTGGGGTTGACCTAAATGGGGACTATCATTCTTTATAACTCTGGTTACCTATGAAGACTTTACCCGTGTACAAATTTAGAGATTAGATGAGAGTTAAAGAGATCTTTTATTGTTTAAGTAAACTTGTATTAGTGAAGTGTCGTATTGTGGAAGTGCAGAATAGGTGTCTACAGTTAGTTCAAAACCATTTTTATTTGGGACTTGTTAGTCAATAGTACGGGAAATAAAATAAAACGAAATAAGGACTTTACACAGGAACATATAACCACTCGTCAAAGTACTCAGACACTTGTTTGTCGTGTTCTTGAACTTGTCAGAGATTTCAGTTTAATTTAGATTCTAAAAAAGAACGGAAATTATAGGTGATCATAAGAGATGTACGTTCAAGTCTTGATAGTCCATTTTATAAGTGTCAGACCCTCATTGTTAGGAATTTAAAATGTGGGTCGACATATTATTTGATAAAACATTAATACTTGATCTACTCTATTACAGATTCTTTGACGGAACTTTTGTTATTTCCACCATATAAATAAAAGAGGAATCGAGTCAAGGAAGGTGACGAGACCTCTTGTGATGATAAAACAGTCCAAGTGAGTGTCACCACACGTTTTTACTTGATTTAGGGTGATTCGAATGAATGAGGGGCCTGTCTTGGTACTAAGAATTTCGGTCACACTATGATAAATCACATTGTTGTGTGGTCGGATGTGCCCCGTTCAAAATAGGGTGTAGTTGGTAATAGTAGTCTAATGTCATAGACGAAGATATACATTACAAACTTCGTGAACGAATGAGGGTTTCGTATTATAGTGAACTAAATAGTGTAATACGAATCTTTGTGGTACCTTATTTTTATGGTTATGTAAATTGTACCATCTCTTCTAATATCGGATACTGTTTGGTTATTATTAACCCAAAAGAACTTATTATAATTTCAACTTTAATGGAGGTATCTCATAATATGTCGTCTGGGTCATCTTAGGGTAAAGAACATAAATTGAAATACCAGTATTTAATAAAGTCTTTCTTTTTTCATATATTTTTATATCATTTTACCTCATAAAAACTTTTGTACTGTTCGACAACTTGAAGTTGTTTCCGATGGTAGAAGGAACCAGTATATATTATAGTAACGGAAATTCTACAGAAAGGTCCGTACTACTTAATAATACTATGTGTAAAAACTCTTTATGTAGAAGCTACCTTTAAAGAAGTGTCTTTGAAGATGTGTGTCACTATCTTAATTATTATCATCTTACGTAATATCAACAATTTATTGTCGTTCAGTAGAGTTTTCTTCCTACATTTTTACTAAATATTACTATGGATATTATGTTCTCTATTAAATAACAAAACACAGAATATGAACTCACTTTTTCTTATTTATAGACCCGTTTGTGTGAATTCGATTTATAACAAATGTGTCATCTTTTTCTTGGTAGACACTATCAGAGAGGTATGGCAAACGAAAATGGTCAGGATGTTTACCCTAAAATTTGGGATGACAAGAGTCGCGTGTGTCAGGAGGTGCGACCCACATGTTAAAGGTCAGTAATAAAAGTACGGATCCGGACAGGAGACCGAGGTACCGATGTAGACACGGTTGAGGGTGGGTAACAATTTAAAGAGAGTTCGTCATTGGGTTGCTCAGCTTTGGTTGAAGAGTACGTTATATAAAGAGTGAAGATAAGAGGATTGATAAGTATCATAACATAATGTGAATTACTTCCTCAAGAAAGGTACACTGACAATCCTAATTACGATTGACGTTTGTCCCGAGGTAGGGACAATTATTAGGTCCCGCAAAGGTATAGTGACTTAAAATCTCTTTATGAACTAACAAATTCAGTTATCAAAAGTTCGAAAAAGATCCTTTAGGGAAGATCATATTGTAAAATGAAATAGTAGGTAGTCTGACACGGTTTCAACCTAACTGTACTGAGTAATAGTGGTCACTGGGGAGATACGGTTAGTCAAGTACGTTTGGAACTTTAAAATCACTTACAGAAAAATGTCAAAGTAAGTTACCCCTTTCAGACCTTATTAAAATTCCTTTTATACTAAAACACATAGTAATAAAATTGAGAGTGCACATTTTGTAAAAGTTTATCTTCAATAACACAACACAAGTTTGTCATTTGACTCACGGGACAGTCAGACCGACACTGTTAATAAACTAGTAAATTTTATTACTTATTTTTTCGTGACTTCCGAGTTAACTTTCCGTAGATACACTTGTGCCTGGATTCTAATTAGACACGAAAATAAAAGGAAAACACTAGGTAATGTGCAAAAAAAAAAAGAAGGGAAATCTGGGTATACGAATGTCTATAATTAAAGGTCTCTTTATGTTACTAAGAGGGTTGTTACCACCACACAACGAACCGAAATGAAGGGACTTTGGGTCAGTCTCGGAGACTACTGTCTGTCAGACGAAGAGTCGAAACGAAGTACTTAGGTCTCTTTTACCTTGAATAGTCCTCGTCTCGGAGTCCGTCATGGACACGGAGAATAAACCCAGGAAAGAAGATCCAACTGTCCCCAGAATCGGAAAGTAGTAAACCAAGTGACTGTCTTTCTCTTCCCTCGACGACGTGAAAATCCATGGTGAGACGTCTGACGAGATAACGTTTTATTTGTTTGTTATATAAAAATCCCGTGGTGGACGTCGTCCGTCGACATGGTTTGTCTCGTCTTGGTGCTTCCTACACTAAACAAGGTAAATTGTACTTCGGAACTCCAAACTCCTCTCTCCCTCCTCTTCCAAGATACATATGTTGGGTGTATAGGCGTTAAATTTGACTTCGACTAAAAGGAAAAAGCTAACCTTAACTCCATAGTAATGGAGAAAGGAGGACAGGGTGGGGTGTTGGAGACCAACTGTTGTTAAGATAATAACCCCAATATTGACAATTGACTCTTTTAGTGAAAAGAGACTGTCATGTGAAGGAGAAGGTAAGTTCCCGTTAAAAGAGAGTCTCGTTGGATATGAATTTACGGTTGTAGACGACATAGATTCGACATATATTTACCACAGACCGTAAATGTACTACGGTCACTGTACTAATCTCTTTGAGTATGTGAATCGAATGTGTCTTAAAAGAAGAATAGGAGTCGAAAGTAGATAAAGTCGGTAAGACGTCCCAGAGAGCCGAAGAGGATGACGTGGTGTGTTCACACTTTGTGAGACTTTCGACTTGCAATCGAGAATAAAACTGACTGTTAGTCAAGCACATAATTGAGGATAGAGAGGTCCGGAATTTCGACATACACGCGCACGATTCAGCGAAGGCAGTGCAGGTTGAGAAACGCTGGGATACCTGACATCGGGTGGTCCGAGGAGACAGGTACCCTAAGAGGTCCATTCTTGTGGTCACACCCAACGGTAAAGGAGGAGGTCCCCTAGAAGGGTCGGGTTCCAGACTTGGGTGCAGAGAATATTCGGAGGACTCATCTGTCCGGACCCTTCGGTTTTCGACAACGGAGAACTACTTCCGACGGTACAGACGTAACGGAGTCATGGCTCTTAAAACTCCGACTACGTTCCCTATAAAATTCATGAACGAAAAGGGGATCTAAATTTTTAGAGGAGTAAGAGAATTACCGATAACTAAGACTGGAGTGTTTGGTTTCAGTGGTAAAGTAAAACTCAAGAAGATCCACTCGACCCTTTTTATCTTAATTTAATATCTACTACGACCTCCGTTAGGTCCATCAATGTTTACCTCCAGTAAAATTCATGTCTCTCGTTGTCAATGGAAATCATAATCTAACCAGTGGTTCTTAATATGTTGTTAAAAACGAAGACAGAACTGCTACTTGTATAAAATTCCACTCCCCCTGAGGATTTATAAATTCTCCACTTGATCTTATGGTAAGAATTGAGTAGATGGTGACTGATCAAGGAATTAGACATCCTCTTTTCAAACAATCGGTAGAAAAACACCGAGTAATCCTGAGAAACCATTCTGACGATTGATAACGTAGTCCTAAGTCTCTTCGTTCTACTTCCTTAACGTCTAAACGTTACTACGTACGAAGGTCGATTATCTCCTTTAGTCTAGAACACTCAGTTCTTTGAAGGCAAAGGAAACAATAGAGGTGGTAGTAGTAATTCTACTACCGAAAATTCTGATGTCCCGTGTTTTATTTAAGGACGGGTTATCACAGAGATTCTTACAAATTACATCCTTGACGAAGGTAGAGAAAGTGCAAAGATTGTATAATTTCCATTAAAAGACCTTTTATTGAGGGTCCGACCTAAAATAATTTAATAGAGTTGAAGACTTAGGAAAAGTCAGTTGAAATATTAAAGACTGATACCCTGTCACAAAAATTGAGATATAGGAACTTTGAAACCTTCTTCCGTCCCTTTACAGAGATCAAGGTTTCTTATTTTCTCCGAGAAATCAACCTCGTATGAATATACGATGTCTTGATTCTCAGTCAATCTGAATAGAAATTACTCAACAATGTTATATGGTTATAAGAAGTCCCGATAGACCCCTTATAATTTTCTTTTCTCGTATTCGGAAGTACTGACGACTCAGAACAGAGACATGTCAGTCGTCAAATTTATACTGTCGCAATAGGTTATTATTTATGTTGAGACGTTCACACAGGTTGATTGACCTAAAATCAGACGGTTAGAATTTTTCCGGAGAGACGTAGTCTGTCATGAAACTAATATTAACTTTTAGATACCTGTAACGTTTTGTGGTTTTTGTCTCTGATCGACCTCAAGTTGTGTAAGTTACCAATGAAAATAGTATTACAGAGTCCGGTGTGAAGTCAAGTCAAGTCAAGTCAGCGACAGATAGTGGTTGAGGGCCTCAAGTGAGTCTGAGTGTAGGTAGCTCAGGCACTACGGTAGGTCGGTAGAGTAGAAGACAGTAGGGGAAGAGGAGGACGGGGGTTAGGGAGGGTCGTAGTCTCAGAAAAAGTTACTCAGTTGAGAAGCGTACTCCACCGGTTTCATGACCTCAAAGTCGAAGTCGTAGTAAGGGAGGTTTCTTGTGGGTCCCGACTAGAGGAAGTCTTACCTGACCAACCTCGAGGAACGTCAGGTTCCCTGAGAGTTCATAGAGGTAAACCGATTCCCGAAACGAGGGTGTCAGGTCTCTACCTTGACAAGTGAGACCGACCTTCTTTTAACTTCTAATAAAGGAGTTGGGGAGAGAGTCGTCCAAACGGGTTCGAGGTTAAGTCGTTTTCCCTTTTGCTGTTACTAGGAAATATAGGAGACAGATTCCACTCTAACTTCCGGGTACTATGTTTAAACTAATGTTTAAGGTGGGGACTACATTAGGGTAAAGTGAAAGTAAAACGAAATGAAACATTAGTTTCTCGTTCAAAAATTTATCCATTCTTTGTTCTCAGTTTTCGTTAGAAATTTTCACTGGAGGTTGATCTTCTTCGAGAGAAATAATTAGTGAACAAAAGTCATACATCCCTAGAACCCTTCTTAAGTCGTTCTAAACTCACAACAACGAGTCAACGGGTCAGCACAGGTTGAGAAACGCTGGGTTACCTGACGTCGTGCGGTCCGGAGGGACAGGGAGTGGTAGAGAGTTTTAAACGGGTTCAAGTACACGTGGTGTAACCACTACGGTAGGTCGGTGGAGTAGAAGACAACAGGAGAGGAAGACGGGAGTTAGAAAGGGTCGTAGTCCCTGAAGAGGTCACTCAACCTCCAAGTGTAGTCCACTTGTTTTATAATCTCGAAGTCGAAGTCGTAGTCAGGACGGTCACTTATAAGTCCCAACTAGAGGGAATTCTAACCGACCAAACTAGAGGAACGACTGGTTCCCGGAGAATCCTCAGAAGAGGTCGTGGTATCAATATTAAGGAACCGTGAGACGGAAGAACTGTCAGGTCGAGAGTGTTAACAGGGACTGGTGACCCCTCTGATATCGGAACTGATATGTCTGGAAACAACCGTCTCATTACCGAGACGAAAAGTTGTGTGACAGATTCAAACAGTATCGAAAGGACGGTTCTTGGTTAGCAGAAGACTAAAGTACCGATGTCAGTGGTAGTGGTGAGGGTAGAAGAAAAAGGTAAATAGGAAAATGGGAGTCGGGGATTGAACATGACGGCGACCGTCTACGGAGATTTACGGATGGTCAGTTAATCCTTTACTAGTTTTGGTTCCACTTAGGATTATATCGAGAGAAGGACAGTACTTGGAGTTTTTGATTCTTTTCAATCTGAAAGTCTAAAAAGTCATTAGACCCCCACCCGTAACAGTGGGACAAGTTACACATAAAGGAAGTCAAGTCAAGTCAACAAGTCAGCACAGGCTGAGAAACGCTGGGTACTTAGCGTCGTGCGGTCCGGAGGGACAGGTAGTGGTAGAGTGCCTCAAGTGAGTCTGAGTGCAGGTAGCTCAGTCACTACGGTAGGTCGGTAGAGTAGGAGCCAACGGGGGAAGAGGAGGACGGGGGTTAGGGAGGGTCGTAGTCTCAGAAAAGGTTACTCAGTTGAGAAGCGTACTCCACCGGTTTCATGACCTCGAAGTCGAAATCGTAGTTAGGAAGGTTACTTGTGGGTCCTGACTAAAGGAAGTCTTACCTGCCCAACCTAGAGGAACGTCAGGTTCCCTAAGAGTTCTCAGAAGAGGTTGTGGTGTCAAGTTTTCGTAGTTAAGAAGCCGCGAGTCGGAAGAAGTGTCAGGTTGAGAGTGTAGGTATGTACTGGTGTCCTTTTTGGTATCGGAACTGATCTACCTGGAATCAACCGTTTCATTACAGAGACGAAAAATTATACGATAGATCCAACCAGTATTGAAAGAAAGGTTCCTCATAAAGGAATTAATGAGTCTTTGTACCCCTAGAAAGGTACACGAAACGTCTTTAAATTCAAAATGAAGGATACTTGAGAGATCAGAATGGAAACAAAAAGTTCAAAACTCTTTATAAACGATCAAATTTTTATAAGACTTTTCGTAAAAAAATTCCAATAACAATGAGGTTGGAACGGGAAGAGAAAATCGAAACAAAACTAAAGGTAGTACCGAAGGGTCCACCACGTTCGTACCACTTCTTGGGCGAACGGTTTCGTCCTCTATTCTCTATTCCCAAGTTAGGGACCCAGCCCTTCTAGGGGACCTCTTCCTTTACCGTTGGGTGAGGTCATAAGAACGGACCTTTTAGGGTACCTGTCTCCTCGGACCATGCGATATCAGGTATCCCAACGTTTTTCAGTCTGTGATGACTCGGTGACAGTGATAAAAGGTAGTACTTTTTATATAGTAGAACTATGTTTAAAAGAGTTTATATAAGGAAATTCTCTACACGAAAAATTTGAAAAAATTCCTTCTAAAATGGGTGGATCCATAGAGTTATGTGTTGAGTATAAACAAGATTTTGTTTATAAGATTCGTAAACGAAAAGTGTAAATGGAGAAATAAAATGTAAATGAAAAGAAATAATCACACTACAAACTTGTTATGGATTAACTAAAAAAGGGTATTCTTACCTTTGGACAGGATTGTAGTAAATCACTTGTTAGGAAATAAAGAGGTGATCAGTAATTAAGACAACAAAAGTAAATGGATATACGGACCAGAAAGTCCGAGAGATAAAAACTGATAAGAACATAAATACGGACTGAAGAAATTAATAATGTCGAAACATTATACGAAACTATAGACCAGTTCCTTCACGAGTGAAGGACAAAGAAGAAGTCTTAGCTCACAAAGAAGTATCCGAAATTAAGGAGGTATACTTAAAATTTAATCACTAGTTCAAGATACTTTTTGTGTCAACATTTGACTTGATTGAAATTTTTAATTAATTCCTTATTTGTTATAGAATGTTACACCTCGTCTCTCTTTAATAAAAACAGTAAAACTAATAAGGTTGACTTTTACAGTGTCCAGATATGAAAAGTTAAGAAGAATATATAATATGTTATTTAAATTATTAATATAGGTAATTTCCGATCGTGTCGAGAATGACATGGATCTTTTGTAGAGATCCATGAACTTCATAATAATGTTGATACTCGAACTAAAAAAATTTTTTAAGATAATGAAAGAGGTTGGTATATATGACTCTAAATCCCTATTAAAAATAAAACACAGGTCGTTGGAACGACTTGAGTCAACAAGACTTTCGTACGGACATTCAAAAGAACCTAAAAGTTACGTCCACCTAATAGTATACGTTTAACACTATTACAGAGGATGGAAAAGGAAACTGGAATATATAAACACTAGAAGAATATAGACGATTGTACTATTATTTAATATGCAGAGTATCGTCCTTAGACCGTACAAGTAGAACAAGACCTAAATTCACATTTACGAGATATAAAATTATAATTCCCACTATAAACGACCCGAACAAAACGAAAACAAAATATAATATGTAGTTCAAAGGAAGAGAAGGAAGAAACAATTCTCATATGTCTTTTAATAATTTGTAAAGGTAAATAAAACTACTAGTATATTAAAGAAGGAACTTAGAAATTACACCGATTAATCCTGTTTGAAAGATTTAACTTGAGAGGAACGTAAGGAGTCTTCTTAGTATACAAAAGTATAACAACAAGAGAACAATAGTTATTTATCTAATTGAAACTACGAAATGAACCCTATAAATTAGACACAAATATTTAATTTGATACTAAAAGATATTAACATGTTAAACAGTAATGAGAATCATAATTTCCGAAGGGTCCACCGTGATCACCAATCCGGTATGATCTCAGAGTTTTTCGTAATCTGACATGAAGAACAAAAAGTTATTGGACCTTCTCAAGTATAGTGTCTCTGTTGAAGACATATAAGTTTCAAATAACTTTAGTGTACTTTTTTTAAAACTGGGTGATGGACACAACCTTTACTTTATTTCCGTGTCTAAAGACTGATACTTAAATTATACAGATCCATCACCATTTCGTAGACGGACAGTTCGTCCTTCACGTCCAAACTATGGACCGAGCTCTTCTACCGTTGGGTAAGGTTATAAGAACGGACCCTTTAGGGTACCTGTCGCCTCGGACCACCCGATGTCCGGTATCCTAGTGTTTTCTCTGCCTGTACTGAATCACTGATTTGTTGTTGTTGTTGACAATATATCTGACAGTATAAAAGATAACGAAGAACTCTAATGTCTTTAACTATTAAAGATAAAAAGATTTTTAACAAACCCGAAGGAACCACCGAGTCTCCAATTTCGCAGACGGACGTTCCGCCCTCTAGGCTCAAGTTAGGGACCCAGCCAATGAGTTTAAGACTTTTATACACAAGAGAGTACCACTGACCGAAGTAGATGTATATTAAGTTCCTGTGAGAGTCAGTCAAGGGTAAGTACTAGTTTTGACGGTGAAAGGTAAAGGAAAGAGAAAAACCTTCTTTCGTGTATAGACTCAGAAGACTAGGGTCAAGGGTAACGTATCATTTTGAGACGAAGAATCCCACGTATAATTTATAGATGTGTAGCTTTCTAATGTTAAAGTCGAGGTAAGCAACAGAACCAAAATTAAGGTAAAACAAGTAACCTCCACTTCAAAAGAGAAACAGAAAATTTGAATCGTTACTGAAAGTAAAATTAAGATGAAACGGACTCTCTTAAGGACAAATACAAGGTAAATGGTATGACTGATCTTCTGAGAATATTCACTGACATTACTAAAACCATCCTTACCAAGATTTTATGCACTGTATAAAAGTACTAAATAATTTGTCTCTTTTCACCTATATTAAGAATAGAAAGTTTTTTCTAACAAAAGTTCGGTCTATTTCCTCTTTTCACGACAAAAACTCTGGTGATCCAAGTAGAGACGGAGAACGGAGAACGGTGAACTCGTTTGACGTCAAGGGTCAAAGACGTAGAAGTTATACTTGAAATAATATAATTGGAATTTTATAAATATAAGATAAGTATTTATAATAAATTATTAATTTTCATTGTAAATAATTCGTTGATTTATGATGTATCATCTGGAAGTTATTTCTGTAATCAATAAATCACTTAGTAAAACTTTATACTGTTGTATTAGTTCTGGATAACTTTTACACAACTTTATAAAAAGAATTTAGTGTATCTATATCTATTTTTAAAAACAAAAGAATGTATACGATAGATATAAAAACAGACAAGAAAAGGTTACCCAACCAGTCTTAAGTAAAAAACAGAAAACTGAATACAGACGAAGTAAACTAGTTTTAATAGAAAATGACAAAGAGGTCGAAGATAGAATAAAAGTCAGAAGACACCTATCCTTTTGACTCTGATAATCTTAATAAAATTTTTTGTCATCAAGTAAAGACCCAGTGTCTTACTTCCGGAGGGGGTACTTGTTTCATGTATTCTGACCATTTTACAAAATCTACGATTCCATAAAAACGTCCAAAAGACTAACCACTGATATAAAATCAATTATTGAAACTGATTCTTCGTTAAATTCTCATTCGACCCTTCCTAACCCCCGTCCTCCTCTTCCCCTACTGTCTCCTACTCTACCGACCTACCGTAGTGACTGAGCTACCTGCACTCAGACTCACTTGAGTCCCTCAACCACTACCTGGCCCTCCGGACCGCACGACGCTGAGTACCCCAGTGTTTCTCATCCTGTGCTGACTTGCTGACTTGACCTGACTCCACAAATACATATCTTTATTCTTGGGTTGTCATGTATATAGGAACGACGTATAGATACTCTTTGGAAGTAAAACGACCGGGTAGTCAATCACCAACTCTGATTCGATCTTGAGTCAGTATAAGATTCGGGATATACGAAAGGTTTAGTAACGTGACAGAGGCAATAAGTGAATGATAAGTTAATTGTGGTATTCTTTATTCTGGATCTCGGGATAAATGTATAATAAATAAAAGTTCTGGTTGATATTTCGTCATTGTTAAATTGTAGGAAAAAGGTAGGAAGGGTGGAGGGTGATTATAGTACAACAAATTATTTCTAGTGTAGTGACTTGACAGAAGATGAAGGAAAGACCCTTTTACAATAAATCCTTTTTTTTTAAAGACTTACTTATATCTAATAGACAACAAGGTTAGAAGATTCAAGTATCTTATTGAACTACATAGTACAACTAAACAACAATTAAACCATTAAATTTAACCATAAAAGTCTATTTCTAGAAGCGTCGGAGACTGGCTGCCGTCGACACATCTTACTACAGTAAAAGTCTCCCCACCAATACAATAACTACAACAAGGAAAGACCACTGAAATGTATACCGGTACCATATATGTATCAGATACAAGACGACGATATCTACTCTTCGTTCTCTCCTCTGACTCTGTATACCCCTATCTCTTTTACTTACGAATCTTTCAGATATTAACCTCTTTTACATCTGAGGGGACTGAAGGAAAGGTACACTCTTTTCGAAGATAAAAAGAACATTAAGATAGGAAGATTCGTGGGAGTGGATATTTGTCCACTCCTCGGTCTTTATCTTTATTTTCGAACTTTCTAGTAACTTTAAGTCGGAACTACAGAACTCGTGGTCACTTCGACTGTTTGAACGGCCTTTCTCTTTGTGTCACTTTCTTTCTTTGTCTCTCTCCTCTTGTTACTGTCCATTCCGTTCCCTTTACAGTTTTTTTTTTTTTTTACGTTTCTCTTCTCGTTTGTGACTGTTTCTTGTCGTGCACGTATAGGATGTTCTTTCGATGCTAAATATGAAGTTAGGGGTTTCGTAACTGTATACACATAATTAGGTTCAAAAGAAAATCTTTATTTTTACTAGTCACTGGGTGAATTTATTTTACCCCTTGTCTAAGTTTTCTGTTTAATAGTTCTCTACCGATTAGTAATTTATAGGTCTCTCGCTACTAGTCTCTCTATGGTACTTACAATACCTAAACAATCTTTTGAAGCTTTTTCCAATAAACTTTCCTACGACTATGGTAGGTGTACTTTCACCAGTGTCATAATTAAACAAATACTGAATGTTTTCCCAGTGTCACAAACTGATCTCCACATTTACAACTTTTGGAAAATAATCGACTTTAAAAAATAGAAATACGAATACGTTGTGTTTCAAGAATATTCGTCTCCGGCTATAGAAACATTCTTGAGGGTTGGTATCCTGTAATAACACAATTTAGTCTTGATTCAGAAATTTCTTAACACATACGGTTTGTCATAAATTTCAGTACAGTTAGGTCTCCCTTTTTCTGAGGGTTATGGACACTATTTTATATTTGTGTTAAACGACCGAATTTACTTTAAAGAGGAGAATTCGATGTAAAATTCCTGTTGTATTTAGTCACAAGAGATTGTATTTCTAACTATACGAGGGTGAACTCTCATACTCACTAAGAGTAGTCTCTTGATACTTGACCTATTTTATTACGAAAAAATTGTTTAAAATACTTCGTTCTAATTATTTCGAAGAGGTTAGTCTCTCGAAGAGGTTAGTTTCGAAGAAGGTGTGTGTCTTCTGGGTCGATTTACATAAAGGAGGTAAAATGACTCCAGGACGTGAACTGTTATAGTTTGACGTAGACGGTTCCTTCGTCGGGCGGTGTTTCGATAGGACAGCACGAAGACTTCAACACCCACCACTATTCAAAACTGAGACGTCGGTCGTACACAGTACTATTCGCAAGGTGAGACTCGTCCTTTATGTGTGACAAGAGACTAGTTGTAGTCGGAACTAAGGGGTGAGTGGGAGAAGGAGTGTGCGTAAAATCTTGTTTGTAGTCATTTGTGAACTGTCCACTGTATAGTAGAGACGGTAAATGACTTAGGCTTGCGTCGCATTCTTCCATCACAATTAAGTGATGACGTCAGTGTAAGGTAATCGTCTTTTTCCTAGTATGCAAGGACAGGGTAAATTACAGTAGCACCGTTTGTCTTTGAAGACACGGACACCCACTGTCCTACGACTGCAACGACAAATTCAGTGATTCAACACAGACTGAGAAACGTTGGGGTACCTGACATCTGGCGGTCCGAAGAGACAGGTACCCTAAAAGGTCCGTTCTTATAACCTCACCCAACGGTATCGGAAGAGGTCCCCCAGAAGGACTGGGTCCCTAGTTTGGAAGTAGAGGAAGAAACGGTCCGCCTAAGAAATGACGACTCGGTGGTCCTATTCAGGTCCATAAAGTTACACCTGAAAAATTACTCTGATGAAATAAAATGGATATATACAGACTTAATGGAGAAACAGATCTAGACTTAGAGACAGTAAGGATACGACGGGTGTCCAGTAATAAAGGGCGTAAGTCTCTTCGATAAAAGGAAAAAATAAGAAAAAAAAAAAAAAAAACCGTATCTCAAGTGACCTTCTTTCCTTAAACCACTACGTAGATGGTTTGCCCAAGGTGTACTTTCCGAGTCTCTCGATCCTTGGGGTAGATCTCCTACCACAGTCTCTCGTTCCACCGTCGGGTAGTGTGTGACATTAGTCGGAACATCCTCCGCCACGAACTGGTCTCCCATACGTTGTCTAAACTAGAGGGAGGACAAAATCGTGTTTTTCTCGGTTGTACCCGGAGACAAGTTGGTGAGTTCGTATACGTGACCGAAGTTCTCGTTTCTGTTTTTCCCGTCGACAGGACGAAGTGTCGTTCACCCTTTTTATCAGTGACACGTCTTTCCAGACCCTGAACCGTCCTTTACTGCTTCGGGTGTTCCAAGACCGAGGACATACACCCTAAGACTCTCAAAATTTCTTTCAACCCCTGGGGACACTATGTTGTCTTTAGTGACGTGAAGATTTCTTCTTACCCGAGAAATGTCCACACATACGTATCCGTACGCACGAGACAGCACAGGTTGAGAAACGTTGGGGTACCTGGTATCGGGAGGTCCGAGGAGACAGACTCCCTAAAAAGTACGTTCTTATGACCTCACCCAACGGTAAAGGACTCAAGGGTACATTCTTCGGTAATTCAAAGTTTTACTACTTTTGTATGTTTGGTCATTTAATCCCTAAACATAAATATAGTATTTTGTAAAGAAGAGAGAACTCCTAAGTTGGTCAAAATAAAAGAATTACTACATATTACCCTAAGTTGTATACTTATGTCAAAATCCTTACATAGTCAAAAAAAGTATTTTAACCAATATGAACGTTAGACCATAGAAGTTTCCATTATTCTATTATTGATATTAGGACGAATTACCTAGTGTCGGAACAGGTCGAGTTACTTTAATACTCGATACGGTACGTCCTGGTGAGTTCTGTCTACCCAGTACCACCTCTCAAGACTGGTTTACCCTAGGTGACCTCTTCCCTTACCGTCTGGTAAAGTTGTAAGAACGGAACTCTCGGGGTACTTGTCATACTTTTCTGAACGAGTTACCTGTACTCAAACTCGTTCGAGTCCCTCTATCACTTCTCGACCCTTCGGACCGTACGATGTCAGGTACCCCAGTGTTTCTTAACCTGTACCGACTCACTGACTTGATGTTGTTGTATTCAGACGAACTTTAAAATATAAACGTATTTAGATGACTTTTATAAAATGTAAAATTTTTGGTGTCTTAACGTTAGTTGTCAGAATGTTGAACATCGCCTCGCAGGAAAAATCAGCGGTTTATCACAGACTGAGAAAACGGTAGGACACCTGACATCGGGAGGTCGGAGGAGACAGGTACCCTAAGAGGTCCGTTCTTATGATCTCACCCAATAGTAAAGGAAGAGGTCTCCTAGAAGGAGACGGGTCCCTAGTTTGGGTGTAGAGGACGTAACCGTCCTTCTAAGAAATGGTGACTCGGTGGTCCCTTCGGGAGTCGTCGTGTACCCTTGAACAATTTTTACGTTTAAGAGTCTTGGGAGGGGTCTGGTAATTAGTCTTTACCACACTGTCCCGGGTCGTTGGAAGAAATTGTTGAGGAAGTCCACTATGACGACGTGTCATGTCAGACTGTGGGTGACGGAATCGTTTTAGTTTTGTCAAGGATAACATAAAACAAAACTTTGTAGACCCCCTCCTCACTGATCTTTCTTTAAAGTATTTTTATAAGTTTTGGGAAGTTTCTCTTTGGTCTTTCTTTTAGACTGTTTAAATTAGGAACGGTACCCAAAGAAGATCGGTTCTCCCACTTTTATGTTCAAGGAATCAGTCTGTGTCTTGGCAGAAGTGTTATACGAGGGATAGATAGATAAGTTAGAAAAAGTAGTCGGTCAGTAAATTGGTACAAAGACTCAAGGACTATACGAACCTGTGTAGACAAATCTCCAAATTTTAGGTGACACAACGTCCCGAAGACTTCTACTATCTGACCGTTTAATTCAGTTATTAATCCATGAACCTTATAAAGAGTACAGTGTGTTCACTGAACTTCCAAATTTGTATACCTTCCGACGATATCGCTCGATTCGTTGTCTTTTCAAGACGGATAAAACCCAGGTCACCCCTTCACTTCCTAAGCTGAAAAACGATTTTCCGTTTCTTGTTAATATTAATCGTCATTTTGTATGTAATTTATGCTTTCCACTAACAAATTACGTCACCAAAGAGTTTCATACCAGTTAAACAATAACAAGTTTTGACTTGTGACTTCTTGACATTTAGTAAAATATAAACTTTAACAAATGTTCTACAATACGTTCGGTTTAGTTGACTTAGTATGTTGTATTCGGTATTTTTAACTCTCTAAACTATCTTAAAAGACCAGTTGAGTGATACCTTCACTTCACTAAAGTTTTTCCTATGGAAAGTTTTTTTCGGTTTTATTCCTCTTATTTGACTATGCAAATGGTAGAGGATTTGACTCTACTGAATTTCTGAATGAGCTCCCCTAAGGGACGGTAAGGTCACCAATCCTAAGACATCGGAATGACGTCTCTCGGACCCAAGTTAAGGACCAGTCTCTTGATTCTAGGGAGTTCGGTGTGTCGGTGTATTGTTGTTGTTGTTGATTTCGTAATGATCTCGGACCTAGTTTATTTGATCTTTGTCCACATCCTCTATATGTACTCAAGTCACAGGAGATCCTTAAAGTTATAAAGTGTGACTAATGTACACTTTAAGTATCTGAGATAGGAGTCCAGCTGAACCGAGACCTAAGGAGTCCTTAAATACTTCCGTTTCAAATGACCTCGGACTTGATAAGAGGTCAGTGTCATAGAAGCGTATCTTTCTTTTCTTTCTTTGACGTCAACGAGTGACCACAGGCTCAGAAACGTTGAGGTACCTGACATTGGATGGTCCGAGGAGACAGGTACCCTAAAAGGTCCGTTCTCGTGACCTTACCCCACGGTAAAGGAAGAGGTCCCCTAGAAGGGTTGGGTCCCTAGCTTGGGCCCAGAGCGTGTAACGTCCGTCTTCGAAATGGCAGACTCGGTGGTCCCTTAGTATCTCCGACAGTCAATTATCATACCTGAAACATTAGTCTGTTTAGACCTATGTTTAGTATCGAGACTTTACGTGATCGAGACACATAAACAATTTATACTTATAGGAGATTGTAATCGTAAGAGTAAAAAATCTTACCCCCATTATTATTTCTTAATTCCCTTTAGTTTCACTTTTTACGTACCTTTCACTAATAGTAACACGGATCATTTTCTATGTTTATTTGTTGAAAAATTTTAAGAATATACCTAATAATAATATTTTCAAGGAATGGGACTTTTAAGAGAAAAAAATTGGTCATTCACATGTTTATGGGCGAAGGAAGATTCTGGAGAGAGGGTAGGCGGTGAGTAGGGTGGAGAAAGTCAAGTCAAGTCAAGTCAAGTCAACGAGTCGGTGCAGGCTGAGAAACACTGGGGTACTTGACGTCGTACGGTCCGGAGGGACAGGTAGTGGTTGAGGGCCTCAAGTGAGTTTGAGTACAGGTAGTAGGTAGCTCAGCCACTACGGTAGGTCGGTAGAGTAGGAGACGGCAGGGGAAGAGGAGGACGGGGGTTAGGGAGGGTCATAGTCAGAGAAAAGGTTACTCAGTTGAGAAGCGTACTCCACCGGTTTAATAACCTCAAAGTCGAAGTCGTAGTAAGGAAGGTTTCTTGTGGGTCCTGACTAGAGGAAATCTTACCTGACCAACCTAGAGGAACGTCAGGTACCCTGAGAGTTCTCAGAAGAGGTTGTGCTGTCAAGTTTTCGTAGTTAAGAAGTCACGAGTCGAAAGAAGTGTCAGGTTGAGAGTGTAGGTATGTACTGGTGACCTTTTTGGTATCGGAATTGATCCACCTGGAAACAACCGTTTCATTACAGAGACGAAAACTTATACGATAGATCCAACTAGTATTGAAAGGAAGGTTCCTCATTCGGGTGGAGAAACGACGACGACGACGATTCGGTGCAGTCAGCACAGGCTGGGGTATCTGTCGTGGGTTGTCCGAGGGGGCAGGGACCCTAAGAGGTCCGCTCTTATGACCTCACCCGACGGTAAAGGAAGAGGTTCGGGTGAAGAAATCCAGTAGCGTTTAGCGGCTCGACTCGACAGGCACGAAATACCGTCCAAGGGTTGTCGATAGATAAAATGTCATATACCATCACATATATACAGTCACGGTGAGAGGGTTCAGTAGAGTGGGGGGCTGGGGTTTAAGCCCAACACAAAATGTTCGACGATTTAAAGGTCCTTTCATTGTTTCGTTCTTATCTACTAATAATGTCTGTTGTGGTTCGATATTACTTCAAAGATTGGACCACTCTTCTCTTAGCATAAAACCGTCAGTTCCAGGAAATGTAAAGGTTCAGTACCAAACAGAAAGTATAAATGTACTTCTACATTTTTAAGAAGTAAATTTAGTTTAAGTCCGACCTTTCCTGTACTCTCTATCAGATCCGGTTGAGGGAGTGAAGCACTTAATCTGTTCAGTGCTGGACCTTTCCAATTCATGGGACTGGTGGTTGTACGTTAAAATAAGAGTAGGCCGGTCTTTGAAGAAGTAGTCTAGGACCACAGATATTATTAGTAGATAACAACGATACAGTGAAAGGGTGTTTAAATCGGCGAATTTTGTTGTACGTAAATAATAGATTGTCATAGACACCCCTTCTTAAGACCATGTCAAAGCGACGTAGGAGGTGAAGTGAGGGAGTGTTCCACTGTTTGTTCCTAAACCGGTCCCGACACCAGAGTAGACTTCTACCCGACCCCTTCCTAAGTGAATGTTCGACTCGCTCCGGTGACCGTCTTAAGTCAAGACACACTTCTTAAGTCAAGACACACTTCTTAAGTCAAGACACACTTGTATCCTGACTCTCGAAGGCAAAAAACGAAATTACTACAGTGCCTAAAAGACCCATAAAAAAAGGACGATAAAAGGTTTACAATTATTTTTATTGTTATATCGGCTCACAGTAAGAAAATGGTAGAGGTCGTGAAATGGAGTTGTCTAAAAATATAAATATAGGAAATGTAAAGACATAGAAATGTAAGCTTACACAGAAAAACTCGGGGTGGAAAAAGACTGAGGAGCCCGGGAGAATTTGAATTCTCTTAAGGAGGGACAGGGAAAAACGGGGTCGACCCGAGGAGGATGGAGAAGAAGTAGATGTCACGTAGAGTCCAACACGGAAGGAGGGACAACGGTGCGAACGACAGAGTAGAGTAGAGTGAACCCACCAAAATGGTCGAAAGAAAAAGTTCAAGGACTGAGGTCGTGGAGGGAGAAGACAAGACAATAAGATATGTAACATCAGCGGGAAAAGGAGGATTCTTGATACAAGAATAACAGTGTATTGAAGGAAAACGGGCAGTAAAGTCTTAGTTTATAAGTTCTACGGGATAGATAAATGGAGTAGGAGGACAGAGTTAAAGAATGTTTCCTTTTCTTACGTATTTTCCGACGTCTAATTGAAGATTGCAAAATATAAAGGGAAGTTGGGAGGAGGGAAAGGTTTAACGTGAGATCCTTTACAATGAAAATAAGGTTGCACCTTAATACGAACAGAATTGAAGGTATAAAAACATGAAGTCTAACAGGGTTTTAGGGTTTACTGAAAATGGTTAACCATCTGTACAGGGGAGGGTAGGGGTGACTAGTCTACCACTAGAAGTGAGAGTAGTAATGTGAGGAGTTGATGAAGTTGAATTAAAGATAAATTAGAGTGACGAGAGTTAGATAGAGGAAGGGTTAGTCATCTTTTATGACGACGGTTTTGGTCGAAATAACGGACGGTCAGGAGTCTAAGACACAAACGAGGGACGGTCAGGACATGTCTTAAGTTTAAAAAGTGTTAAGTAGAAAAACCGGAAAGTCTACTTACAGATGGGACCTTCAAGTCCGTTTGGGACCGGGGACCGGAGAATCTCACAAAGGTAGAAACAGGGAAGAAAAGTCCAACACATCTGTGACCAAGGGTGTAGTTGAGGGATTTGCAATGCTAAGAAAAAAGGAAGACGTAATACGTTCGAAGGAAAAGTACAGATCGGGAAGTCTTGCAGGTGGGACTGGTGTATTCCTTGCCCCTTTTAATGTGTGAGGCGTAATAGGTAGTTTTTTAAACTGGATAGACTAAAAAATTGAGACTCTATAAGTGGAGGAGAACATTGTACCTTGTTCTTGTCAGTCCTTTGTGTCTCACCTTTTTTCGTGTACCAATTTTAAGTTCACACGAAATGTCAAAGGGGAAAACTTATATTTAGAAGTGCCTGAGTCTAGTGAGGAAGTATTGGACGAAAGACACAGACCACATGATACCAACGTGTACTCAGTAGTCTACTAGTTTTACGTCAATCAATATAAAACTTTAAATTTACAGGTCCTATTTTTAAACGTTTCACAATAAACCTGTTTTGACTCATAAATGGACAATGATTTCTCTAGATTTTGGTGGAGACTATATTTTACATTATGGAGATGATTATGTAAACCGAAAGAAACTTTATGACCGAATTGAGGATAATGTTGATCATTTGATATTAAGTGATTAGGTAGTCTGTTATAAGGTACGGACGAAATGAAAAGTTATAAAAGTACTCCGTATTTTCATCTCACCTTCCTTATGCGTTTTTATATAAAAGATAAAAAGAATCTAAAAATTCATTTCTTGAAGTTTAAACGTCTACTGTATAGCCGGTGACTCAATTTCATATGTATAAGAGTATTTCCACGATAAGCTGGGTGAGGGTATAATATTAGATTTTTTTTTATTTCATTTGTATTTCAAATGAATACATTTGAAATGTATTCACTTAATTCACCCTTACTTTATTTCATTAAAAAAAATTCCACCTTTAAAAAGAGTATCTTTGATTCTAAAAATTACTAATACTACTTCCGGGGCCCCTGAAGTATATAAGATTAGTGATTAATACTTTTTCAGTCAGTACACCTCGTCTGAGGTCACTATTCTGTTCTATTTAGTACGGAAACTATACTCTTGGTAATAATAAAATACCAAAATTTATCGGTAGGATATTCAACCTCTGGAATCACATTAAACTTTAGTAATGTTACTCCCCAGGTAAAGTGTTAGGTCCAGGGAAAGTGTCCACCGGTAGATCGGATATGAAATGTGATATGTAGAGAGATTCAGTGTAAGTATCTCTTCGTAGGTAAACATTTAGAAGTTCCAGTCCCGTCGGAGTAAAACATATACTTATATGACGGGAGTCCTCATATAAGGTCCAACTTCCATTTATATAGTGTTCTGCACACTATTTGCCTCCATAGTCTCTTTGTCTCTTTTCGGGTCTTTTGTCTCCTTGGGTCTATTCCTTCTCAATCGGGTGAACTCTAATCCTTTCGTCCCTCTTCCGGGGGGACTGAACCATAACTTCTACTCTTCCCAATAGGTTCTCGTCGTTCAGCTCCCCCTTCTCTTTCCGGTCGTAAACACACTGTCCTCGTGTCCTGTACGAGACTCCCCCTCCGTGGTCCTCTTTGGTCTCCCCAGGTCTCTGTGACTCGGACCTACGTGCCCGTGTAGTGAGGAACATTATGGGTAATGAACACGTGAAGGCCAGAGTCCGGGACGTCCTACTCAGACGACCCTCTTTATTACAGGGGTCCAACGTAGCCAAAGTCAGGATGAATAAAGGAACATTTGACGTACTTATTTCCGTGTAAAATTTTCGGTAAAAATCTTGTGTAATTTCTTTGTTTTCCCCCCGTATATGATATCGGTATTTCAGTCATTAGATTTTACATTTAGACGTAGAGTGTGTGTAGTAAGATAGTTCACAAAATTCGTAAACGAAAATTCGTGAAGATAAACGTATATCCTTGTGCATTATATCCTATACATCAATTTCTTACACACACTAAAATATATACATATATTATAAATAACTCGTAATAGACGTCGTTTTTTAATACTTTACAAGACATGGGACCGTAGGTGCTAAGACAGGACCGTGTGTGTCCCTCATCCTTATCATCAACTTCGAGTGAGTACGTTAGTAAATTTACTTTGGTAGTGTTAGTCCGTAAGACGTCTCGTTATGAGATAAGAAGACAGGTAATTTATATAGAGCGTAGGGAAAGTAGAGACTTATTTAACGTATCCGTCCCAATAAATGGTTAACCTTGACCGTCGTAATTTAATCGTGGCCGACTACCGATCTGAAAACGGGTTACTTGAAATACAGGGGGGTAACTTAGGCAAATAACAACGACAAGAATGAAACCTTGTACTGAAGGGATCTTTCGTGAAGAAGTAAGTAGGAGACACGACCTTTGTCTGTTGTCGAACTTCGGTCGTCGACGAGAACTTGTTTCGTCCATCTCTCCGTTCTTTCCGACAACTTAGGTATTGTTATTCGTGTAGTACTGTATTAATGTCATTTAGAGGTCTCACTGGACGTGTGTGAGTTACGGTATACCAATAAAAACCACGACCTTTGCACATCGACCCTCGGTTTCAAATTAGATTGGTGAAAGGTGACATAAGGACGATCGTACTTTGACTAAAAAAATGGGTCTTTTAATTGTACTTATAAATAACTGTCTTCACTTCTGATATAAACGTGTCAGTCGATTCTCACGATCATCAAAATTCTTTTTGTAAACTTAAAACAAAGTGAACTTTATATACTTATCCACTTACCTTGAAAGTAGAAAAAAAAAAAGAAAACTCAACCTAAACAAATGAAACAAGAATGCGGTCATCATGAAACATTATATATCATGTACGGAAACTTGGAGAGATGGGTGAAGGTTAAAACCTACCACAAGAAAGTCACTACGCGCCTTCCTGACAAGGGACAAAGAGAATTACACAACTGAACTGAAACTGGTCTAATTATTCTAAATGACGATGATATCGGACGGGTCCTTTTTTTCTAATTATACCAGTTATTGAACACCAGACAGTTTTTAATTATTTGACGGGAGAAATGAGAACGAAGAGTTTTATTAAATAGGACGTCTTCTAACTCTATGTGTATATACGACAGTCGGGTCGTAGGGTCGAAGGATTTGAGTGATGTCCCAAAAGACCTCGTTCAGATCAGAATAAACGTGTTACCCTATTTAGAGTCTATTTGTATTTATAAGGTAGTGAGTGGATATTTATAAAAATTACGTCAGGGTGGATAACCACACTAAACACTTTTCAAGTCCTCCCAATTTACAACAAGACGAGTAAATACTTCCTGTCATCAGGGTAGAACTACTGGTTTAAGATCTGGTACAGGTAGAATTTGGTTTCCAGGATCTCCTATGACCCGTTATACGGAACACTGAATTCCCCTTTAAATAAAGGTCTTCTGCTACTACGTATATTTTATAGGGTAACATCTCAGTATAATTTTCTTTTATTTTTACCTCCCGTTTACAACTATTTCATCCTCCCGAGTCTCTTGTGTACCCGAGTATATCCTTTCGCTCGGTTTCTGTTTAACTAAAGGAAGTCTCAAAAGAGGGATATGTCACAACCTCGTTCAAAAGAGGGGTGTGACACAACTTCGGTGCTCGATAGAGGTCACGGGATACCCTGACTTTTATACGGGGGTCTACAAGACAGAAGGCCTTTTGTATTACCCCCAAGAAGTGAGGATGGATTATGGTCCCGAGAGAATCCGGTAGTAGTACCCCTCTCACACACACACACACACACACACACACACAATCAGCGAGTCAGGACAGGCTGAGAAACGCTGGGGTACCTGACATCGGACGATCCGAGGAGACAGGTACCTTAATAGGAGACAGGTACCTCAATAGGTTCGTCCTTATGACCTCACCCAACGGTAAAGGACGAGGTCCCCTAGAAGGACTGAGTCCCTAGTTTGGGTCCCAGAGGACGTAACGTCCGTCTAGGAAATGACAGACTAGGTTCGGGTAGTACCCTTTGGTTTATTTAGGACGGTTGTCTCCGTTTGTAAATTGAGAGAGAAGGTGGAGAGGTGAAATTTGACGACTTTGACGTTGGTGCGAATCCAGGGAAGATCTCTTAGTTTCTTCGAGAGTACAATAGAGTCCCCGAGTTAATATGTATGTATACACCTACACGATGAGTGACTCAGCACAGGTTGAGGAACGCTGGGGTACCTGACGTCGGGTGGTCCTATGTGACAGGGACCTTAAGAGGTCCGTTCTTATGACGACACCTAACGACAAGGGAAGAGGTCCCCTAGGAGGGTTGGGTCCCTAACTTGGGTCTGGAGGACCTAACCTCCGTCTAAGAAATACCAGACTCGCTGGTCCCTTCAAACACACACACACACACACACACACACACACACACACACACATTTTCCCAGATAAGATAAGTCCTTCTTTTGATCGTTATCGACATGGTTAGTTCTTCTGACTTTATTTTGTTGTGTCGATTGAACAAGTTGTCGTCTCTCTTCGTCCTGAAGAAATCCGGTGACAAAAAAGTAGTAGTGAAAAGACTTACACCCAAGGTTTATTCAATTGAACCCTGAATCATTCACAGAGTCATTCGTTTGTTCCGAAATTTCTTTTTCTTTTCCTTAGAAAAGATGACTGTGTGATGTGTTGGAAGTCACTCAATAAAGGTGTAGTGGAGACAGTGGAGGTAATATTTGATCTTTATTATGATTAGTCAAAAGAGGGTCTCGAAAGTATTCAGAACTTTTAGTAAAATGTTAATTTCATTTCATTTTATTGATTCAGATTATCAGTCTTGTACATTGAACTCGAAGACTCCTTAGGGGTCCGGAATATTACTGGTTTCGTTTAGTTGATCTAAAGTCTTACGTGTGTTTCCATTGACAAGTTTCCGTTATTTACTAAAATTTTTTTAACACCGTCTTACACACCCTTAGTCTTCCTTTTATTCCTTTTTTACGGAACGTAACTATTTATAGTAATTTAATTAATCTATTACAGAAACCGAATGAGGAACCAATAACTTATCTAAAAATTAGATTACCGAGTAATCGGTAGATTATGGATTGTATCTAGGACTCAAAAATCGAGTATTAAACAAGGTAGTATACTTTATAAATAAAAAATATAATGTGATCAATATTCATGTGAATACACAGAGATAATGTGATCTCGAGAAGATTTACCATTTGTAATACTGCGAAATTAAGAATGAGACGTATTTGTTATGAAAATACTCGGGTGTGGTAACCGTTTTCAGTTACACCCTAAAGTCTGGGTACTTTATTTACATCCAATTCTTCGTAAACAATAAATGTCGGGAATTCGATTGAAAAGGATGGACATAACAAAGATGGGGTTTAACGATTTAAAATAATAAGGATATTTCATATCTCTATCGTACCCTTTCTGACTTTCGTTTTCTTCTTGCCCCACCGTCTCCTACTCTACCAATCTATCGTAGTGGTTGACCTGTACTTAAACTCGTTTAAGGTCCTCTGTCGCGTCCTGTCCCTTCGGACCGTACGATGTCAAGTACCCCGACGTTTCTCAGTCTGTGTCGAATTCACTGACTTGTTGGCACGTCTATCAAGATAGACATGATTGTCTTTAGTCTTGTTCTAATAAAGTTTTTTATAAAGGTACCCCTTCTCGGGTCCGGGAGTCAAACAGGACGGGAAACTTAAGGACATAGAATGTGGGACTGTCGCGCACCTGAACATTGGGGCGAGACGTTGACTGGTTAGATTTGCCCGGTCTTTACTGTAGACACACGGGATGTGAGTCTTCGGAATCACACCACCCCAACACGGTAGAGACTAAACTAATTTTCATGTGGACACTGGTTTGTCCACTACTTTGTACTGCATTTATGTGTCGCTGTCTACCTAATTCTGGCAGTATTGACATTCAAAATGAGCTAATATTAAAAGTGTCCAAGGTCCACTAAAGATGAAAAAAATTACCGAAGTGAGTAGAGCGAGTAGGGTCACCTGGAACTTTGTCTTCGCTCTATGAAGGACCACAGACAGATCCGGTCAGACGTCACACCCGTGAACTCTCTGAACACGACACTTTTTCGTTAATCGAAGAACTCAGATCCCATGGTAAATCTTATAGATTCGCCGACACGAAGTAGTATTTTAACTGGAAAAATTAAAAAATACGGTCTTTAAAGGTGATTCACAATCGTATTTTTTTTTTTTCATGTCGAAGCCCCTTTTATCCTTTCCGTACCCTTCCTCCGTACTTGCTGGCGTGATGGGACTTCTTTTCAACTTAAGTGGAGGTGAACCTAGATTATTTATGGTACAGTACTTCCTGGGACACGAATTAAAAATTTATTAACCATAGTAATTCATTGTATTGTTACTGTATCTTTGTGGTCTAGACACAATTCTTTATCCGTCCGTCACATAGAATCTAAATGTTGGTTGAATGTCAGCACGTCCTATTAACGAAACGAGAGATCTTTTCTCCAGGAAAAGAGTAATGAAAACTGACAGTAAAGATGCGACATTAGTAGAATTACACTATCATTAAATACATGACATAAAAAGTTTCGACATAGTTTAAACGGTAAAATTAAAGGGACAGGTTGAGGTTACAAAGTCGTCCTTTTTTTTTTTTCAGTAACAGCCATCTTTTCTCCTTCCCTGTAATAAAGCCTTGTCTTCTTAACGGTGCTTTCCAGTAGTCTCAGTAGGTACGTCAGGTATCGAGACAGTGCCGGTCCTTTTATGTCTCATAAAAGATCTGATCACATCCCCGTCATATCCTATTTCTAATGCACAACAATGGATGTAAAGTCAGGATCGTTGAGGTGAAAAATTGATACCCTATGACCCATTGAAAAATTTGATAAAAACCACGAAGTCGAAGGGACAGACATTTTACCCTCATGTTAGATCAACTAACAATAATATACACCTGGGAGTTCCAATCCCCAAATGTCTTTTAAAAGAGAGAGAGCCCCAGGACACCCAACGGGTTCGAGTCGGTGTACCCGGACCAAACCCCTCGAGGCCGTCTACTACCGTTCCCGACGCCGACCTCAACAGACTTGACTCGAAGGTCCTACCGAGTAAGAGGGCCCACCGTCAACTACGGTCGACGGGGCCCCAGAGTGAGTGAGGTCCCACTCGTTCTTACGGATGGGTACAAGGGACCTGGTGCGTGGAGAGGTGCAGGGACCTGAAGATCGTACCTTCAAATGACACCTCCCGTTCTCAAAAGGTCCTCCGAAGGAGGACACTCTGGGTTCTCTTTCGACTCTCCGAAAATACTTGATCTGAATCCTCAGGGTCGAAGTACTTCACTTCTTAATCTGAGGGATAGGACTACCACACGTGCGATTCAGTACCGGCTGAGAAACACTGGAGTGTCTGACGTTGGATGGTCCGAGGAGACAGGTACCTAAGAGGTCCGTTCTTATGACCTCACCCAACGGTACGGGAGGAGACCCCCTAGAAGGACTGGGTCCCTGATTTAGGTGTCAGAGAAAGTAGAGGTCGTAACCGTCCACTCAAGAAATGGTGATCGCTGGACCCTTCGGGGTAGGACTACCTCTCTCCCTGTTTGGTGGGACACCTTCTCGTACACCCGACTCTCTCCAGTGACGTTAGTATAAACCCGTTATTCTAGAAGGTGTCCTATTATTAATATCACAGATGGAGTGTTCCAAATTCCCTCCTGATATACTCAATTGTTTTGATTCGTTTATAAATCTTGTCACGGACTGTATAGAATTCGGGAGTTATTTACAACAGATAATTATACTAGGGGGTCTTGGACCTTACAAACCGTAACACAGGACCATAGAAATAGGAGGGACGATAAACATTGATACTAGAACAAAAAGGTTATAAACTTTTAATTGTAAATGTTGTACATGGATGAGAACGTCTGTCCCCTTTTCTTTATAAATGACTAAAAAGCCCGGACTCACTTATACATTAATAAGTGACAAACATAAGAAGTATCAAATACCCAACACCTTATGAAGGAGAATTCCTCGACGAAAGATGTAACGACTCAGTTACGGTAGGAAGACACGGGAAGACCGACATGAAACAACGGAGATCGGCACTGCTGACCACTGTCGCACATCCCAGGTAAGACGTTTCCCAGTTAAGGTCACCACCTATTTTAGAGTATTCACTACTGTTCTACTAGTCTAAAAATTTTTAACTTTGTCGAGAGTCGGGTTTCGTATCATAAAAATAGAACTTAAAGTGTAACGATATTTTTCTTTCTTAAGTTACATTATACGTTTTAGAATCAAAATATCAGTTTTTGTGACGTTTTTTATTTACTTCTATTTGTTATGGTTATCTCATGTCAAAATAACCATAATCTAGATTTTTGTTTATCTCCCTTGAAAATTCAAAAGAAAAGAAAAAGAACGGGGAACGATGAATTCTAAATCTTAGATCGTCCTAAGGAACGAACGTCGTTTATGATTTTCCTTACACTCAAATATTTCTACTAAGTGACTATATAAAAATTAAAGTGTAAAACTACCGAAGATTGTGTAGAGTAATGATTATAAGTCTTATTGGATAAAAGTGAGAAAATACACTCACTAAGATTAGTAACAAGATGTCTACTTGTAATACCCTTTATCTACTTTTTAGTCCGTTTTAGTACCTAGTGTTCCCTTTTATTGGATACGTTATTCATAAAAATTTCCTAGAGTGGTTCTGCACGCTTTCTTGTGAATTTTTATATGAAGGTAGACTTAACTAATCATAATGAAAACAAGTGAGTCGTAGAGCAATTATTTTTGGGTTCCACGACTCAATGTAGTCATTGAGAGAAGGTTTTCGTTCTCCAAATAGTGTCGAATCTTTAATATCAGTGTTCCACCTCCTGAAATATAGGTTATGTGTCAAGTCGGAGTACATTTACAGTCTATTAATGCCGGAGTCAAACGTTTGTCAACCGTACTATAAGAAGAAAAATAGACTGAAGAAGTTTCTACTTGATTATTAAATCCATTTACTATCACGGAGGATTTTGGTAATGTTCAGTCGAGTTACTGCAAATGGTTCTTCGACCGAATGTCTGTAAATCTCATTCACTTTGTAATCTATGGACTGTCTTTGATTTAGATCTCCTTTTTTTACGTGGAATTTTTTTACAACCACAGGATTGTGTCTTCAAGTAAAGGGTTGGAGTCTGTTACGTTATAATCCCACTAAAGGAACCTAAGGTTCCTTTTGACTATGTGATCTAGTCCGAGAAGATCTTTAGTAGAGAAAAGACTATAATATTTATGACTTTAATCTTTATGAAAATTTTAGTACAAAATCTTAAAACTTTGACACTTCTCATACAGAACATTTCGAAAGTTTTGATTCGAATAACATTTAATAAAATAAATGAGTATCTCATGACATTAGATCTTAAAAACCGTATCTTTTATTGTGGGACCAACTAATTTGATTCCTGTATGTATACATAGTTGGTCTGGTATATGAATAATTTTTTTTTTTTAGACCCGTTGTTCCAAAGACTTCCAGTTAAGTGACTGATACTGAAGGAAACAAACTCCCCGAATTCAACTTTGTGGATAGGTATACCCAAAATATTTATTCAACTTTATATGAGTCCAATAAATACATACATGAATAAATACTAAACAAGAGACAGATGATTTTTAGACTCTTTCGAAATATTTTTAGTTTATTGTGTTGTATTACACGAATCAGTGAGTCAACGAAGGCTGAGAAACGTTGGGGTACCTGACATCGGGCGTTCCGAGGAGACAGGTACCCTAAGAGGTCCGTTCTTATAGCTTCACCCAACGGTACGGGAGGAGGTCCCCCTATAAGGGTTGGGTCCTTAGTTTGAGTCCAGAGGGCGTAACGTCCGTCTAAGGAATTACCGACTCTGTGGTCCCTTCAGTGTGTTGTATTATGGTAGTTTTTTATTTACCTTTTCGTCGATTAATTTCCTTTGTCTCTTCATTTATCTACATTAAACAATTCACCTTGGATAATGGATATAGTGACTAAATTATTATCAAAGAACCCCCCTTTTCTTTGTTCTTTACATTTGTTTGAAAAGAAGATTAGTCATAATTGTATCTAAGTACGCACAACCAAAAACACACAGTAATGGTTTCAGACTTAGAAACGTAAAAAGTGTAATTGTTAGATTTGTGAAAACCTTAACAAAAACTGGGTAGTCGTCAAGACGGTACTCCCAGTAAATCAAAATGTATAAATAGTCTTGATATTGAGATTATACGTTATTATCTTGTATAGGTTTATTTCTACAGTGTGGTAAAATCCTACGAGACCTTTACTATAATCGAGACAGGAAGGTAGGAGTCAACCCGCTCTCTCAGTATGACTGGAGACCTTGATTTCACTTGGGTATGTCCTGTCGGTGTCTCTAAGTTTCTGGGACCTGTACCGATATGTTAAACTAGACAGGTATAGAAATTTCGTAAGGTTGAGTCTCTTATCAAATTTTGACCCAATGTAAATTGACTGTCTATGTTTGTCTACGTTCATAACGATATATAAGTATATACGGATATCTGGTTTATTTGTACTAATTTTACGGTATTTTATAGTTTTAGTCTGTTTGTTTTGTAAGACTTGACGAGGTCTTAGGAAAGACTTATAAATTATAAATAAAGACCACCTATTGGTTTTTATATACGTACTTTAAAGTACTTTTATAAGTGGAATATTTAGTATCTATACCTTCAAGTTTCAAAACCTCACACTGTATAAACGTGAATTTATATATTCCTGTTTGTTGTTTTCTGGGGAAGACAACTGAACTTACTAATCATTCGTGACACTTGACAGAAGTACTTAGAGTATAGACCGATTGTACTTCTCGGTCGTTTAAGGACGGTTGTAACAAAAGTAAAAGAAAGTGTTACACTGAAGAAATCTATGTGATGTCTTAAATTCAGTTTACAGTATTTTTCCGTCATACATCGGTTCTTTACATAGTCATTCCAGTCAGGTCAAGTCATCGAGTCAGTCCAGGCTGAGACGCTGAGGTACTTAGAGTCGTCCGGTCCGGAGGGACAGGTAGTGGTAGAGTGCCTCAAGTGAGTCTGAGTGTAGGTAACTCAGTCACTACGGTAGGTCGGTGGAGTAGGAGCCAGCAGGGGAAGAGGAGGACGGGGGTTAGGGAGGGTCGTAGTCAGAGAAAAGGTTACTCAGTTGAGAAGCGTACTCCACCGGTTTCATGACCTCAAAGTCGAAATCGTAGTAAGGAAGGTTTCTTTAGGGTCCCGACTAGAGGAAGTCTTACCTGACCAACCTAGAGGAACGTAAGGTTCCCTGAGAGTTCTCAGAAGAGGTTGTGGTGTCAAGTTTTCGTAGTTAAGAAGTCGTGAGTCGGAAGAAGTGTCAGGTTGAGAGTGTAGGTATGTACTGGTGACCTTTTTGGTATCGGAACTGATCTGCCTGGAATCAGCCGTTTCATTACAGAGACGAAAACTTATACGATAGATATCTTCCTCATTTTTAATTTGAGTACTACGAAAGACTGAAGGTACAAGCAGGTTGAGGGACAAATGGACGGAACTACGAGACAATTGAACGGTTACGAATAATCGAAAGACCCTTGTTGTTTTACGTTTTAAAGTTGTCGATTGGACTGTGTGTTTACGACACTATGACCAGTAATATAGAACATGGGGTTTCTATCTGTCAGAGAAATCAGTAATTTTTACATTTGTGCCCTGACTTTTATGTCAATCTAATAAAGATGCAATACACCCATTAAAAGGTTTAGCTTATATAAGGAATTTACATACTAAAGTATTTCAACTTAGACCGAGTGACGAAATGAGTGTACTATTGTAAAAATAAATTTTTACTTTATTTTTATTTGAGACACCCAATCTTCAGTAGAGTTCGAGGACACGACCCATCCCACTTACAACGTAGTTCTTTTCCCGTAATGATAAACAAAGGTAGTAAGATGAGCCACATAAATTTAAGTCTAAGTCGGTCATGAGACAGTCGTTTCAGTCTTCGGAAAGGGTTTACATGACAGTGTTTTTCTGTTTTTGACGAAAGATCTTGTTTCGTTACTAGGAAGTTCTGACACCCTTATAAGTTTCCATCAATATTGAGAATGTCTCACTCTTGATTTTTTTTTTCCCTTTTTCTCTCCTTTTAAAGACACACCCTTTCAAAGAAGGTCTGGAGTTTTTTAGTCGTATTAAGAACTTGGTGTTCGTGGTTTCTAAGGAGTAGTAGGAAAGGAAAGAACCTGTTGAAACCTTCAATAAACGGATACTACTGAAACATATCGCCTTTTAAGATAAAACAACCCAATTGTGTATAAAGAAAGTGAAAAGTGTAGTACAAAAGTATTGATGTAATTAAGTACGTGAGTTGACATGGAATTGGACACCATGACATCACTCTATTTTTGTGATCTTCTAACATATGGGATTTTGACCGACGAGACTGTTTACGTGTCTTTTATCAATAATCAGGGTTCTCGTGTTCTGATCAGTACTTCCAAATACGGAAATCGACTCCTCATTCCTCCAGTGGGGTGTGATCGAGACTGTACAGATAACCCTTTATTCGATAGCACGGTCCTATGTTTACACTCTGTATTAACTCTTAGACGGTTCTTCATATTCTAAGTGATTGTTTATAAATGAAGACTATCAAACGTCCCTTTAGACCTTTTACGGTTTTGTATAGACCTACACATTTAAGTCACAGTATATCCTTTCTTTTTCTGAAACCTCATGTATTCATGTTAAGAATAGAGATGGTAAAATTTCATCTTAGAGACGTGGGGGGGGTTTTTTTTTTTCTAAATTTTTCATTCTTTGTTTCTTGACTCATAAGTACGTATACACATACGTACACACATATATATATATGTATATGTATAGAATTAAGACTGTCGTAAAGTAATAGACCTGTCGATGATACCGAATATAGGACTAGCTTAGTCCCGTAGACTCTTTAAGAGATAAATGGAAGGACTACTAAAACGGAGGATCGTCTTTCTGCTTAGTTATCCCCCTCACTCAAAATAGACGTGAATTAAAATTGGTGGGTTCTTCTTGATTAATTGTCATTTTGCCTTCGTACCGTTGAGAGACGTTTACACTATTATAATAGAATTACAAATATTGTCAGTACCTTTCTTTACGATCTAAATTAGTATTTATACAAGAGATCAGAATTTTTATTTTGCAAAGATAATTTTCTATCTCTCCTCAGTTACCGGTTTTAGAGAGTTTGTTTATAACGAGTTTTTCTTTGATAATATTATCTACATTGAGTCTTGTTTTAGGATTAGTATGTTTTTGTTTAAACTATTGTCGTCCTTCTCAGTTGAATCTTCTACTAACTTAGACCTACGTCTGTCAAGGGATACTCGAGAGTGACTTTTCCATATGTATATATTTTCTCACCTTCATGAAATCAATACTAATTGATCTCGTTCACTTCTGAAACTTCCTATTTATCTTATCATTTTTATTTAAAATCATACAAATCTTATTCTATGTCTATTCCCTCCTTATTGGACGACGATTCTAACAACTGTTTTACCATCGTCTACTGTATCTTATACGACTTCAAAGGTCGACGTAACAATCAGGTAAAGAAGAAACAGTACCCGACAATACTCCTCTTTCTTGTAACCATTCTGTCTTACCTTGGAATTCAGTTTTTTTCTTATGGATCTTTGATATGTACCTAAGTTCAAAGGATAAATCATTTTAACGTAGGGTCCCATAACCCTTTCAAACACTTATTCTAACGACTCTACGACAGTCATTGAGACCCCCCTTAATGTTTCTACATTCGTAACCTGTTTATCTTTGTCCGTTTAATATATGACTAAAAGTTTTCCATGTATTTCTAAAGAGTTCCCCCCTTTTTTTCTGTTTATTCGAAATCTCAGTGTCATTTCAGTATTCTGTATGATAATTTGGATTTTACAACTTGTGGATTACCTCTGTCTTTACTGATTCCGAGTTTTATCCTCCCGACCTTTTATCAATTACCTTTATTCAATTTACACGTAATACATATTCTTCTGAAGGGAGTATCGAGTTAACCATTTCTTAGGTAGACGTTACGCTCTCTGAGTCCAAGTCAAGGACCCAGTCCTTCTAAGGGGTGAGGTCATAAGAACGGATCTCTTAAGGTACCTGTCTTCTCGAACCACCCGATGTCAGGTACCCCAGCGTTTTCTCATCCTGTGTTGACTCGTTGATTTGTGTGTACATTCTCTTTTTTTCTTTTTTCAGTTTTATCGTAATCTTTGACACTTCGTTTTCTCCTTTCGAATCTCTCTTACACCTAAGTTTTTTATTCCCTGGATGTCTAAGAAGGTACACATGACGACTACCGGGAACCCAGAAATCTCTCTAATTCCTACTGTTGTTTGTGTTCCGTTTTTATTGGTGCTGTTGTTACTACTACTACTACTGTCACTGTCGTAGTAACTAGGTACTCAAGTACTCCCGTCCCTGGTAAAAAAACAGGTGACCACACCAGATCATGGACCATGAATCACCCTGTAGTTATATAAAATTGAATTAACTTACCATCGATTATTGTTGAGCCGAGTTCTTGACAGATTTGTTGAATGTTACGAAATACAGTGAAGTAGTAGTTTTGTTCGGAAATTGTAACTCCGTTATGACAATAGGGATGAAGTACCTACTCCTTTTCTCCGCGTCAGTACAGGAATCGGTTCACACAAACACACGAGAGCAGAGACACTGGGGTACCAGACATCGGGTGGTCTGATAAGACAGACACCTTATAAGATCCGTTCTTATGACCTTACCCAACGGTAAAGGATGAGGTCTCCTAGAAGGACTAGGTCCTGAGTTTGGACACAGAGAACGTAGTGGAAGTGACGGTCCGCCTAAGAAATGGTTGACCCGGTGGATCCTTCAGGTTCCCATGAGGATTTTCACCACTACAAGACTAAGTTTAAGTTTCGACAGACTGATGTTCCGAATTCGAAAATTATAGTTGTTGGAGTCTATACGTTTATTATGGTGAGATCACCGTCTTTCCCTTCTCCTTGGGTACTCTGAGAACTACTCCCACTGTCTCCTCTCACGTTTTCGATCGACTTTTGAGTTGTAAGTTTTTTTACTTCTAGTACGAGGACCAGGGTAGTGAAGGACCGTTTATCTTTCCCTTTTTCACCTTCGATACTGTACAAAATAACAGAACCCGAGATTTTAGTGACGACTGTCACTAATTCGGTTTTTTAATTTTCTACACGAACGAGGAACCTTCCTTTCGATTCTGTTTAGATCTGTCACATAATTTTTCATCTCTGTAGTGAACCTACCGTTTCCAGATATATCCACGTCGATATAAAAGGGGCATCAGTACATACCTATACTCTCACCCTGGTATTTCTCCCGACCCGTGACTTTTTACCTACAAAAACTTAACACCACAATCTCTTCTGAGAACTCTCAGAGGACTTGACAGTCCTAGTTTGGTCAGTTAGGGTTTCTTTTAGTTGTGACTAATACGAAACTTTCCTGACTACGACTTCGAGTGGACTATGAAACCGGTATGAAGCGTATGAGACTACGCTTCTCGACTGAGTAATCTTTTCTGGGACTACGACCCTTTCTAACTTCCGGTTTCCTCTTCCCCCGTCGTCTCCTACTTTACCAATCTATCGTAGTGGTTGAGTTTTCCTGCACTTAAACTTGGTTGAGATCTTCTATCACTTCCTGTCTCCTCGGACCGTACGACGTCAGGTACGTCGACGTCTCTCAGTTTGTACTGAATCGTTGACTTGTTGTTTTGACATAGAATATACGGTAACTTGTTATAAGGTAAGATTGACTGCGGACTAATATCCCGTCGACTCGATCAACCAAAAAACAAAACCAAAACACACACACACACACACACACACACACACACACACACACACATAAAACAGAGATACCCCCGAAGGGACCATCGAGTCGACCATTTCTTAGGTACTTTCAGGGTTCCTTTTTTCTTACTTACCGTCCTTTAAGTCCATCTCTATAACCTTCTATAGTTTAAGATCTCTTGTTTTACTTATTTGTCTGTTCCGGTTTCTTTAAGTCTGGATTTCTTCGGCCTACGTCCTTATTCCTATCACCTTCTTCAATCTTTTGGTAGTTATATTGACTCACCGATTTCTCGTAGTTCCGTGAGGTACATCGATGGTGTTGGTACACCGTTATCGAGAAGTCGACCAGGATCGTGAAATGGAGTCTTGACTACTCAAGGGTTGACTTTTTTTTCAAGTTAAGTTAAGTTGATTATTTTATTGACTTGAATAATTTCCTTCAAAAAATATGGAACAAAATAAAGTTCATCGAGATGAACAATTTGTCTTATCGTAATATAGATTGGTATATTCTCCTCTCTAGTCCAAAATAACATTTTTTTTCTCCGAATCTAGAATTCAATATCACAAAAACAGAATCAATATAAATTTTGATGAGTAGAGTCGAAATATATTTCTTTATCATTACTATCTTCCTTTCTTTTTAGGTTATACTATGTATTGTCTCCCTTATAAATGTTATTATTGTTATCACGTGTAAAATACCTTACTAAGAACACATAATTCGTGAGGTTTCTTTGTGAAATATTTCGAGTAAATTAGAGTGTCGTTAGAAATCTATATCCACAATAACACTAAGGCTAATATACAATCTTTAACTCCGAGTCTTTCTAAATTAAGGAACATAGGCCAGCACCGATAATTCGTCTCCTCGTTTAAAAGTTTAGGCTTTGGAGAAAGGAAATTAGTGGTATTATTTGACCGTAATTCGAAATAAGGGAGGATTCTTTCAGACTTCCTATCGGAGTTTATCTCAAGTCCTATCCTACATGTACTAAATCGTCTCTAGTGTCCTTTTACAGAGTGTTAAAAAATTAACTGTTAGTCGAGTAGTCCTCAGTCACTTCACGCGTTTCAAAGTTTATTTCTGTTTTGTCCGAATTCAACGTAATTTTCCCAAGTCTTAAAGTTTGTTACTCCGACCAATCTTGAGTGCGGAGGTGTGACCTCATGACACCAGTGAAGACTTGTAGCACACGGTCCACTTTGAAATGTTTTACCTTTACGTAGATTTTTTACATCTGTGCCTATTATAAAATCTCGGTAGTATGTACCTTTTAGTGTAAGAACTCGGTTTATTTGAGTTCTCCCATCCTACCGATAAAAGTTGATAATCTCACCGACAGTGGACTTTCTTCATATTCCAAATGAGACACAGCAAGGTCTCCATCATCCATTTTAAAATGAGACTTATTTTTTATCAAGACTATTAGTTTTGATAAGGTTTTATATTACGGTTACTTGTGGGGTAGTTATATCTTTAAGTTCCTTTACAATCGTCTCTATTCTTCCCACTCATTCACTGGAACTCATCAAATATAGAGGTTCTTAGGAAAAAACGAGTAAATCGTCGAAGTCTTAACCGAACCTGTTCCAGATCAACAAGGATCCCGGGTCGACGTAACAGGAGTTCTGTAAGGGGGGTTCATTCAGGAAAGACAGTTACAGCGAAGAAGGGGACTTCCTACGTACGACGACGACGACGACGACGATTGTGTAACAAAGATTGTGGGAGACGACGAGGATTGTGGGAGAGTTTACAGACGAAACACTTAGGGAGGATAACGTCATTAACAAGATGGAAGTTCTCTGACTCCACATCAGATATATCGATGATTCTGACTTCCTAGATTTAACTCGATTTCGGACAACCAAAGGAAATTTTTTCGTCTGGTCTTAATACTTATCTCGGTATTCGTGTCAGTACTCAATAAGTTGGTCCCCATCGATAAACTAACTATTTAGTTAAACGTCCTTATATACTTTACTAATTACTCAGACAGTATAGTTGATCCTGTGAACGATTAACAAAAGTTCCAAGGTTATTTACATCACCGTTAATTAACGTGGACGATATTAGGTGACGGACGAACCTCGACTGCACGTTCAAATTGCAAGTAAAAAGTGGCTACTTTTCTGAAAACAGACAAGACACCGAAAGAGGTGTGGACGGACTATATCCTTTTGTTATTAACGCAATCAGTGTGAGGCCGAATAATTACCGATATTTAAATTTCGGGAACGTCAAGAGGGATGTTTGTTTCCACTCTTGAAAACGTTCGGTGGGTCCCTTCTTTCGCCACATGAATGTTTAGATTAAAAGTAGACTCATATCTTATAACACGAAGGGGCTCCGTCCGGAACCATAGTGTTTTCGTTAAAGACCGTCTGACCTTCCTAATAAGGGAAGACCCAAAGGTCGTACACTGTCCTCTCGTCCCACCTCCAGGAGGAGAGCCCCCTGACCGTCGAAGTACTTCGTCTACCCTGGACTGTCCAATAAAGGTGCTTTGCCTCCGAGACTTCGTCCTTCACCCATACCGACTGACTCATTACCCTCCGAGGAGTAAAGTTGCCCCTCTCGGTCTTGGGTCCACACCGTCCGCCGTAAATAAGTACAGCCTCCTCGTAACGGCCGGTCGGTAGGTAAGGTTCTTGGAACTCTTTTGTCTTGCGACGTCCCCCGACTCGCGGGTCCGCTGGCTTAGGTACTCCGTCAAATTGGGACACTTCCGGTAGGTGAAGGACGTTTCATTCACCTTCTCACCTAAAGTCAGGTCGGGCGGAACACGAGAAGTGCACACCTCGGGAGGCCTCGTGTAAAAGGTACGAGAAAAGAGAATCGGCCCAGTGTGCACGACGAGAGAGATCAACCATGAACACTTCTTACTCTTAGTCGACATCTCAGATCGGGAGGTGTGAGATCTTGTTCCACACTGTCCAAACCCAACTCCACTTCTCCACTCGCACGCAGTACACTACGGTAGGGTATCTGCGGACGGGACGAGAAACTCATTCCCTCACCCCGTCCTCTACTTTCCAGTTTCCCAGTTTCCAGTTTCATCTCACCCGACGGGGTGGTGGAACGGGTGAGAGTGAGACTACAAGGTAGGGAAGAGGGAAGGGACATGACAGTCTCGGTCTTCCAGGCAGAACTCGATACTAGTGGAAGATAACGGTACTTAGGGAGTGGGGGGTCGTGATGGTAGTCATGAGACATCCGCTTAGATCTTCTTAGGTTCTTCTCCGGAATTTGTACGGGAAAGGATTTAGTCCGACAAAACTGTGGTGACCCGGTCGTCAGTGTGGGTTCCGTCGGTCGTCTTACTAGTGCATTCTCCGTGACTCGTCCTAGACAGGTTTCTTAGTTCAGTATTGTGTATAAGGATCAGCGGGTATGTCCGCTGTCGGGTAACGGTAGTTAGGGACGGGGAGCAGTGACGAAGGTCGGTTGAAGTGTTTCGACGGTGGACCAAAGGAAGGGAGAGAGAGAAGACGTGGGGAGTTGGGAGGGGGTGGTTGTATGTACTTGGTCTCCGTTTTATATTAACTGAGACCGATTTAGATCCAAGACCGATTTAGACAACAGGGTCACGATTTGTAAACCGATCCAATTCCCTAACGTCAAAAATTTCCTATACACGGGATTTTATTAAGGTGATGTCTGAACAAAGGAATCTTTTGCTCGTACAGATGTTCCTCCAACGAACAAACTCGATAAACCAAAAAAACAAAAAGAAAAAAATTAGTGGGACTACTTCAAAGAAAAACAAGTGAGAAAAGTACCGTTACCCAAGACTGTGGTCCCTAGACCCTAGATGACCATTTGGTTCCAATAAAAGATTTGGTGTTTGTGTCTCTATTGTAATTCTATTATTTTCTCAGATCTTTGGGCATATTAATTATAAAGTAGAACGAAACACTGGTCTCAAGTTCCAAGTCCTGATTATAAATCCATTATCTGTAATAAAACTGAAGACAAGTATAGATGACATCGGTGTTCCATATCCTTAATGTCCCATCAAAGGTGGAACCCAAAGGATACGTTAGAAAAAATATGATAAGGGATGTCATTCCTTCGACCTCTGCTCGAAAGACTTACCCGTTTCGTTTTCTGTGCAAAGGTCCGACACCACACTTCTTGTGATTGCTACGGTTCAGACTCTTATAGACAACACTTAGATCTCATCACTCTACCCAGGAATTCTTTGTGTGGAAACGGGGTCAAGTCAGATTTGTGTTGTCGTACCCGTAGGAAAATTTTGTTCTCAAAATAATATAGTGAGGAGAGGAGTTTTCGAACGTCACCGAGGGGGAACAGTAGATCAAGTCGCACCCTAGAGGTAGCGGTAGTAGTAGACCCGAACAGAGGAACTGGTGAAGAGGTGCTAGTGTGTCTCTTTTGAGGTCAGCAGGATCCGAGAAGGATCTTGAAGGCTCTCAAGACGGATCTCGAGAAGACCTTCGGGGGTCCCGAAAGAGGGAGTGTAGAACGAAATAAAAAGAGGTGTCGTGGACACGGTAGATTGTATGATGTGCAAAGCGATTAAATAAAACACATGCCAGTAGAAGAGACAAACCACTATTTGGAGGTACTTTCGTCCTTCAGACCCAACAGAAATAAGAACCGAATCTTCTCACGGACGGAGTGTCGTCTGGAAGTTATTTACAAAAGACACGTTCACTTACTTACTTACCCACTTATGGTAATGTACACACACACACAATCGATTTATTCACAAAGTTTTGACATTACGTTGTAGGATTAATTTTTCCTTCCAGGGCTTGATAACATGTGTGTAGATCAAAACTAAGGACGAGATAGTGAAAGAGTAATAATAAATTAAAGGAGTGTAAGTCAATCTTGTCCTGTCTTTTGAACGTCGACAAGAAGTTTAAAAACTCGATTTAACACTTTTAGTAAAGTATTTAACGTCTCTATCATTTACAAGTAATGAGCAGAGAAGTAACTACGGTGGAATATATTGTCCTGTACAAGGGTCACAAATTCCTTTGACAACTCTAAGTTATTTATGTACATTACATAGTTTACTTAACGTGTCGTTAATGAGTTTTATTAAACTTTAAGTAGAAAACCTCTTCGTTCTACCTATAACTAAAAACTTCAGGGGGTACCGTAATGAGTTACACTAACGACCAGTATAATTTAAACGAAACAGCATAGAGTTTTTATTTTAAGTCGGGGGTTCTTAATTAAAGGTGACAACTTCTCTTCCACAGTTTTAAAAGATTTTATTAAGGTCCCACTGTTATTGTTCGCGACATTATTTTTATTCGTAAATTCAGTTATTTGTAAGTCTCGTACATCACTAGGTGAGAACCATTGACGAAACTTTCTTTATCGTGATTAAGTCGGTGTAATATAATTATAATTTTTCATATAGAGAGGGTGGTTCTATTGACCTTAAGATGGTAATTTTCGGATATAAATACTTAATTAACACACCCCTAAACATACATAGTAATTGTACGAGGATAAGACCGGTAACTACTTCGTTACACGGACAAGATGACTGTCTCCCAATTCGACCCTAAAAAAGACATTTTGCTTTCTCATTTCCCCTCACTCCTCTATACGACTACCACGTCTTAAGATCCTCTCCACACTGAAGGTCCGTATAAGTTTTACTAGAGACTCAATGTACTAAAATAGAGACTCCTGAGTAGGTAACTCATAACAGTTTACTTCTTTTTCGTACCCTAGTGACACTGTAACTTATTTGTTTATTAAACTCTGTATTAAGTATATGGTCCTTGAACTAGGTAAAGCTCCTATGAAGTTACTGAAAATCAGATTAGTGTCAACACGTTGGGATCTTGTTAAATTCGAATCTTGTGACAATGGTGAGATTTATCTCCAGACCTTGGAGAATCGTCGGTGAGGGGTTGGGTCGGAGGAGGTCGGGGACGTTTGACCTGCAGATGTAAGATAGAGATGTCCAAACGGATAAGACCTATAAGGTACATTCTCACCAGTATCTTATACACCAGAAACACTGACTGAATAAAAAGAATCGTATTTGAAAAATTCCCAAGTAGGTACAACATCGTACGTAGCAATGAAGTGAAAATACCAGTTGATACAAGGTACCATCTTACACGGTGTAAAACCAAAAGTAAGGAGTCAACTACCTGTAAACCCACCAGGATGAAAAACCGATGATACTTGTTACGTCGATACTTGACAATACATATGAAAAACGAGTAGCAGAAAAATTGTATAACTCTTTTAAGTATGTGAACCGTTGATATGGTAGATCGTAAGTCTGAGGTCACACGACATACCAAATCGTGCACAAATTGAAGAGATCGGGGACAAAGGAGTAGACGTTGTACAGAATCGTCTTTTATTCACGAGTTTTCACTATAAATACGTTCTTTGTTTTTTCAAGGTTTGTAACATAGGACGGACAGAAGTGTTGATGGAAGTGTCCACACCAACCTTTCACGCGAGAAAGCTTCAGTTAAATTTAGTAGATTAAAAACGTCCATTTTTTCTTATTTTTTATTATTGGGAGTTAGGTGTTATAAACAATTACCTCATTTTTAAGTTAACTTACACGGGAAAAACTACCCGTTTTTACTGACGGATCATTTCTTCTAAATTTATTATGAATACTCAAATTTACATTAAAATAACTAAAACACACACACACGATTAAATAGTCGTATCTTCCTTTTTCTTCTTTATCATCACACGAAATAGTAGACAGTAATTGGTTTATCTGATAAAAAAAGTTATTGTAAGAACCCTATTTAATGATTAAAGGTAAAACACATTTTTAGTTAAAAATACATTGTCAGAACCAGTGTTGGATAAGGTATTTCGACCTTAAATGATATAAGTTCACGACTGTTAGTAAGTTTGAAATTATCCTCTCATATACTTCTCATAAAGAGAGAAAAAAGGACTGATACCATGTAATTCAGAGGTCTCCCCCGTTTACAAATCGTTGTGTAATGAATAGTGATACACTAACATAAACTTAGATTGAGTCTTTACAGAGAACGTTAGTCATTACTGAAGAAGGACTTAACGAGGATGATCCGTTAGTAATCGCTTAAGACATGGAAAGTTCTGTTAGACATCTGTTTATCAAAAGAGATAAATACTAGACGAAATGATTCTATTTTAGTCAAGTTCTCCTAAAAATAATGAAAAGGTTCCTGTGGTAGTGAAAAAAGAGTGGGATTTCTCGAAAGAGAAGGATCTTTCATTTGTGGTGTCAACTGGTTATTTGAATATTTGGACAAATAATTTGGGTAGGTCGATTAGTTCTCTTTATCTCTTCAGAACACGTGACCGCATGATAATTACAACCCTGAATAAGGAAGAGTAAGTGTTACATTACCTTAAAAAGGGGATGCCAAGTAAGTAGTGAAATTTTTTAATTCGGTTAAATCTTTATATTAAACTTACATATTAACTTAAACAGTCAACTAGAATCGGAAATGTTCAATTAGTTTATTGTCTCTGAATTCGTTCAAAGGGTGTGTGTGAGACCAGACACCCGTCGGTTAGTAGAGGATTTCTCTTACAGTCTAAGAAAGTCCTGAAAAACGACTAATCTAGGAGTAAAAATGAAATCTCCTGATCTAATAAAAAAAGGACCGTTAGTTTTAAGGACGATAGTCAGTTTGACTTTCCTTTTTTTACCGTATTAAAATCGATTTTATAATCTTTACTGTTTATTCACTTTATACAATTGACCTCACCTTTTCTTTACACATTAATTCGTCGTGTTCCTGGTACACAGTCTCAGAAGATATCATTATCTACCCACCTCGCAAAGCTGAAAAACGTTTCTGGTTGTGTCGACAGTCCTTTAAAATCAGGAGAACTGCTAAGTGTCGTGAGTGAACCCCGAGAGAGTGGAGCTGGTTGTTGACTGTTCAAGTAACAACAACGAAGGGTAATTCATGTCCTTCCATCTAGTTAATCAACATTCGATACCGTTTAATTCACCTTGTTTAATATTACTCTTTTTCTATATACGTACCAAATTTATTAAATTTGCACACGGTTTTGTCCGAATAAACCTTAGAATTTTATAGATTTAACGATGGAAAGTTTGTGAGGAGTCGAGACACAGTTTGTATAAAACTTTAAACATCACCTTAATCGTACATAAAGGGTCACAAGGTTACCACGAGATCCGTGGTAATCATTTCTGGACTCTCCGACCGGTAAGTCTAATTTTTTACCTACAAACCAGGGCGAAACACAACCGTCTCTACGTGGTGTGGTGCTCCACTGGAGTGCAGGAACCTCGGGTCACGTCGGGTCTCGATCCAACGAGGTGAACCTCTTTTCTTTCCGTCCTAGATGTTCGAAGCCCTACTTTTATAAAGATCTGAGACCTCCTCTGTTCTAATTTAGGTCCAGGGTTATAACTTCAAAGATAAGAAACAAGAGGAGGTGTATATCATCTTAACGGTTGTAATAATACAATTCCTTATAATAAGTGGTAAACCAAGTTTCTTAGTTATAGTAGTTTCGTAAAAATACTTGTCCTCATTCGTACCCCGAAGGGACCACCGAGTTTCCCATTTCGTAGACGGACGTTCCACCCTCTGGGTCCAAACTAGGGACCCAGTCCTTCTAAGGGACCTTTCCTTTCCGTTGGGTGAGGTCATAAGAACGGACCTTTTAGGGTACCTGTCTCCTCGGACCATCCGATGTCAGGTGCTCCAGGGTTTCTCAGCCTATGCTGACTCGCTGAAGTGAAAGTGAAAGTTCGTACCTTTCGTGTTACTTGACTTGAAGGAAGATGTAAACCGTATAGACTTTAACTATTATTTGATAAATCATAAAGTTACAATCGTGTCAAGGTCAGCCAATTCATCCTCCTAAAAATGATACTAAGAATGGGTGAAAGAGAATACAGAACCTTATTATCTTTCAATCTCAGGGAGTTGTAAAATGGATTAAGTGAGAGACTACGTTCCATATGGACCTTTCTAATTCCTATAACGTTTGGAAGATCCACGGTTTAATTGAACACTTAATGTTTATATAAAATGTATACAATTTAACATGAATTACAGGAACGTAATAGTTGTAAAGAGGGAGGTGACTCAGGAAAGAAAGTCAAAAAGGAAAAAGTTCTGTGAAGGTGAGTTCCTTAGAAAATAGAAATAAGTGGAAGTTTGACGACAGGTAAAAGTGAAAAGAAAGTGTCGGTTATGTTCTCTTATACATGGGAGAATTGACGAAATTCATATATCAAGTCGTCACGATTGATGGAAGTGCCGTAACACATTGGTTAGAGGTCCTGAGAAAAGTAGACATTTTAATTTTGAGACACATGGGGGTTTTTTTTTAAGACCTCTTCCTTTACCGTTGGGTGAGATCATAAGAACGGACCTCTTAGGGTACCTGTCTCCTCGGACCGTCTGACGTCAGGTACCCCAGTGTTTCTCAGCCTGTGCTGACTCACTGAAGTGAAGTGGGGGTTTTATTGAGGAATAAGGTGAGGGTTGGTCGAGGACCGTTGGTGGTAAGATGAAGGACAGAGATACTTAAAATAAGGAAATCCAGGGAGTATATTCACCCTAGTATGTCATAAACAGGTAAACACACCGAACAAAATGAACCGTATTACAGGAGTTCCGAATAGATTCAACATCATATACAGTCTTAAAGGAGAGAAAAATTCTGACTTATGAGTGACATACATATATGGTGTCAAACAAATAGGTAAATAGGTATAGCACCAGTTGTCTGTGACCTCAACGAAGGTGGAAAACCAATGACACTTATTAAGATGATACCTGTGTCCATATATCTATAGAGAAATTCTAAGACAGAAGTTAAGAACACTTATATATGGGGGTTCACCTTAATGATCTAGTATAAGAATTAAGATAACAATTAAAAAATTCATTAGCGGTGTGCAAAGGTTTGGTAAAATGTAAGGGTAGTTCTTACATGGTCCTAAGGTTAAAGAGGTGTAGGAGTTGTAGGAGTAGTTATGAACAATAAAAGAAAGAAGGTACAAAATATCATCAGTAGGATTATCCATACTTTGTCGTAAAAATATGAACTTTAAAATCTGTGAGAAAGTTTCACACCAAACGTTTACTGTATGTAATCTTAGTAGAGTAGGAGTATAATAATCATCTTTGTAAGTCTTATGACTTAGTTTATAGTTTAGTTTGACCCGGACTCGTTGTAATTGTTCAAGGAGCCGACTAAGAGAACTCCTGAAAACCGTCTGGTTAGTGATAAAACCTACCTACACCACATTTTCCTGGAGTCACATCCTTCTTTTGTGGGTCGGGTAGGATGTCTATAACACATCGTATCTTATGAACGATAAGTGGACGTCAGACTTATTCCATTCAACTCTGTCTTTGTTGATTATTGAGACGTTTGTGTTACTTCGGGGACTCGGTGTGTCGTTATGAAATGTCACACGACGACTTACAATGACATAGTAGTGACTTAACTACCTCTTGATATTCGTTGAAGTAATACCAGTAGACTACACATACACACACACACACATACACACATACTGTATATATTTCTAGAGACTGAATGACAACGTGGACGTTTGTAAAAATAAAAATAGGTAAAGGGAAGAAAGCTCGTCGTTATCAGTCCCAACTTTAAAGTCAAGAAAATACTAATAAACTCAGGAAGTGTCACTGACACGATCCGTGACAAACAAAAGATGTTCGTCTCATCTATCACGGAATCTGGAATCGACAAACCCTTCCATGAACAAATAATACTCTCTGGAATACCTGATTTTACTTTAACACAGGTTTTACTGTCGTCCATCCTTGTACCCGACTTGTCCTTATTTCAGTCAAAAGTGGTATTCCCTTTTTATTCAATTTTCGACGAATTACAGGTCTAAACTTAATTCTTCGAAATCAAATGCGGTTCCTTAAAGAATTTGATGAACATGACTAAAACGTAGTCGTTTTAATGTAAATACTTTAGTACATATTCGTCTGGGAAGTGAAGGTTTTGTGACCCGTAGAAAGGTTTGGATCGGAAGTCTAAATAACACAAAGATATCAAGACACGACCATGAAAACACGAAGACTTTGGGACAGACGAAAGTCGTTAATTATTTTTACAATACCCAAAACTAAACGTAGTGACGTCGTATACTTGATTTAATGAAAAGTAGACGTCCGAATTTCGTCTTATTTTGAGAAACACTATTTCAAAGTATGACAAGTCTATACTCAGCGACTTGGTACCTTAGGTTACTCGGTTGTGGTTCCGTCGGTCTTTCTGACGACGGAAAACAAGGGCAAATATAGTAAAGGTCGATTTGTCAGACGGCAAGATCTCCAAAAGTTACAATTCGGGGATCCACCGAAAATCTTTAACTACTTCTTAAAAGACTAGCCTCATCGGTGACTTTATTTGGTCTCGTATTGGGCCCTTCCGTGGTGTTGAACAGGTAGTACCAAATTGTTGACGTTAACGGTTAACCCACACCTTTTGAAACGAGAGTCTCTATCAGTTTCTTGTCTATAATCTTCACTAATATAGAAACGATCTTATATCAAGTATAAGAGATAAGTCACGGAAGTGTTTTCCCATTTTAAGTTCAATAAAGAGGAAGATGACCCACAGGGACGGAAAGAAGTTACGAAGAAGGGAAACGAGTAAAATAAAGTCAAAATAAATCTATTATTAACGTTGTGACAATGTCTCTATCCCATATCAAGTAATTATTATATTATTCGTATCCCTAATACAAAATAAATATACGTATAGAGAGCCACAAATTGTGTCAAACAACGTACATTATTTCTTAGTTTGAGATTTACGTACTTAATTAATTCGGCTCAAACGACCCAATCAAAGAAGATCCAAATTTATCAGGGGAACCCAGGTATTTAGGAAGGTGTCTGAGACCGAAATCGAATCGAAAGAACAAGAAGACCTATTAGAAGGGATTTAAGGAGGACAAGGTTCGACTCAATGAGGGAAAAGTGTTGATACGAGAAGATCCCGACTCCTAGAGAATATTTTGACCTTACTAAAACCACGTTGACTGTTTGAGACGGTGGTAAACGGACTTCAGAAGAGAGAAAGAAGAGAGATGTCACAAACTGAATCTGGGAGAATGACCATGTACGTAAAAAGACTTACTCAGTAATACAAGTCAGTAATACATTAAGTCAAAATTAATGGGTCTCACGGGAGGGTAGTGTTGATGGTGTTTATCGGCTGAGAACCAGTGTTAAGTCTATGACCGTTTGACTGAACTCGGAGACTACAATTCGAAACTCACGAAAGGGAATGAATCCGAAGTGGTAGGATCTTATAAAGACAAGGGACAAGATCAGATCGAAGGAAAATTTCTTTCCTGAAGAACCAAAAGGATATAGAGGGACCCATAGTATACGGTTCAACTAAAAGGAAAAAATAGGTTTGGACCGATACTGTCAAGGAAATTTCGTCCTCATAAGGTTTCCCACGTTCCCCAGATGTAAAACTTTCGAATTCGTCAACAAATGTGGGATCTTGTGAACCAGTTCATTTTTGATTCTTCGAAGTACTCCCATCCTTGAAAAAAATTGGTGAAATAAGGTCGACAACGATTAGTAGACAGACGTAAAGAAGATTCTTCGATAGAACTTAGTGACGAATGAGACACAGACAAATTGTTATATTCATATAGTGATCTATTACGGATACATTGATACTCGTCATAGATGTATTGTCACAGATATTTCAGGTGTATGTTACTTGTGCGTCCTTCATAATTTAATCATAACAACAATCTTACTTATATTATTTACCTAGAGCCCGTTGTGAAGTTTTTTACATGATGAATAAGGTGTACGTAACGGTAAGATTATCATACCATAGTAACGAGATTGGCTGTAAATAGTCACATAAAGAGATATCTTGAAGTTTTGTCTCTGCTTTCTGTGTGTAGAAGGAGACGATACAGAAATCGTGTTACTCCCCGGTGGAAGAGGTCGGGAGTGAAATGAAAAACTCACACTTGTCCGAAGATCAAGTCGAGATCCCCAAGGTCTGTCCTTCCCTAGTAACTTTGCATAACCCGTGGTGTCTTTATTTCTCATTTCTGACCTCCAAATCCGAATACGTCCCTCCACTCCTTGTCCTGTCTCAAACCACTTTATTCTTTATCCTCCCGCGATTCGTGTTCCGATTCTCCCGTTATTTTTGTCTGCCAACCCAGTACTACTTCTACCTACCTTCTCCCCTATCAACTTACCAGTAACACATGGTTCTGACGTCCTTCGTACGATACACTAATCGAGTAAAATAGGGATGTTCCCGGATCGTTTCAAACGCAATAATAAGGGGTAAAATATCTACTCCTCGGACTCTGAGTTTTTAAAGTAAAAGGACATCAATTTTTTTCTTTACCGTGTTTACTCATGTTCATTTTGACTACTCTAGACTTAGTCTAGTCAACTAACATAGTTACAGTTATAGGACCAACACTACAAAATGACGTCAAAACGTTCTACAATGGAAACCCCATTATTATATTTGTTATTTTGAGAAATGTTATATTTCTCATACGGGAGATAAAAATCCTTAAAAAATACAATATTCCCTGGGGACCACCGAGTCTACCATTTCACAGACGGATGTTACGCTCTCTGGGTCCAAGTTAGGGACCCAGTCTTTCTCGGGGACCTCTTCCTTTACTGTTGGGTGAGGTCATGAGAACGGACCTTTTAGGGTACCTGCCTCCTCAGACCATCCGATATCGGGTACCCCAACGTTTCTCAGCCTGTGCTGACTCGTTGAAGTGAAAATACAATATTTATAATCGGAAAACAGACAACACATACAGCACTTACAAAAGTGACAAAAAGTACCACTATCCTTTTTTAATTAAAACATACCGGTTCAATAATTGTCAAAAAATAAGAAGGAAGACATTAAAACTCAGTCTCTTTCGAAAAGAAATGTGGATACAATTTCTTGTTAAATGGGTACAGAAGAAAGTCACGACTACATCTAAGTAAAGAATGTAAATCTGTGAATGCACGTAAAGAATTCTATGTCACGTTCGAGTAAGACAATGCTTTTGACGACTCTCCAAAGTTTTACTGTAAAAAATGAGTAATCAGTACTTTCCAAAAGAATCGTGTAACTAGATACGTGTAAAAAAGGGACGTACTATTCATGGTCTATTGATTACCATAAACTAATAACGAGGACGTTAGAAATGTGTGTGTGTGTGTGTGTGTGTGTGTGTGTGTGTGTGTGTTTTACGTTAGTCCTCGTTTGAAAGTTACTGGTCATTTTCATAGTACTCAAGGAATCTGAGTATCCTAGAAACAGCCTTGACAGACACAATCCTACACCAAAAGTTAAGTCTACTTAAAGATTATATCTGTTTCTCAAATAGTTGACCGACGGAAATTTTCTAGAATTCCGTAAAAATGTAACCTTCATATCTAATATGAAAATACCAACAAAAGTCACACACCGAACCTTTATACCTCGTCTGTTGTCACTGCCGTTTCATCTGGTATTACAGTTCTTGGAACACTCGTGGGTTATTCGTAAACCGAGTGGTACCTACTCTGCACTCGTAAAACGATCGATGAAGTTTGGGATTAATGACTAAAGATGAGATACATATGACGGTAAAATACATGTCGTAGATAAATTTTTGACATTAAACATAATAAACAGTGGTGAAGACCTACAACATCTTGTTGTGAATCATCAATGTCATTATCCACGTAATAATCGTTTTACGGTAATAAATTTAGTGTGGAAAGAATATTTCTTGTCGATATACTCCATCTTTATTCGCAGACTCAACTTCGTCTTCCTTTCGTGGTATTTTTTATGGTATTTTATTCAATTTTAGTTAAAGTTAAAGATTACTTAGTTGACCCCTAGAAGGTTGAATTTATGAATTAAATGAAAAGGTTCACTCATCTCGATTTATGTCCCTTAATAAATATATTAAAGGGACAAGAAAACTTCAAGTGCAACACATTGTTTCTTTTAACAATACATTCCTTATAATAAAAGTATTTTTATATATGTATGTATCTATATTTTATAAGTTTTCTTGTAATTCACAGATGATAGGATTTAAAATTCTGATACCTTTTTTTAATAACTTCAGTTTGTGAAGATAGTAGTTACGCCTAATTTTGTCACATAACATCTTAATAAATATAGTATTTGTCTCCATTGAGAACGTGCAGTGGTCATACACGTGTGTTGTCCTTAAAGTCAAGAAGTCGTAGATCAACAAAATGGAAAAATAATCACATAAAGGTATTCTTTAAGTTGTATCGGTCGAGAACGGAGAACGTNGATGATAGGATTTAAAATTCTGATACCTTTTTTTAATAACTCCAGTTTGTGAAGATAGTAGTCACGCCTAATTTTGTCACATAACATCTTAATAAATATAGTATTTGTCTCCATTGAGAACGTGCAGTGGTCATACACGTGTGTTGTCCTTAAAGTCAAGAAGTCGTAGATCAACAAAATGGAAAAATAATCACATAAAGGTATTCTTTAAGTTGTATCGGTCGAGAACGGAGAACGTATACTATCATAGAAACCTCGACAAATTAGGTTCCATCAAGGACCTTGTTAGTGAGGTAGTGGAGAACAATCAACTACACATTTTTTCTTACATTTTATGAACTAAAATGGTTTTGAACTTCGACACATATATATACGAGTCAGGGAGCCAGTACAGGTTGAGAAACTCTGAGACACCTGACATCGGACGGTCCGAGGAGACAGGTACCTTAAAAGGTCTGTTCTTATGACCTCACTCAACGGTACGGGAGGAGGTCCCTTGGAAGGACTGGGTCCCCAACTTACGAGTAGAGGACGCAGAGAACGTAACCGTCCGTCTAATGGCGACACGGTCGACCCGTCGGTTTTGATAGGAAATACTACATAATTACTGTCTATGTACTTTAATGTGTAAATAACTTTGGGTATGGTGTAATCTCGTATTTCTCATTTGGAGTCACATGCTTTTTTTATAAAACTTCCAAGGTACTAGGGTCTTTACTTACGTCGAACACTCTTCTCTATACTTGCGGTAATGTTTACATACTTTCTTGAAGTGACTTCCCCTACCCCCTTCCACGACTGGATTCATTGAAACCTTTACTCATTGAAACTTTTACTTAGACGTTCTGACTTTCTTTTTCTTTGACGTGTATTCGTAACATGAAATCAACTATTTCGACGAAGGGTACCCTCGTGTCCAAGTATTAAGATTATGACGATGTGTACATATGACCTTTACTTGTCAATTCATTTTCCGACATCTACCACCTTCGGTAGACGTAAAGATGACGACATGACCCTCTAAGGTCTCATTACTCTTTTCTTCCGATCTTACTAGATTATCTTGTCTCAACGTCTGTAGTCCTACTTAAGTACAAATCGAATTATATCTATGTGTGTATATATTTATATATATATCAATGTGTATATATGTATGTATCCATGTATATGTGTCAATGATATATGTGTATATAAAGGAACGACGGTCGATTCTCCTGGACTTCGTTACTGTGGGGGTATCTTTACTCATATAAATTACGGGTTTATGACCGAAGATTAGAGAAGAGGTTGTTCGTCTTGGTCCCCAGGACCTTTTTTTATCATGTAAAGATCCTTACTCCGTCCTGTATGTTTAACTCGGACCTTATGAATATTATGGTCTTTTATTCCTTTATACAGGTATCTAAATTTGGTTGTTACAACTCCACATACAGTTTTTTGTTCTCTCGGTTGGTAATTACCGATTTCAACATTGCTAAACACGTTATTTTGTATTAACATAATCAGACAAGATCGACGGTATTATTTTATAGTTTACCCACCGACTTAGTTGTGAATGAAAGAGTGTCAGACCTCCGACCTTCAGACTCGAGTCCCATGGTCGTACCGGGCCAAGACTGCGTTCGCGAGAAGGACCGAACGTTTATCGGCGGTAGAACGGCACACGAGGGTACCGAAGACGAGTCTCGCGTGCGTGTTGTCTTTCGCGGCTGAGAGACCACAGAGACGAATTTCCTGTGAAGAGGGTTGTTTGGACCAAGAGTGGGAGTACTGAAGTAGATTGACATAATGAAGGATTTTCGTGACCTCCAATCTCGTAGTTGTATGATTAAGGCCCTCGTCCCCTGTGTAAGTCAGAGATTGTCGTCACAATCTGATGTTGGAGTAAAGGGTATAGGTTGTCCACACAGTCTAGGTGAGATTCATATGTAGAGAGAACTAAGAACCAGGACAAACGACAATAGAGACCATCCAAAATAATAGAGGGAGACTTGACGATAGTGTCGGAGTAGGGACCTTGGGGACGGAGATCGGAGTAAGTGACATAAAATATGTTTCACTGAGTCTCATATTCATATATGACTTCATATCGAGAGTGTTCCGACATAGGAAACGAACTTTAGGAATTTACCAAGGAGTGATGGGTCTAAGGAATCATACCGGGAAATTTTAGATTGGAGTCCAATGGAATAGTCACGAAAGGTGGTAAAGAGGGACGGTCTTCGGTCCATAGGATGTCTGGTCCCTTAAGGGACTACCAGGTTACCAATCCTGAGACGTTGAGGTGAAGTCCCCCGTGTCCAAGTTAGAGGACAATCCTTTGATTCTAGGGTGTACGACACGTACACCACTCTGGTTTTTTTTTTTTTCTTGTTTGTGTCGAATGTAGGTTTTTCTTGAAAGTCTTCTCTGGAAGATTGGTTGGAACTGACGGAACTAACTGTGAGGTTCTCGTCCATCACCTTTCTTTCCTTTCAACTACCTTACAGTTCTTTTAGACATCGGCCGTTCACTATCTGTCGTGGATCAAGTTTCGTGTCTCAATTTACCCATTAAAAGTAGTTGTAAATGACTTTTCTTGACTTTAGTTAAGTTTTTACCATCTATTTCCGACATTCTTGTAAAGACGAATACAGTGGTAAGTGTCTTTCCTATTATTACATGAAATGTGTATCCTACGTGAAATATGTAAAACGTGTCTTTAAGAGAAAGTCTGAAAACTTTTATGAGGTGTACTACATAAATTATAGACACTTCAAAGGAGGTGACAATGAGGAGAACGGAAGAGGTGACAAGAACATTCCGACTGACCTTGTTAGTTAGATCATGTCTTAAATTAGACTACCGTATATGAGTGTCAAAAAACCGGTGGTTCTACAAATTTATTATTTTTAAATTTGTTGTAAAAATTTTACCTTTTGTGTAAATTTAGACCTAAAGACCGAAGGAAACTTTTTGGAATACAAGACACTAAGTCTCGAAAATAAAGATGTGTCGTTGTAAGACACTTTATCTCACCGTGAACGTCAACCGGTTTGGGTGAGTTCATAAAGGGAGAGAGGGAAGACGTCCGTAGACTCAAACTCAGACTGTCTGAAAGTACTCAGAACCAAGACTGTCCCTTCTGGATCATAATATGAGAGACATGGGGTGATAGGAGTCGATACTTCAATCCTATTATTATTAGACAGTTGTTAACACAGTTACACTACTTATTACTTTATTAAACACATTTCGTAAAATCATGTATCCTGAGTGATATCTTTAAAATCGATAAATTTTTGTTACGGTGACAGGAAAACAAAAGAATGATGATTATCCATATCTTGATTTTTCTTTTCATTCTCGTACAACCTTTTTGTTTATCATCTAGTCAAAAAAATTCCTCACGTCGACATGACAACTATAAACTATTTTTATTCGTTATTTTCTCTCCTCCAGATTTAGTAGGAGAATTTTTATAAAGAATACTAACAGAAGTACTATTAAGTGGTAGGATCAGAATTACGGACAGATCGGTGAAACAATAGAGTAGGTCACTATGGTAAAGAGGGTATACACGGGATTTATACTTGTATGGTGTCGTCACCATACGACCTTTTATTGAGTATGGTCAAGTATTCCTCAGTTGACAATTTAAAAACACTTCAAAAGTTGGTCATTGTAGTCGGTACTACCCTTATAAATGTGCCACCTTATTCTTTTACGACTTATAATCCGGAAAAAAGAACTTCTTAAAGGTGTGTGGTGACTGGTTTCGGAACTGACACCAAGACACAGTCGAAAGAGGAAATTCTTTGAGTAAGTAGAGGGATCAAAATTGAGAGTGAATTTGAGTCTGAAGTACGTATAGACTTTGATTTGTCGAAGACGTTCCGTTTCCTTTGTTAGTTGTTCCACTTTTCCGTTGGATGTCTTACCTTCTTTTATAAACGTTTGACAGATAGACTATTCTTAATTAAAAGTTCCTTATATTCCTTGAGTATGTTAAGTTATCGTTTACTATTACTACTACTAGGTTAAAATTTTTTATCCGTTTCCTGAACTAATCGTAAAGAGGTTTCTTCTGTATATCAACTGGTTGTTTATATAAACAGTTACAGTGGTCAGTAGTCCTTTTACATTTACTTTTAGAGTCATTCCATAGTGTAGTATGGATAATCGTACCGATAATAAGATCTTTCTTTTTCTATTTACAACCGTTCCTACACCTCTTTTCCCTCGGGAACATGTGATAATGACCTTTACATTTGACCATGTCGGCACTACCTGTTGTCATATCTCCAAAGAATTTTTTAAATTGTTATCTTGATGGTATGCTAAATCATTAGGGTAAAGAACCATATTTCTTTGACTTTAATCCAAGAGTTTCTCTTTGGACGTCTCAATAACAAGTGACATCGTGTTAACTGTTGTCGATGACAAACTTTGTTGGATTTACAGGTAACTGTCTATTTACCTATTTCTTTTGCACTATGTGTGTGTTTACTTCCCTTATAATAAGTCGGAGATTTCTCGTCCTTTAAGAAGGTAAACACTATTGTACCTACCTTACCTCCCGCAATGTAATTCACTTCATTCGGTGTGGCTCTTTCTGTTTGTGAGGTACTACAGTAAACGCACACCTCGGATTTTATCGGTTTAAGTCTCTTCTGTTTTCATTTTACCACTAATGGTCTCCGACCCTACCTCCTTTAACCTTCCACTACCAGTGTCACATGTTTCAAAACCAATACGTTGTATTTATTCAAGACCTCTAAATAATATGTATGTCATGGTTATCGAATGTTACGATATGATCATATTAATTTTAAAAGATTCTACCATTTAGAAAACAACACAAGAATGGTGTTGTATGATGATCAATAATATATGTATGAATGAATAATGTATGATGATCAAGTCAAGTCAAGTCAGTGAGTCAGCACAGGTTGAGAAACACTGGGGTACTTGACGTCGTACGGTCCAGAGGGACGGGTAGTGGTTGAGGACCTCAGGTGGGTTTGGGTACAGGTAGCTCAGTTAATACGGTAGGTTGGTAGAGTAGGAGACAGTAGGGGAAGAGAAGGACGAGAGTTAGAAAGGGTCGTAGTCCCAGAGAAGTTTACCCAGTCGAGAAACGTAGACCACGGGTTTCATAATTTATTATTTATTATTATTATTCCTATCCTCCTTTAAACCCCTCCTCTATCTATCTTGAAACTGGAACCATTACTACTACCAAAATGTTTATGTATAAATAAGGGTTTGAATGACTCAACATATATCATTTATGTATGTCGAAAATTTTTCAGTTGGAGTTAATTCACCGAATTTTTGAAGATCGGAATTTGGGTAAATAATTAAAGTAATAACAGAAATTATTGGACTATTTACAAAGGTTTATTTATAGGACGTGTCCGAGTCGTAATGACAAGTGTAAAGAATCCCGACGGTATTGTTTCACAGTGTTTGACCTACCGAATTTTGTTGTTATAGTTGTTTTTACATAAGAGGGTATTAAGATCTCCCCCAAAGGGACTACCGAGTACTCCCATTTCTTAAGTGGACGTTAAGTCCTCCGTGTCCTCTACACCCAAACTAGGGACCCAGTCCATTCACTCTTGACCGAGGTCATAAAAAAAAAAAAAAGAATGAACTTTTCAGGGTATCTGTCGTCTCGGACCACCCGATGTCATGTTTCCCAATGTTTCTCAGTCTATGTTGACTCACTGACTCGTCGTCATATCCAAATCTTCAATTTTAGACTTTAGTTCCACAGTCGTCCCAGTACGAGGGAGACTTTGGATTCCCGTCTTGGGAAGTGAACGAAGAAGGACGGAAGACCAACACACGTACGCACGATTCATCGAAGTCAGCACAGGTTGAGAAAGACTATGATACCTGGAATCGAGTGGTCCGAGGAGACAAGTACCCTAAGAGGTCCGTTCTTATGACCTCACCCAACGGTAAAGGAAAATGTCCTTTAGAAGGATTGGTTCCCTAGCTTGGGTACAGAGAATTAGAGGACGTACCCGTCCACCCAAGGAATGGTGGACCTTTGCTACCGGGAGTTAAGAAACATTGGGAACCGAACGTCGACGAAGTGAGGTTAGAGACGAAGAAACAATACCCCGGAAGAGTAGAGACGTAAGTTTAAAGGAAGAAGAAAATTCCTGTGGTCAGTATAACCTAATCCTGAGTGGGATGACTGGAGTGGATTTGAAATAATATGTTTCTTTGGGATAAAGGATTATTCCAGGGTAAGTGTCCACAACCCCCAATCCCAAAATTGTATAGAAAACTCCCCTGTATTAAATCGGACATTGTTAATAATTTTAGTTTGTAAGTTAGTTTTATTAGAGGAAGTGGTCTAAATGAGTCAAGAAAGTCAAATATGTGGAACCACTGTAAAGACTTCAGAGGTATAGGGAAGTCTAGGGGCCCAGAGGTGACAGATGTGGGTAATTAGTCTAGGAAACATTACACATCAAATACGACGATAAAATTGATAACGTTATTAAGGGATGCCGAGAAAGGTAGATGGTAGTAGATAGAAAGGAAGGTTCCGTTTGAAGTAACGTTAAAATGGTCGATAGGATGGGGGTTTTTTAAATCACAGGAGAGTAACGGGTATATTTTAAATTTACGGTACCGGACAAAACTTTACGAAAGGTGTGGTCTCAGAACCAAATCTAAATGAATCAGTACAAAAAAAGTCTAAGTGAGTTCCGTAGGGTGAGGAATCGGCTTTCATGACCTAAAGAAGATACTTCGAAGTGGTTGTGGACGTTCGGAGAAAGAGACTTATACACACAATGAAGAAAGGGTTAAGTGAGTGAACCAAGTATGTTGTGTGTTAAACTAATAAAGAACAAATGCCGAATAAGGGGTAAAAGGGTGTGTTTTGATATCCTTGAGATTCCTTTCCGGAAACAAGGAGATGGGACCGTATAAAGGAACAAGAACCATTTGTAAGTATCTACAATAAACTAAGAGTATAATTCTGACAGTAGTTACTCCTACAGTCACCCTCTAACCTACCCACTGTAATCCCAGTTTTACAATTTACTGGAATGTCCTATAGTGTTGATAAAGTTTTACTTTTTGAACTCTTAACGATTTTACGGTATTGCATCATTAAAAAATATCTAATCTAATCCATCAATTAGTGAGTAATAAGAAAGTGATTTGTAAATAAAAAGGGATGATACCCGGACCATGATATAAGTTGTTAGTCTTATATATACCATACTTAAGAAGGGAGTCAATAGATAGATATTTTTATCAATAGATAGATATTTTTAATTCTTACATGTGTATGTATATATTTTATACATAATTTATACACATATATATGTACACACAAATATTTACACACACATATATGTATGTCTCCCTCTATTTCTCTCTCTTTATTACAATGATTTAAAAGTTTCTTCCTCCTTATCTATGTGAAAAGGGGAAATATATTAGTTACGTCAACGATATATCGTGAGAAACTTTATATACGTTTATTTTAAAATGTTTCTCAGTTTAGTCTATCTTCGACGTGACAAGTCGTCATAATGTTAAATATTCTCTCGTCTGAGACCTCTAAGTATAAGATAAACAAAGGGGGAAGATCCTTTTTATGTGTTTGTAAAATGACAAGAAGTCTCTTTTTATAGGGTAAGTTCTAATTCTATCAAATTTAAGTGTTCGTTTTACTTTCATTTCGTACTCTAAAGAAACATTATCCGGTTCTTTTTGAGGATTTTGGTGTTATCCTTGTATAAAATCTCCCGTATTAAGTCCTATCTTGACGTCTCTCCAATAATTTTCACTTGTTTTTCTAATATTTTCACGTTTACATGACATGTCTTTCATAAGTCTCTCGTATTTTATACGTAACGATGTCTTTGTATTGTGACCACACTTACACCTCCAATATATCCCGTAATATAATTTCTTTCTAGTACCCTGTTGTTTCAGTTTTGTCCTTTCTGTAGATATTATGTGTTGGAAAGTTGTTGGTACTCGAGAGATGTATTTAACTTTCTGTCTCTACTGGTCGTACTCCTTGTACTCTAGTCCTCGGTTCACGTATAAGAGAATAGTGGTCGATTTTCAATCCATCCAACCGGAATTCGACTGTCGAGAGATACGAGGGACATCACTCAAAGAATAAAAATTATTATGGTAGTAAAACTTTCTTTGTTCAGACGATAAAAGACAAGAAGGACTCTCTTTTTATTGTTTTGAAATGTGTATATTTTTGGATTGTGTAGATTAAATTAAAAGAGTACTATGTGTACTCCTTTATTGACCCTTTCACGACACGGATTTTAGTATCTCGAGAATCGATCTCACTACACTACTGACCTAAGTGGGATTCTGTACTCCTTCCCTCCCTCCTTCCTTTTCTCTCTCTCTCTTGGTTAATGGAAATGAAACACACATATATACCTATATATATATATATTATATATCCATATACTCTTTTATTTACATTTATTATATTCATCTCGATTATGTATTAATATGTTAATAAATTACACCGAATATACGGAATGAGTAATCTTTTTATATTACTACTATATCATATAGTCAAACAGATTTAGGAGAAAAAATTGGTGACATCAAGAATAAGAAAGTATATAATAGTCACATATATGTGTAGTAGACACAATTTTATTAATAAAAGAACTTTGAACCCAAAACAAAATTAACGGGTCGTAAAAGACAGGACGGAAGACGGCACCGAGTCTTAACGTCCGTACTTCATGGCCAAGAAGGAGTTGATACAAAGTTATAGAGACCAACAGAGAAGGGTGATTGATGACAGTCCCGAACGCGTCTACGAGTCGACACGTCTCATTTGGGACGTTTCACGGACCGTGGACGATATCAGATCTGTCTGAAGGTCTCGACTAGACACAGACGAGGGCAATAAGAGAGTAGGGACAAGTTAGGGTGACACTGGACGTTCTTTCTGACCGATGGAGTAAACACTCCGGGGTACGTTTTACCTTTACGTTTCAAGGAGTAAAATTTAATAATTCTTACAGTTCTACCCCTGTTCATGACCCGGGAAGACTTGTAGTCCGGGACACCTGTCGTACCTAGAGTACCGGCACTTCGATCGGGACGGACGTTCTCACTTACCTTCCTGACCTCACGACAATACCTGTCACTGTCTGAAAGAGTGGAACCCGAAGTCTTAGTGACGTCTACTACTGACGTCGGTACTTTAATTTTCTACGAACCAGGAATTTCTTTTTGATACTGGTTGGATCTATCGTAGAATTTTTCGTCTCTGTAATGAAATGACTGTTTCTAGGTATGTCAATTTCAATACCAAAAAGGTCATCAGTACATACCTACACTCTCAACCTGGTATTTCTTTCGACTCGTGACTTCTTAACTACGAAAAGTTGACACCACAACCTCTTCTGAGAATTCTTAGGGACCCTGACGTCCCTCTAGTTTGGTCAGTTAGGATTTCCTTTAGTCAGGAGTTATAAGTATCGTTCCTGACTACGACTTCGACTTCGTGGTTATGAAACCGGTGGACTACGTTTCTTGACTGAGTAACCTCTTCTGGGACTACGACCCTTTCTAACTTCCGTCCTCTTCCCCTGTTGTCTCCTACTCTGTTAACCTACCGTAGTGGTTGAGTCACCTGTACTCAAACTTGTTCGAGACCCTCAACGACTACCTGTCCCTTCGGACCACACGACGTCAGGGACCCCAAAGTTTCTCAGTCTGTGTTGACTCGTTGACTTGACTTGACTTGGCTTATACCGAAAACCGTCCTTGTCTTAACAAAGGTTCGATTTATGTCCCGAAGGGACCACCGAGTCTACCATTTTGTTTCTTTATTTATTTTGACGGATGTTACGTCCTCTGTGTTCCAACTAGGGACCCAACTTTTTTTAGAGGACTCCTTCCCTTACCGATGGGTGAGGTCCGGTGGACACTGTTCTCGTTACCGTTCTTCCTGAACGACCCTTGGTGTCCGAGCGGTCACGTGGAGTAATAGTTCCTAGAACCTCTTTAAGTAAGTTCAGATAATCTAGTATTTGATCAATAGGTTCCGTTTTGTAATAAAACACTATCTTAAACTTCTTTTTGCACCGGAAGTTTTTTACGTTAAAGAACTTTTTAACTTCTTATACTGGATACTCTGTTTACTTGTATGAGAAGACTTCACATCCTTTTGTTACGTTCTATTGAATTTGGTTCAAGAGGTCTCTGACGTTCGTCGATGACTGAGTCAGACATCTGAAGTTGTCTCCTTTGTCCTCTCTTTTTTCTTTTAAATTGTGGGACGTTTTTTTACAGAATTTCTTTTGAATAGTCCGAGTTAGTTCTACCGCCTCATCGTCCTGTACGTGAGTGGAAGGGGACACTCTGTGGTTTTAGCCTTGATCGACGACCTGTTAGTAGTTGTCCTACTCCTATAACCTTGGGTGATTACTTTCTATGGGGTGGAGGTGTCTGTTTCTTCTTCGGTGTTTTTCTACCATCCTCACATTAATGCAATTTTAGTTTAGCTGGTTGTTTGACCTCTTTAATTATGGTTTCTTCAAGAGAGTGACAACTCTTCAAAGATCCGGGGTGTACTCCGAAGGGTTGGAACCCTAGGTCGCTTCCCTGACCCTTAGGGGTCCCTTAGACTAAAACTTCCTGTCGTCCTGACTAATGTCTTTAAGGTGTCCTGATCCCCTTTGTCTCTGAGAACCTCCCGTGTTATTTTGTAAAACACATGGTCCTTGGTCCATTTTACTGGTCACTGGGGTGTTCTCTGGCTCGGTCTGGACGAACACTCATAAACTCCGAGAGGATACCTCTGGACCCAACCGTCGCCGGATGACGTACCTGTCCCCGTACCCGTCATCGTTAGGATCCTCTACACATAATCTTATTAAGGAAGACTTCCCGTAGGGTCCGGATGGTATCGGACGTCTGAGGTCCTATCCCGACAGGATCCAGTTTGTTGTTTGTCGGACTGGGTAGTCGTCTTTTAACCTAATTTCTAAATGACTCGTACCGGGACGGGTGGTCTCGTTCTGGGTCCAAAGGGTTTAGGTGAGGGAGGGTAGTCCTTCGAACATGTTCGGAGAATTGGAGTAGGTAATCTTCGGTCTGTCTTCTTTCTTCTTGATGTTAGGGTGTCTAAAGTCTTGTTTTTTGTGTTAGGGTCCTTCGATTGTTTTTACTAGTGTACCTAGTGTCAGAACACATTGAGTTTATACTCGGTACGACACGTTCCGGTGACTTCTACCTACCCAGTAGTACCTCTCAAGACTGTTTTGCACCAGGTGACCTTTTCCGTTACCGTTTGGTGACGTCATAAGAATGGAACTCTTGGAGTACTTACCATACTCTTCCGTTTTTCTATATTGTGTCCTTCTACTCGGGAGGTTCAGTCGTCCAAAGGTTATACGATGACCTCTTCTTGCTTCTTTATCGAGGTCTTTCTTGTTTGTCCGACCCAGTTTCGTCTTTGTTACGAGTCAACACCTATATCGACCAGTACTGTTAGTTCAAGTTACGACAATTTTTTTGTTATGACGTCTCCTTGGACCTTACAATCCAGGTACTTAGTGCCATTTGACCTGTACCAGTTTGTCCTCTTACATTCTCACTTGTAGTTGTAAAATCCTTTGTCACTTGATTTTACTTGTCCTTACCCACTTAAGTTAAGTATACTGGTAATATAGATGATGACACCCGTTCTTAGGGAATCTCCTTTACTTCCTCGGGAGTATCAGTTGTTTTCTCAGGCTTTACGTCATAAACCCACGTTAGAGTCTTTTTGTCTTAACAGAACCGAGCAAAGGTTTCGTTTGGTAAGTCGTAGTGTCATTAGGTTCAGATACGGGGTTGGTGATTACGGTTTCTTCGACTTCAACTTACCGAGATACTACTGGATGTTGTGGAAGATGTTGTTTGTAGTTTTTTCTACAGGAGAAGTAGTTTCTCCTAACCTTACGTTTTCATCTTTCAGTTCTCTATGGACCTCATTGTCCGTTCTAACCAGAACCTCATGTTTTATTTCGACACGTTTCGTATTGTTTCAAAATGGTTCTCTTTTGTAATCAGTGTCCTTTGTGGGAGAAGGTTGTTGTGTTCTCTACTGAGATGTGTACCTGTAGTGGTCTGCCAGTTATGTCTTTAGTCTGAGTAATATAAGAAGTGTCAGTTTCTTTTTCTTCTATGTCAGTTGTTTCTGTTATGGATCTCGACTGACACCGAGTATAGTACTCGATTAATAACGTGAAGGTTTGAGTAAGATACTCCGGTGGTAGTGGGATTATACTTTTGGACTGTTTCTACGGTGTTTTTTTTCTTTTGATGTCCGGTTATAATGACTACTTGTATCTACGTTTTTAGGAATTATTTTAAGATCGTTAGTCTTAGGTTGTCGTGTAATTTTTCTAGTATGTGGTACTGGTTCACCCGAAATAGGGTCCCTACGTTCATAAGAAGTTATAGACGTTTAGTTAGTGTAATTGTTTAACTTTTTATTTTCGGTAGAGTTATTTACGTCTCTTTCGGAAACTGTTTTAAGTTGTAGGTAAATACTATTTTTTTTGAGAGGTCTTTCGTCCTTATCTTCCTTGTATGGAGTTGTATTATATTCGATATATACTGTTTGTGTGTCATTTGTAATAGGAGTTACCACTTTTTAACTTTCGTAAAGGGGATTTCAGTCCTTGTTCTGTTCCCACGGGTGAAAGTGGTGATGATAAGTTGCATCAAGACCTTCAAAACCGGTGTTGTTAGTCTCGTCTTTTTCTTTATTTTCCTTGGGTTTAACCTTTTCTTCTTCATTTTGACTAACGTCTACTGTACTAGGAGATGTATCTTTTGGAATTTCTGAGGTGGTCTTTTAATGATCTCAATTACTTATATTATTTCACCGTCCTATATTTTAGTTGTGTGTCTTTAGGGATCAGAATATGTGATTATTACTCTTTTGTCTTTCTCTTTAATTCCTTTGTTAAGGTAAGTGGTAACGTTGCTTTTCTTATTTTATGAATCCTTATATAGATGGATTTCTTTGATTTCTGGATATATATCTTTTCATATTTTGTGACCACTTTCTTTAGTTTCTCCTGTGATTATTTACCTCTTTATATCGTACAAGTACCTAGTCTTCTTAGTTATATCACTTTTACTCATATGATGGGTTTCGTTAGATATCTAAGTTACGTTAGGGATAGTTCGATGGTCGCCATAAAAAGTGTCTCGATCTTGTTTATTAAAGTGTTAAACATACCTTTATGTTTTTTGGAACTTATCGGTTTCGTTAGAACTCTTTCTTCTTACCTTGACCTTCTTAGTTGGACGGACTGAAGTCCGAGATGATGTTTCGGTGTCAGTAGTTCTGTCATACCATGACCGTGTTTCTGTCTTTATATCTAGTTACCTTGTTTTATCTTTCGGGTCTCTATTTAGGTACGTGGATACCTGTAGAATAGAAACTGTTTCCCCCGTTCTTATATGTTACCTCTTTTCTATTGGAGAAATTGTTCACCACGACCCTTTTGACCAGTTGGTGAACATTTTTTCTTACTTTGATCTTGTGAAAGATTGTGGTATGTGTTTTTTATTTGAGTTTTACCTAATTTTTAGATTTGCATTCTGGTCTTTGATATTTTGAGGATCTCCTCTTGTATCCGTTTTGTGAGAGTCTGTATTTAGTGTCGTCCTAGGAGATACTGGGTGGAGGGTCATATAACTTTTATTTTCGTTTTTATTTGTTTACCCTGGATTAATTTGAATTTTCGAAGACGTGTTGTTTCCTTTGATATTCGTTCCACTTTTCTGTCGGAAGTCTTACCCTCTTTTATTATCGTTTACTTCGTTGACTGTTTGTTGATTAGAGTTTTTATATGTTCGTTGAGGATGTCGAGTTAAGGTCTTTTTATTTACTGGGTTAGTTTTTTTGCCCGGTTTCTTGATTTGTTTGTAAAGAGGTTTCTTCTGTGTGTCTACCGATTGTTTGTGTACTTTTCTACGAGTTGTAGTGAGTAATAGTCTCTTTACGTTTAGTTTTGGTGTTACTCTATGGTGAAGTGTGGTCAGTCTTACCGATGTTAGGTTTTCGGATGTTCGTTATTTACGACCTCTCCCACACCTCTTTTCCCTTGGGAGAATGTGACAACCACCCTTACGTTTGATCATGTCGGTGATACCTCTTGTTACACCTCTAAGGAATTTTTTGACCTTTGTCTTGACGGAATACTGGATCGTTGGGGTGATGACCCGTATGTGTGACTCCTTTGGTCTTAACTTTCTCTGTGCACATGGGGTTACAAGTAGCGTCGTGACAAATATTATCGGTCCTGTACCTTCGTTGGATCTACAGGTAGTCGTCTACTTACCTATTCTTTCGTCACCATGTATATGTGTTACCTCATAATGAGTCGGTAATTTTTCTTATGTAAACTTAGTCAAGATACTCCACCTACTTTGACCTCGGCTAATATGTCTCACTTCATTCGGTCTTTCTTTTTGCGGTTATGTCATATGATTACGTATATATACCTTAAATGTTTCTACCATTGCTATCGGGACATACGCTCTGTCGTTTTCTCTGTGTCTACATATCTTGTCAGAAAACCTGAGACACCCTCTCCCTCTCCCACCCTACTAAACCCTCTTACCGTAACTTTGTATATATTATAGTATATACTTTGCTTAACGGTCAGGTCCAAACTACGTCTTATGTCCTACGAAACCCGACCACGTGACCCTACTGGGTCTCCCTACCATGCCCCTCCCGTCACCCTCCCCCCAAGTCCTACCCCTTGTGTACATGTGGAGACCGCCTAAGTAAAACTACATACCGTTTTGGTTATGTTATAACATTTCACTTTTTTTCTTCAATTACAGTTGTTTTCCTACCATAAAAAAAATTTTTTTGAGTCTGAATTTAACTTCTTTTATCCCCTTTGGTGATCCGGTAAGTTTATAATGGATTTAGTTTAGGAAATACTAATATGTCATCTCCACTGTTTATCTAAGTCCTCTAATCTATACCCTCTGTCTCACGGACTTTTTGATATCTATCTCCAAGTATTGTGACATGTCCTCTGTGATTTGTTTTGATAGTGTTTCTTTTTCTTTACGTTCTTCCGTTTTAGCAACAGACTCTTCCGGAATGTTTATCGACTCTTTCTCTTCACTTTCCGTTTCCTCTTTCCCTTGCTATGTGGGTTGACTTACGTCCGAAGGTCTCTTATCGTTTCTCTCTATTCTTTCGAAAGAATTCGTTTTTTACATTTCTTTATCTCCTTTTGTTATCTTACCCTTTCTGATCTCTAGAGAAGTTCTTTTAACCTCTATGGTTCCATTGTAAAGTACGTTTCTACTCGTGTTATTTCCTCTCTTTACCGTTCCTGGATTCTCTTCGTTTCTCTTATTCTTCTCCATCGTTCTTATGTGTCTTCTTGACATGGGTTTTTTTTCTAGAATTTCTGGACCTATTGGTGTTACCACACCAGGGAGTGGATCTTCGTTTGTGGGACCTCATACTTCAGTTCACCCTGAATCTTTCGTAATGTTACTTGTTTCGATCAGTTTCACTACCTTAAGGTCGACTCGATAAATTTTAAGATTTTCTACTACGACAATTCACGGTATAAGTTATACAGACGTTTAAACCTTTTGAGTCGTTACCGATGTCCTGACCTTTTTCAGTTTAAAGTAAGGTCAGGGTTCTTTCCGTTACGTTTCTTACAAGTTTGACGGTATCTTAACACGAGTGACGTGTACGAATGTTCCATTACGAGATTTGGGAAGTTCGATCCGAAGTTACCATGTACTTCGTTCTTGAAGGTCTACATGTTCGACCTAAATCTTTTCCGTCTCTTTGGACTCTAGTTTAACGGTTGTAGACAAACTAGTATCTTTTTCGTTCCTTTAAGGTCTTTTTTGTAGATGAAAACAAAGTGACTGATACGGTTGTAGAAACTGACACATCTAGTCTTCTTTGACGACTTTTAAGACTTTCTCTACCCTTATGGTCTGGTGGAATGGACGGAGTACTCTTTGGATATACGTCCAGTTCTTCGTTATCAACCTTGACCTATACCTTGTTACCTGACCAAGTTTTAACCATTTCCTTATGTTGTTCCGACATACAGTGGGACGAATAAATTGTATATACGTCTCATGGACTACGATTTACGGTCCGACCTACTTAGTGTTCGACCTTAGTTCTAACGGTCCTCTTTATAGTTGTTGGAGTCTATACGTCTACTATGGTAAAATTACCGTCTTTCGTTTCTCCTTGATTTTTCGGAGAACTGCTCCCACTTTCTCCCCTCACTTTTTAGACCGAATTTTGAATCGTAATTTTTTTGATTCTAGTACCGTAGGTCAGGGTTAGAGAAGTACCGTTTGTCTACCCTTTTTTCACCTTTGTCACCGTCTAAAATAGAAGAACCTGAGGTTTTAGTGACCCCTACCACTGACGTCGGTACTCTATTTTCTGTAAACGAGGAACCTTGTTTTCGATACTGTTTGGATCTGTCACATAATTTTTCGTCTGTATAATGAAACGACTGTTTCCAGATATACTAGTTTCGATATCAAAAAGGTCAACAGTTCATACGTATACTCTCCACCTCGTATTTCTTCCGACTCGTGTTCTATTGACTACGAAAACTTAACACCACGACCTCTTCTGAGAATATCAAGAAACCTGTCTTTCTTCTGGTTTGGTCAGTTAGGATTTCCTTTAGTTAGGATTTATAAGGAACCTGTCTGACTACGACTTCGACTTCGAGGTTATGGAACCGGTGGACTACACTTCTCGGGTGAGTGACCTTTTCTGGAACTACGACCCTTTCTAAATTCCGTTTTCTTCTTCGTCCACTGTATCCAACTTCACCAACCTACCGTAGTGGTTGAGTCACCTGTACGCAAACTCGTTTGAGGTCCTCTATTACTTCCTATCCCTTCGGACCACACAACGTCAGGTAGTCCAACGACTCAGTCTGATTAATCGTTGGCTTGTGGGTCTTCGATTTATGTCGGATCACACGTCTTCAGTAACTGACTTACTACGAAGGATAGAGTGGGATGACGTGTAAGGGAGAGGGAGGGGCTCAACAGGACAGTAGACCCCATAACGAGAAATCGACAAAGGATACGTAAAAGTGTACCCTTAGAGACTCTGGTCTTAACTTAAACGGACTTATTAAGGTACAAAAGTCCTTAAAATTGAGAAAAGTTGAGACAATGGAAAGAAGACTAAAAATAACTGGAACTCTATTGCAGACACTTTCAGAGACGGTGTCAGGTACCGTATCTTCTCTATGTCTCATACTGTAAAGATAATTTTATGTGTGACTAAGTATCTGTCCCGACTTTCCTTGGATTTATTTGGAGGACTGAAAGGTCTCCGTGTTTAGGGGACCTTAGACATAGACTTAACGACTTAGAGTCTGTTTCTACAACACTAGAGTTCTAGTGTTTCGCAAGGATTGTGTGGGTGGGGATAAAGAGAAAGGAAAACGGTTTACGACTGGAAGTCCCTTGAGACAGGGACGAACTAAAAGAATAGACTTAGTATTCGGGTAAAAGAAATCTTAATACTCTATGAATAAAAGGAAAGGTAATAATGAATAGAATTTGTATTCTTTGTCGTTTGTAATATTAAAGTAAATGAGTCGTTCACCATTGACTCGTTAATGATTCGTAATACGATTCCCGGCCGCATTCTTGTACTTTTCGTATTTTTCCCAAGTACTAGAAGTTTTCGTATTAGATCCGTACTCGTCGATCATTGGGACCTTCCGTCCTCTATTAACGTACGGTTTACGAACAATCTCTTTTAATGTCCCCAAGTGACTTCCCCCCTTAGTCTACTTCACTAGGACTCCTCCTGGACTACCTGAGGGTTTCTTGTCCTTCATATGTAGTTCCACCACCCCTCCCCAATCAATGTGCTCATTCCCGGACCTCTGGTGTCAGGTCGTACTAAAAAGGTAGCTGTTACATCGACAAATCACAAAAAGAGGATAGTCCGAATTTACATGAAACGTTTGCTCATACGACGACGACGACGATTCATATGACTTCGTGATTTTTTTTTTTCGCTCTTTAGTTTTAGAAAACTTTCTTTTCATCTTAATATTTTGTCAGTTATTATTTTCCTGAGATATTGTACAGGAAGATTAAAGACTCAGGATTCTTTAACGATGGAAGGTCAGAGCCACCTTCAATTGGTTTGTGTAGTAATTGAAACCATTCTTCATCGGTTTTGACATATGGTTATGTAAGTGTCGATAGAAACGAGTTTTTAAGGTTTTAACAATCTCGACACACTTTTACATATTCTTTCTCGTCCATTCTCCTCGGGAGGACTCTTTTCTTAAGAATAAAAGTGGATATTGGGTGTAAATATTGTCGTCGTTTGGTTAACAGACTCGAATTGTCGTACTACGTAAGAGTCAATGTCAATAGGTGTGTGTAGTCGGTCACTATCAAAGAGACAGTCTATGATAGAAGGGTAGACTCAATCGATCCTTCGCTAATATTATACAGTAGAACAGTACCAATTTTTATTTGGGAACCTTAAATCTTGAAGTATGTCAAACAGTCTATGTAAATTAACGCAATTCTTCGGTAAGGTGTCTAGTTTAGGGTGGTCGGAATACTATTGTATTATTCATTGTTATACGTGTTTGTATCTCCTTCACGTCCCATTACCTTTATATACTCCTGTATTTATGAAGTTCCCTTCCTCATTGTCATTTTATTTTACACTAAATTCCAAGTTTACCAGATACTCCAGATTACTTACAATTGTGCACACCAGATTAGGACTCGAACCTAAGACATCCTGTTATTAGAACCAATGTGCAACAGAGGTAGACATGGGATAAACTATAACTGTAATGTAGTTAATCGTAGTTTGGGACTTACGATTTTTTTATTCATTATTATAACCGATACTGTAATTATTTGTCGTTCACGTTGGTAAAAAATTGACAAAAATGATATGAACCGTTTTACGGACGGTAAATTTTCGACAATGTATTCGTTAGATTAATTTATTAAGTTCTATCATAATTACATCAGGAATGTGAACCCATTATTTTATATTGGTCCTTCTTTTACTTTTATTTGAAACTTTATTTTATCCAAATTTACAGATTCCTCACCAAGTTATTACATGTCAACCAACAAAAAAAAAAATTCACGTAAGAGACATAAATAAGGTGTCCCGTTTTAGTATTATAATTGAACATTTATGTTGGAAAACCCCAGATTTTTACCCTTTTGTTACCTTTAATAACGATGTGGTAAATCGTTTTTTAACATGACAATAAATAATAGTTAGTACTAAAAAAAAATTTAATACACACGTTGTATAGAGGCCTCCTCGGACCACTCGACGGCAGATACCCCAGCGTGTCTCAGCCTGTACTGACTTCGCTGAATCGTCGTCGTCGTCGCCGCATAGAAGTGGAACAGTAAATCAACAATTCAACATAGACTGGGAAAACGTTGGGATACCTGACATCGAGCGGTCCGAGGAGACAGGTACCCTAAAGGGTCCGTTCTCATGACCTCACCCAACGGTACGGGAGGAGGTCCCCTAGAAGGGCCTGGTCCATAGCTTGGACTCAGAGAATGGAACCGTCCGTCTAAGAAATGGTGACTCGGTGGTCCCTCATGATACAAGTGGATCTGACACGTAGATACTCCTCGTCAATGGTCTTCTGGTACTAACCATAAGACTCTCAGTAAAACCCTTTTAGTGAATTAACGAAAGTTAGAGTAAAAGAAGTATTGTTTTACCTCGTGTTATAGACACAATATCGTAACAATACTCTATTTAACATACTCTTTTACTAAACATTGAACGTTACATAATGTGTGTAATCACTAATAATACAAAGAAACAAATAAAAATTACCTCAAAAAGTGTTGCTAAGGGTTACTCAAAATTCAGTTTCGATACAAGTAATTGAGGTCAAGTAGATAGTCAAATAGATTATGAATTCAATTTAAAAATAAAGATGTATTACGGATACTGATGGTTTTTATTAATAACTCTTTAAACATTTCTTAATCGTAGTGAACAAGTCTAAAGTTAAGAACTCGATTACCGTCGGTTCCAGTCGCCTCCGATTTAAATTAGAACTTCTAAGACAATGGAAGGGACACACACACAGACACACACAGTAGGAAGTGTTTATTGACAATTCACTTAATTTATCACCACCGAATATGTCTTGACACCTGTTTCCGGTAAGATGTGAAATTAACTCTCTGTAACGACCATTAATACCCCCGGTCGCGTCTCGATCTGGTAGACACCAGTAGTCTCGTTTAGAGACCCCAACGGTCCCCCTTCACCTTCCGTACCTCAGAATTAACTGTTACAAGTACCTTTCTTCACTTCTACGTGGTAAATGTAGAACTTCTACCAAACCCGAATACTAGAAAAATTTATATACCGTTTGTCCTAGTCTCAATCATAATGTTCGTTGGACACCGGTCGTCTTTTTACTTTACGAAGTACTAAGAAAAACTCAGTACTCTTTTCGGAGACAAGGACGACGGACAGATACTCTACCAATCCAGAGGATTTCTCCGGAACACTACAAATCGGGGAGTGTTAATCACACAAGACCGTCTTCTTCCCCCTGTCCCACGTCCACCGAGGTCCACCGTTCGTTTCGTGCCCCTTCCACACTCGTAAGACACCAGAACCTCCTCGGGGAGGTCGAAACAAAGTAGACTCTGTTTCCCCGGATCTCTCCTTGGAACAATTGTTGACCATGAAGGTAATACGAGTCTATAGACAGTCAGTGTAAAGGAGGTCTGAAGGGAGTTACCAAGAGTGAGTTTTATTGGTTTGCAACCAATGGATAGAAAGAGAGGAGGGTATTAGAGTCATAATACTGGTTTTACACCTAAAATTCATATTATTGATCCCTTCCTTCTCATTGACCCCTCGTTCATCCCCTTCAACCGAACTAATTAAGTATCGTGTCTTTTAGATACGTACAATCATAAAAAATAAAGTTGTTTATAAACGACTTATGAATGATTCCTGGTTAACGATTAGGGTTTCTTATGAAATCTTTTGTTCTGTCTGTTACTGGGATGGGAGACCCCGAGTGTAAGGTCACTTCCTCTATTTTATTTATATATGTAGTATATTACCGTCCGTCACTGTCCACGATACTTCCTTTTATCTCGTTCCATCTTTGCTCCGTTTACCACCCTCCCCATCTAGACCTTACCGTTCCTTCCGTAGAGACTACTGTAGACTCATTCTTGGACCCATTTCACCTTCACTCGGTACAGTTATCGATGCCCTTCTTTTAAGGTTTCACTCTCCCATCGTTCTCATCTCAGGTTTCTACTGTTACTCAAACGGAAGAGTTCTTTGAAGGTCTCTCGCTCGGTCACAGAGACTTTTCCATACTCACTTTTCCTTCTGGTGTCTTCTCATTGAACCTCTTCCTCGGTCTAGTTCACTCTACATTTTCGACACTTTTTTCTGAAACCTAAACTAGATTAATACAAAAATTTCTAGATTGATATCAAAATTTCTAAAACTTGAGGTCATGTTTCTTAAGTAACGCCCTTCTCACTTTAAGGTATCTCTCCGGTCAAACCTCCGTTGGTTTCATTCACTCTACTCTTTTCAACCACCGAATCTAATCTCCTCCACCCTTAAAAAAAAGTCTAAGACCGATACAAAAACCCCAGACGGGTTTTACATATGTACTCTTCTTCTTTTTAGTATCTATTGAGGATTTACCTACTGTAAACTTATCACTACGATATATCAGTCTACCCCCTTTACACTTCCTGATCTCAGTCTTCTTCTCTTATTAAGACCTGACTTGTATTTGACTCTACAGACAACATGTTCGTTCGGTTCTATGACTGGACCATCCATCTACATCGTTGGACTCGAGTCATCTCGCCGTTATGACCTTTATTTTAAAGCCTATGTAGTCATAAATCTATAAAAAACGACAACAATAAGTCAGTGATACAGATTAAGAAACACTGGGGCACCTGATATCCTGTTGTCCGAGGAGACAGGAGGTGACAGGGTCTCAAACGGGTTTAAGTACCGGTGACTCGACCACTATGATGGATTGTTAGAGTAGGAGACGACGGGAGAAGAGGAAAACAGAAGTCAGAAAGGGTCGTAGTTCCAGAAAGGGTTACTCAGTCGAGAAGCGTAGTCCACCTGTTTCATAATCTCAAAGTCGAAGTCGTAGTCAGGAAGGTTAATTATAAGTCCCAACTAAAGGAAAACCTAACTGACCAAACTATGAGAACGTCAGGTTCCCTAAGAGTTCTCAGAAAGGTTGTGGTGTCAAGTTTTCGTAGTTAAGAAGGTACGAGTTGGAAGAAATACCAGCTTGAGAGTGTTGACATGTACTGATGACCTTTTTGGTATCGAAACTGATATCCCCGGAAACGTTAGGTACCTCCTTTGAAATCGATAAGTCAAGTCAAGTCAAGTCAGCGAGTCAGTACAGACTGAGAAACGCTGGGGTACTTAGCGTCGTGCGGTCCGGAGGGACAGGTAGTGGTTGAGGGCCTCAAGTGAGTCTGAGTGTAGGTACCTCAGTCACTACGGTAGGTCGGTAGAGTAGGAGACAGCAGGGGAAGAGGAGGATGGGGTTTAGAGAGGGTCGTAGTCTCAGAAAAGGTTACTCAGTTGAGAAACGTACTCCACCGGTTTCATGACCTCGAAGTCGAAATCGTAGTAAGGAAGGTTTCTTTAGGGTCCCGATTAGAGGAAGTCTTACCTGACCAACCTAGAGGAACGTCAGGTTCCCTGAGAGTCCTCAGAAGAGGTTGTGGTGTCAAGTTTTCGTAGTTAAGAAGTCGTGAGTCGGAAGCAGTATCAGGTTGAGAGGGTAGGTATGTACTGGTGACCTTTTTGGTATCGGAACTGATCTACCTGGAATCAGTCGTTTCATTACAGAGACGAAAACTTATACGATAGATCCAACCAGTATTGAAAAGGAGGTTCCTCATTCGTAGAAAATTAAAGTACCGACGTTAGTGGTAGACGTCACTAAGACCTCGGGTTTTTTTATTTCAGACTGTGACAAAGGTGACAAAGGGGTAGATAAACGGTACTTCACTACCCTGGTCTACGGTACTAGAAGTAAAAGCNAAGTGAGAGGTGAAAGTGAAAGTAGTTCTCCGAAAAATCAAGGAGAAGTGAAAGACGGTATTCCCACCACAGTAGACGTATAGACTCCAATAACTATAAAGAGGACCTTTAGAACTAAGGTCGAACACAAAGAAGGTCAGGTCACAAAGAGTACTACATGAGACGTATCTTCAATTTATTCGTCCCACTATTATATGTCGGAACTACATGAGGAAAAGGATAAACCTTGGTCAGATAACAATGTACAGGTCAAGATTGTCAACGAAGGACTGGACGCATGTCCAAAGAGTTCTCCGTCCAGTCTACCAGACCGTAAGGGCAGAGAAAGTCTTAAAAGGTGTCAACTAACACTAGGTGTGTCAGTTTCCGAAACAGTATCAGTTATTTCGTCTTTATCTACAAATAACCTTGAGAGAACGAAAAGGGTACTAGGTCACCTACAACCGTTGAACTAGAGACCAAGGAGACGGAAAAGATTTTGGTCGAACTTGTAGTCTATAATGGATCTAGGTTTTCTATCTTATAATGTATGAGTCGATATTTTTTCTTGTGTAAACTCAGTCACGATTACTCCACCTACTTTGACCTCGGATAATATGTCTCACTTCATTCAGTCTTTCTTTTTGTGGTTATGTGATATAATTGTGTATATATACCATAAATCTTTCTACCATCTGGGATATACGTTCTGTCGTTTTCTCTGTGTCTACATTTTTTTGTCTGAAAACCTGATACACGCTCTCCGGTTCCCACCCTGTTATACTCTCCCCTCGTAACTTCGTACATATAATGGTATACATTCTGTCTACTGGTCACGTTCAAGCTACGTAATTCGTCCCGTGGGGTTTCGACCACAAGACGCTGTTGGGTCTCCCTACCCCACCCCTCCTTCTACCCTCACTTCAAGTCCTACCCCCTGTGTACACATGGGTACCGACAAAGTACAGTTACATACGGGTTTGGTGGTGTTATAACATTTCATTAATCGGAAGTTAATTTTATTTACTTATTAAAAAAATTCTATTACTGAGTTAAAAAGGTAATATTAAATAAATTCTACTTTCATCTTAAACAGGGGACTAAAATGTCCTTGATGTTGACTCCTAAAAATTCATAACTTTTACTTACGACTTTTATTATGGTCACACTTAGTGTTTATGATGTGTCCGAGACTGATTAGGCGATACCTTTACATTCCGGGGAGTCTGTCTTTCTGTCACACACGAATAGAGACTGATCTATGTCATTCAGTCCACTCTTGTCTTTTACTCCTCGCCTTGAACGGGACTTGGGGTCCCGTTTTCGTCGACTTCTACCGATAATAGTAAATAACACTAATACTAGCACATAACATGGGAGTAGAACGTTAAACACTTCCGTTTGACGAAATATTAACTAAAATGATTAGGTAGTGTCGGATAGATAAATACACGGAAGACCAGAAAAAATAACAGGAATTAAGTGTACGTAAAATCGTACATTCGGAGAAACTAGGAGGAATCGTATGTTTAGTATTTTTCTTTACGAAATATTATTTGTTCAACTCAATGAATCATCCATTTACCGTGTTCAAATTGAAATAGTCTCTTCTCATCTCCGGACCCCTCTCAGTAACTGAACGCAATAGTCGTTCGGTTGTTGTTCTTTTCTTGTGGATCCCAAGTTGCGTTAGTTACAGGTTCGACTCTACAACGAGAGAACCTGAGGAGTGACAAGTATAGGGTCTGGTGTCGGTGCGATGTTCTACTTCCTTTGTTACGGGGAACCCCTAGGGTCCACGGAGAGAGAGACTAGCATAGAACCGTCCAACGGAACTAGACTCAAGGAGATAATGTTTGTGCACCATAGGAGGGGAGGGACCGTTTAAGATGACGTCTACGGACCGCACACGCTAAAGTGGGGGAGGAAGCATCGGAGTGAGTCTTGTCGTGGTGTCGGTACCCGGATACACACGGACCCCGAGACGAGGGATTTTCGTGTACCGAAACGTCTCCGTCCTTCTGTTGTTCCTGAAATATGGTACTAGTTTTGTAATATTAATAATAAACAAGTTTTTAATTAAGGAAGTCTTAAGTCTTCACAATCCGACTCGGACATTCTCCCCTCTGGAGGACTCAGAACAGGTGACGAAGGTACGAAGACCGTACTGCGGGCCGTGTGACATCCGGCAGGTATTTGTCTGTGACACCGTAGTACCTGCGTCCGAAAGCATCTCCAAGTTTCATGTCTGAAACCGTAGTCTAGACGACCCTGTTTAGACGAAGAATGATCGGAACACTGGAACCGTTTAATGGATTGGAGAGGTATGGAGTTGTGGCACCAGACACTTTCGTTTATCGTGGACGGGGTCTTCTAAAAACACTCTAAGTTACTAGGTGATAAATCTAGTCCCAAGTACCAAGGGTCTGTAAGTTCAAACGGTTTCCTTTAGTCCCAGTCCTCTGAGTGACTTAAGTGACCGTCTCTGATGTCACTTTTTATTTTGACGGGTCGTTTATTAAAAATAGTAAACCAAAATAATCTTTTTAATGTAATTTTTCGTTCAATATCATTCTTTTTTTAAACCAAAAGAAAAAGAAAAAATACTCTTACTCGAACCTTTATTTCGTGTCACTCATAAAACTAATTACCGACTACCTTAACTTTGTCCCATCGGACTATATAGGGTACGATGGTATCCTTATTCGGTTTTATCATAAAAACCAAGGTGACATGTATGTAAAAGGACCAAACACATGAAGACACGACCCCTCTGTGTCTGTATAGGAAGGAGAGACCCGAAAATAATAATAATTGAACCACCCCTCTCCCCTCTCAGACCTAATGTTCTTCTGGTAGACTCAGTGAATCAAATCACTGACACATATAGAAAAGACCAATAAGTATGATATAATGACGGAGGTAGTATGAAATAAGTTTATTAAAACAAACTTGAAAACTTGAGGGTTTAAAGAAGACGATGAGACAAAATTTTTTAATCTTTAATCATCCAGACGTAGATAAATATTAAAAAAGACCAAAGAGTGGTTAAATCCCCCCCATCGCTCTCCGGAATGAAAAATGGGTACACTGGTAGACTACAAAGGTCTTTGGAATATTAAATTTTTAATTTAGGGTTGGTAAAACTTTGGTTTATTGCATTGTAGAGAAGGTAAAATACGTAAACCACAGTGTTTCTCCCGGGTAGTTAACTAATTTGCTACTACGTATAGGAGAGATGATTTAATTGTTACCAGTACTAGCCTCTTATGTGTCTAAAATCGTCTCGATGAAAGGTTGTATAGATAGTCGTGAAAGGATAGTGGTGATTTCTCTATCCACGACGGGTAAATCTTCATATTTTGAGTTTACAAAAGATTCTTCACAGGAATTCTACCACTTCAAGTTTGTCCCCTCCCCTCTACAGTAGGAACCGATGTACAATTGAGGTAAAAGGTCATTTCCCGTTTAACAGAGGGTGTTAATTGTTTATAAGAGAGTCGGGTATTGTACGGACCGAACTTACGGTTAACGACGCTCTCGAAACCCAAGAGAAGACTAATAAAAGGGTTAATCAAAAGAAGTCTGTGGATAATGACATCACCTCTTCTATTTAATCAGATTACGTCCTGTGACATTTTACAAGTTAATGACGTTTTCTATACCGGTCAAGGGTTTCCTTCCTTAAATTAGCTTTGATCTAGTTTTACCTTTTCACTTACTGTTCTATACATTTATAAGAGTGTGTGGATTTCAATTTCTACTAAAATGTTTTTCCGAATTTGATACTTATATAGTTTCATCTACATGTTTGTGAATCTCCGTAAGTTAAACAGGTAGTGGACCACCCTAAAATTGTAAATTACACTGTTTTAAAGACTCTGAATTTAAATTTCCACTTTGATTGTAAATCTTATAAGGGACAATCACCTTTAAAATATCCATAGTCTTAAAAGGAATTTAGAGGAATATAAAACTTGATACTTAGACGTCATGAAAAGTTAAACAGAGATAAAAAGTTTTGTTTTTAATAATACCTTATTTTATATATTGTAATGTTTAATGTCGATAAAGTGTACAAGAAAGAAAATTTATAATAAAAAATATGACAGATGACTCTAGACACTGATTTATAGTTTAAATTTTGTTAGTATCTCTGACTTTATTCTCTTTGTGAGTTCAGAGGTTTTTCCTATTCTTACTAAACAATAAAGAGTTAATATAAAGACATATAAGAAATGGATCTGTAACGAGATAAGTTTTATAGTCTGTTTAGTAATTACGTGTCTAGGTATATTTTTAAGAGAAAGATATTCTGAAGAACCAATATTTTTATTATTATTGTTTATCCAATACTTCAACAAGTAATTAGAACTCTGTAAGATACCGTATTTACCTTTTCTTCTCAGTAATCAGTTTACGGTCAGAATTCTGACTTATCGTACCCATACAAAAGTCAAGGTTCATAGTTTCTCTTAGTTTTACTTTTTACTTTCTATATCCTATAACTAAACGATCAATGAAGAACCGTCTGACCAAATGGTTAACATTAAGAGAGTAATTGACATATCATCAAACCCATATTGGGGACGAAAAATCCAGAGTTGACATGTCTTTTCGTCACACCACATAACCCTTTCTCGATTCAAAAACATTCTGCGTAATCAAAATATTACTGTCCAGACAGAGAGTGTCAACACACTGGAAGGGTTTAATGAATTGGACATTATGTCGGGTACCATTCTCGACTTTAAGTTTTAATATTGGAACTCAGTATTATTTTTAATTTTACAAAATTATGACGTAAATACTTTCATCCTCCTTTCTCTTAGTCACAGGAATGATCCATTTCTTGTAAATTTTTAGTGACTCCTTATTACTATACGAGTTTTTACCCCCCCTTTACCTGTTTCGTTTCTTTATTCCGATCAAAAATTTTTGATGTATCTCAATTTTAAGAAGGGCAAGTTGTTACTGGTTTCTATAAATATGAACAACCCGATACGACTGTTGCTTATAATAAACCAATAATTTTTGTATCGGATCTCTTATAAAAATTACTGTCACTTTTTTCAAACTATATAATTATAACTTACTTTCTCCCCCTATGGTTTGATACGTTAATTTAAGGTTAAAGTCTCTTTTTTAAATATAGACATGTGTCATTCTTTAATAATTCCTACGTTTAGAGACTTGACACCTTAATGTGTTTAAAATTAAACAAAAATATGGAGGACATACGGGATTCAAAAGATGTTACTCATGAATAATGAAAATATTAGTATGTTTCTTTTAAAAGTCCAGTTCTTTATCCCTTTGTAGATCTGAACGAAGATGGTAATTATTCGATTCACTGGATCCCCTTCAGTGAATTAGAGTGACTCAGAGTCGAAAGAATAGGTATTTTATTTTTTTAACTTGATCTAGCGGAGGATTCCTGTGTAAGTGAAGATATTAAGACACTTAGATATTGTATAATACACACCATAGGTTTCTTTTGTTCCGATTAACTTCATAATAATCGTTGTTTACAATAGAATGTACGTAATTCGGATTATCCGTAAAAATCGTTCGGTTTTGAGTTCCCGATAAAGAGAGATACTTATTATACAAAATAGATAAATATTATTGTAATTTAAGGGTTTTATTAGGTTCTGTTGTAAGTCACAAAATTTTATTACCAACATTCTAAACATCCTGTTTCTATGGGTTTCACCTCTCTACGACACATTCTAATCTTAACTCCCCTGAGAATAATGGACTGGTACTGGAGATAGTCCTGAGAGTGAAGATTTTTAGGGTAGTCCAACACACAACACAAAAGTGACACCGTAAAAGTATTGGTTACTTAGTCTTTTATGACAAAAAGATACTAAACCCCCTAAGAAGGTCATTACTGAAACGTCGGTATTAATTCTTTATACAATTCGGAAGACAGTTAATTGAATTGACTACACTTTTGGACTGACCAGGTCTCTCGTTACCTAAAGGGGTCGACGTGGAATAGTCTCTTGTCGAATCACACCTCCTCTCTTCAATACGACTTCGGTCTCGACACTTTTGCGGTTCTTTTAATCGTGTTCGAGCATCATACCTCACATTTCTCCTTTTGAACGAGTCGATGATACACCAACATTGAATTTGTCTTTAATGAAGTGTTAAAAAATAACTACCCTACTTATCAACGTATTTTAAAATTATACACTTTCCAAGAGCTTTCTTGATCCGGTTGTCCTCTTTACCATCTCTCCCTGAATATTCGTTTGTCCTCCCTACGACCGAAGACGTTTCAATAAGGAACATAAAAGGTATTACACTGAAGAACTTTTATGTTTTTTTTAGTTCGGTTTCTTTTTGACTCTGCCCTGTGGGGGTTTAAGGGGAAGAAGGGAGATACAAGTGGTCCAGATCAGAACAATAGAGAAAGTTTACGAGTCAAGTCAGTGAGTCAACACAGGCTGAGAAACACTGGGGTACTTGACGTCGTGTGGTCCGAAGGGACAGGTAGATTGACGGCCTCGAATGAGTTTGAGTACAGGTAGGTCAGCCACTACGGTAGGTTGGTAGAGTAGGAGACAGCAAGGGAAGAGGAGGACGGGAGTTAGAAAGGGTCGAAGTCCCAGAAAAAGTTACTCACTCAAGAAGGGTAGTCCACCGGTTTCCTAACCTCGAAGTCGAAGTCGTAGTCAGGAAGGTTACTTATAAGTCCTGTCTAAAGGAAATGCTGACTGACCAAACTAGAGGAACGTCAGGTTCCCTTTCGGACCTCAGGACCTCTTTCCGTTCAGTGCCGCTTCCCTTTCCGACGGGTGAGGTCATAAGACCGGACCTCTTAAGGTACCTCACATGTCAGGTACCCCAGCATTTCTCGACCTGTGCTGACTCACTGAAAGTGAAAATTGAACATCTGGTCATGAAAAGTTTGAGACTAACAAAAAGGGGTTGGGTGACGTCACTCACGAAAAATATTACATATCTTTTTTATTTAATGATGTTTTTAATTTACGATTTTGTTCAAATAAAATAATAATATAAGTTGTCGATATTTTAGTGAAAACTAAATGATATTTCAAAGAATTGTAAATTGAGACGTGTAATAGTAGTGTCCGGTCATTCCGAGTTGAGGGTCTGTCCGTGAAANTCGTGTGATCCGAGAGGACAGGAAGTGATAGACGGTCTCAAACGAGTTTGAGTACATGTGCCTCAACTACTACGGTAGGTTGGTAGAGTAGAAGTCAGTGGGGGAAGGGAGGACGGGAGTTAGAAAAGGTCGAAGTCCCAGAAAAAGTTACTCAGTCAAGAAGGGTAGTCCACCGGTTTCCTGACCTCGAAGTCGAAGTCGTGGTCGGGAAGGTTACTTATAAGTCCTGTCTAAAGGAAATGCTGACTGACCAAACTAGAGGAACGTCAGGTTCCCTTTCGGACCTCAGGACCTCTTTCCGTTCAGTACCGCTTCCCTTTCCGACGGGTGAGGTCATAAGACCGGACCTCTTAAGGTACCTCACATGTCAGGTACCCCAGCGTTTCTCGACCTGTGCTGACTCACTGAAAGTGAAAATTGAACATCTGGTCATGAAAAGTTTGAGACTAACAAAAAGGGGTTGGGTGACGTCACTCACGAAAAATATTACATATCTTTTTTATTTAATGATGTTTTTAATTTACGATTTTGTTCAAATAAAATAATAATATAAGTTGTCGATATTTTAGTGAAAACTAAATGATATTTCAAAGAATTGTAAATTGAGACGTGTAATAGTAGTGTCCGGTCATTCCGAGTTGAGGGTCTGTCCGTGAAAACTTATCTCGACAGTAGTTGTTAACGGGACATTTGTGAACCGATAAAGGTGTGACGTTGACAAATATCTGACTGGGGAGAGGGAGGCATAATGTGACCCTCCAAGACCCGTTCATACATAACTTACTTACCTACTTACTTACTTATTGTGTCTTCCTCGTTTCAGTAAAGTCGATAGTGGATGCTGTGAGAAGGTGGTGGGGGTTATAGGGGGTACGAGAGAAGTGAAGGAAATCTTCGGACGTCTTATTTTGTGTCATCATCGGAGAACCAAGGGTGAAAAGGTTCTAGTATTTTACGACCTTAGGAGATGAAAATAGAAACCAAAACCATAAAAGATTGAACCAAATGACGTGTAGACATTTTTTATAGGTAATTTAGAAAAGAATCGTGGTAAACTACGAAGGGAGTCGAGACTGTAATTCATGTGTTCACATAATCAAAGGGTAATGACGACAGTGTTTAGTGGTATTTGGATTACGAAATTTTGTTGTTTTAAAATAATAGAATATCGAAGACATTCAGTCTTCAGGTTGTACCAGAGTGACTCAACTTTGGTATGATAATCGTCCTGATGTGAGAAAAGATCTCCAAGATCCCCTCTTAAACACGAAAAAGAATAAGTCCAACAACCTCCTTAAGTCAAGAACTTCCAATGTACTCACTGTAGGGATAAAGAAACGACAGTCGAATTCCGACAAGGGTCGAAAACTTCCGTCGGTTAAGGGAACCGAACATCGGAGGGGGGTGGTAGAAGTTTAGGTCGTTACCGCCCATCTCAAGAAGGTACGACGTAGAAAGATTTGGAGTAAGATCTTCCGAAAGACGAAAATTCCCCGACACACTACTTTACCCCGAGTAGACCTATTGTGTTTGAAGAGAAGGGTACAGGTCTAAATATTGACACTAGTATGGTTATCTCTACGAAATCAGTGTATTTTCGCAAAAGTGTCCATACCACTTATCCTCCACCGTATGAGTCCTAAGAGTGAGAATGATGGTGGTGTTCTTTAGGTACTCAAGTACGATCTAATTTTCTTTTCTTTTAAATTTTGTATGTAGTCATTGAAAACAACACAAGTCAGCGAGTCAGTACAGGTTAAAAACACTGGGGAACCTTACGTCGTGTGATCCGAGAGGACAGGAAGTGATAGACGGTCTCAAACGAGTTTGAGTACATGTGACTCAACTACTACGGTAGGTTGGTAGAGTAGAAGTCAGTGGGGGAAGGGAGGACGGGAGTTAGAAAGGGTCGTAGTCCCAGAAAAGGTTACTCAGTCTAGTAGTGTAGTCCACCGGTTTCATGACCTCGAAGTCGAAATCCTAGTCAGGAAGGTTACTTATAAGTCCCAACTAAATTAACTGACCAAACTAGAGGAAAAACAGGTTCCCTGAGAGTTCTCAGAAGAGGTTGTGGTGTCCAACTTTCGTAGCTAAGAGTCCGTGAGTCGGAAGAGATACCGGGTTGAGCATGTTGGTATGTGTTGATGACCTTTTTGGTATCGAAACTGATATACCTGGAAACGACCATTTCACTACAGAGACAAAAAATTATCCTACAGATCCAAACAGTATCGAAAGGAAGGTTCCCCGTTCGTAGAAAAATAAAGTACAGTCAGTAGTAGGTGTCACTACAACCACGGGTTCTTTTATTTCAGACAGTGACAAAGGTAACAAAGGGGTAGATAAACGGTACTTCACTATTCTACCCTCCGGTACTAGAATCAAAAATCTCACAACTCAAAATTCGGTCGAAAAAGTGAGAAGAGACAGTGGGAGTAGTTCTCCGAGAAATCAAAGAGAAGTGAAAGACGATAATCCCACCACAATAGACGTATAGACTCCAATATCTATAAAGAGGACCGTTAGAGTTAAGGTCGAACTCGAAGTAGGTCGGGTCGTAAAGTGTAGTGCATGAGACGTACAATCAATTCATTCGTACCACTGTTGTATATCGGATTGTATGAGGAAAGGGTTGACCCTTGGTCAGACAACAAGGTATAGGGTAAGATTGATAACGAAGAACTGGACAAAGAGTCCTTCGTCCATTCTACCAGACCATAAGGGTAGAGAAATTGTTAAAAGGTGTCAAACAACACTAGGTGTCTCACTTTCCGAAATCGTATCAGTAACTTACATCTAAAAAAGACCTTAAGAGAATGAAAGAGATACCAGTTTGCCTACAACCGTTAAACTAGAAACCAAGGAGACGGAAAAGATTTAGGTCGACATGTAGACCTTCAAGAGTTAAGTACATGACAACTTCGGATCAAGTCTCCTAAAACTCGTGATGGAAAGATCGTACACTTTACTCGTGTTAACACGTTGTCGAACTTGTAAGAAACCGTAACGGGAGGAAACTCTAACCTGACTTTTTACTGAAAAAGGTCAGGACACCGGTTACGACTCAAAAGGTTTAAACGACCATATGACTCACGTCGTGAAACTTTCGGAGCAGAACATCGTGAACTTTATCCAGTCGCCCTTAGGGTAGTGGAGATGGTCGAAACAAGTATCATTGCGAAGGATCCCGGGTGAGCTGAAGTGGGAGGTCCTACCAGACCGAGATCCACTCACTGGTGTGGGTAACATCAATAGACACAGTAAGTCTGAAAAAACCATATCAAGACATATAAGAACGGTGGAGAAGGATTATGGAAGACGAAGACAATACAAGTATGGCAAAGACAGGAAACAACACGGGTAGAAACGTACTTTACAATGGAACCAGAGAAGATCAAAAGACATTGAAATGTGGGAACCTATTCCAGGATTAATATGTTACTAAGGATTATTCAAAGTTTCTCGGAAATACCATCCACCCGTAGACACGACACAAGTAGAAACACATAGTCCAGAAAAATTGACAAAAGGTTCATGAGAGGGTCGAGGTTACGATGGAAGTCTATCGATGGTATCAATTGAACGTGGGGTCAGGAGACAGCTCTTAATAAACAAAATCTAGGTTTAAGTTATGACGTTTTAAGTAAATGGGGGTTTAGACTAAGAAGTATTAAATCCGGGTGAGAAGTCGGGGTAAAGAGTGTTAAGGGATGATGTACGGTTTTGTGAACGTCTGAAGACTCGGTACGAAGAGGAACGGGTACAAGAAGAAAGACACACTTACCTTTGACGGGGCAGGAAGAAAGTCCCTCTACAACAGATTGATTTTATCCTATTTGAACTTTTGGTGAAACTAAACTTAAACTTGGTGAGTGGGGGAGATGAATGATCCGACCTTCGATGATCTACGGAGGAACCGGATCCCTTATTCTACATTAATTTTAGACGAAACGTTCCTACAAGACTCCAAAACTTTATTATTTGTGTTTTCGTACATTGTGTTCCAGTATGTTCTTTAGTGATTTACAGTCAAGAAGAAAACGGGATCTCTTGGAGTAAAAAGGAAGTCCGGAGTCGAGTGGTGTAGAAGACAGTTCAATGGGGACTGGTGCACACAGTTCGGAACCGACAAGGTAGTAGTACACGTAAATCACACCGTAAAATTCCTATTATAGATGTGAATAGACACGGGATATGGTGTAGTGTTAGAAGAACTCGCATTTTTACAGAATAAAATAGGTGTCGTGAGTTGTTTTACCTGTTTAATTAGTAAGGATTTTCCGAACCTCCCTTCCTATCTACCTACCTATCTTCCTACCTCCTTAATTACGTCTTGGATCGTATCATTTTATTTTGTGTCATACATAAATTATTTATGTTTTTAAATTTAATTTATATAGACAGAATTTTCATACGGTACCAAAGGACCACCAAGTATACTGTTTCTTAGGTGGACGTTACGTCCTCTGGACCTAAGCTAGGGACCCAACCCTTCTACGGGACCTCCTCCCGTGTCGTTGGGTGAGGTCATAAGAACGGACCTCTGAGGGGTACCTGTCTCCTCGGACCGCCCGATGTCAGGTACCGTAGTGTTTCTCATCCTGTACTGACTCATTGATTGGTGTCGTGTCGTGTAAGACTGACACAGAATAGAGAAATAGAAAAATCGACAGAACGAATGGTTTACCGTTACGAGACACGCAGATATAAAACAGGAACATTACTGTCATTTAGGGAGTTTCTGACAGAAAAAATAGAAACAATGGAAGTAAGTTCGTTTGAAGACATAAGGTATGTATCATTCACAAGTCTCATCAGTCTTTTCTATGATACTAAAATTTTTGTGATTATAGATACGAAAGTTCCATCTGTACTCGACTAAGAATTCGGTTACCGTATGAATACTTCCGACTGGATTATACTACTTTTTATCAACCTTTAATCTATTATATTTCACACAAACGATTAACTGTAATCGATTTCCTCTTCATATCCTCTTCCGTTACCGTTGGGTGAGGTCATGAGAACGGACCTTTCAGGGTTCCTGCCTCCTCGGACCGTCCGACGTCAGGTACCCCAGCGATTCTCAGCCGGTGCTGACTCGTTGAAGTGAAAGGGAAAAGTGAAAGTACGTAACCTCTTCCTTTACCGTTGGGTGAGGTACAAGAACGGACCTCTTAGGGTTCCTGCCCCCTCGGACCACCCGACGGTAGATACCCCAGCGTGTCTCAGCCTGTACTGACCTCACTACGTCGTCGTCGTTTCCTCTTCATTTGGAAGGTCGTAGAAGTCTGACCTCTGTCAAAATGTTGAACCTCCTTCCACGGGATGTTTCAATTCGCGAAGATAAAGGGGTCTTTGATCCTCTATCCCACGATAGAAGGAACTACTAATGAGAAGATTCCCTACCGAGGGTTCTGGAACTCCTTCTATAAGGACCCAATACTTTAACATTTCTTCGAAACTTTTTCTATATGTAGGGTTTCTCTGTCTCTTTCTTAAATGTTTGTGTTCAAAAGACTTCATTCATGAGATTCTTTTCCCTCCACCGCCCCCCCCCCCGCCCCCCCCAACCACGTGTCTCAGACCTTTTTCACACAGAGTTCAAGTCAGTTCGACTCCCTTTACAATTCGGGGCGAACCAGTCACCCTTCGATTTACACATAAAGACCTCCCTACTCAATCTTTACAGGGAACTTTTTGTCCGATCCGTACCCACTTACTTAAGGAATTACCCTAGATAGGTAGTACCAAATGCAGTCGTCCAGACAACTGTACGTTTAACTTGGGTCGTTCGGGAACCGACTCCATCTCCACACACGGGTTCAAAAATCCACCTTTCCTTAGGTACCCAATTTGACATTTAAAAAATTAGACCGAAATATACTTGTATATACGTTTTCACAGATATAAAGTCTTTTATGATGACGAAGTTTTTTACAATATTTCGAAATGAAAAGTTGAGGATAAAAAGTCAATTTTCTGTCACCTCCAGTGTTGTGGTGATGTACCAGGTACAGGATTTTAGTGAGGATAAGAAGATTATTACCTCTACTCTGTGTTCCCTTTTGAGGCTTAAAAGAGGATCCCCTCGTGACACTAGTAGGAGTCCGTAGGACGTCTTTTCAAAGAGTTAGTATTGCATGATCCGTAAAAGGGGAAATGAGAAGTGCAAATGAGTTTCGAGAACTTTTGTTTTAAGGGATTTTGTATGAGACCCGTAATTTATTTTCACCTTTGATTACCCTTTCTTCAATAAACGAAGAAAAGAAGGGTCACGTGGAAGAAAATAATTATTACATAAACCCATAAGTAAAAAGAGAAGTAAGAATAAGGGTAGGTGAAGAATAAAAGAGGTAAGACTTGTACTAGTTTAAAGTACTGATAGTTTTACTATGTGATTATATATAACATAACACACACGTTCGGACGTATAAACCCCTCACAATATGTGACCCGAAGGGTCGTTACGTCACCATTTCTTAGGTGGACGGTCACGTCCTCTGTGTTTTCTGTGTCCAAACTAGGGACCCAACCCTTCTAGGGGATCTCTTCCTTTACCGTTGGACGGGGTCATAAGAACGGACCTTTGAACGTACCTGTCTCCTCGGGCCACCCGATGGTAGGTACCCCAACGTTCCCCAGCCTGTATTGACTCGCTGACTTGTGTGTGTATACCGAATATGATTGGTTGGTTAAAATATCCCCTCATTAAGTTGTTAATAGACTAATGATAAAGTACTGACGAACGGTCTCGAACTGGTCTCGAGAGCAATCCAGTTGTCTTGAATGTCTACGTCGGGATACGAGTCCAATGTTACTGTCTAAGTTGTTTATATATACAATATGTATTTTGTGTCCAAGAGATTTCCATCTTCACTTAAGACAACTACTTTACTTACTTAAGATAAATACGTTAATACTCTACTTAAGACTGTATGTCCGATCTTTATAAAGTTCGTAGAGGGTCTGATATGTAGTTGTCTGACTTGTTTTTTGATAGGTTTAATGAGAAGAGAGAGAGAGATGACAGGAGAACCGAGGATTCCGGGTACAAGTCCGTATTAGAAATTTGTGATGAAAAATCGGTCAAAAGTGACTTCTCCAGTTAACTCCAATCCCAGAAATGTCATTCAGTGTACGATAGTCACCCTTTAAGACAACATGGGTAGTAAAGAGTCAATTAATTCGACTGATAGAGGAATCTCTAGAGAGAGTACACTTTAACCTTTGACCGAAGTACAATCACTAACATGTTTTTACAAGAAATTTTACATTTCAGAGATTAGGAAAATCTTCCCGTTCACAAAGGACAATGGAACAGACATCTTGTTTTAGAGGAAGACTTACTTCCCACGTCTAGACGATTTGAGGTGCGAGACTAATATTTAGTTGACCTTGTTATTGTCATGACGTCTATGTTGGAGGATTCTATTAGAGAAATCGTGTCTTAACATAAGTCGTTCTACGTTTAGGATTGTTCTTACACTAAAGACAGCCAAGTCGAAAAGTATGCACGGTAAATGTGATTCGAAGGGGGGGGGGGTGAGGATGATGGTCATCAAGTTGGATCTCTTTTTACGGAATAATATACTAGGCCCAAATATACGTACCTGGTGTCACCCATATTTCGTGTATTCCTAAAGATAGATCTCAGTTTTAACGGTCTCTAATCTCCCACAAGTTTTTATTTCCTCTATTTTCACCAATCTTCCGGTGTCAACCGGGAACTCACTCCATGTGTCAGTCTGAGGTAGTACAGTCCTTTCTTACCCCTTAGAGACTTCTCACGTTGAAGTCTCCTCTTCGACTTTAAAAAATAACAACGGGGTCCCTCCACATTAACCCCAATTACCCTACTTTAATTCGTTTCTTTTTAAGTCCTACACATACTCCTTTATAAAGAATTATTACTCTAGAAAATATTATAACAGGGTTACCTTCATAATCTTTGGGAAAACAAACTCAGTAAGTTTGAAGTTCATCTTTTTATATACCTTTTTTATCCGACATTTTTCTGTTAACGTATGGTCAGGAGTTCCCTACTTAATGTATCGTGTTAGTCTAGAAAGAGTCGAGATTAAAGGTACTGAGAAAATCATTCAAGGAGTTTCCGAATTAAAAGTTTCACGAACAAGTTAACGAAGAGGATACGTGGACGTAGTCAGCGTCCAAGGTTAATTGACTCGAACGTTTAACAAGTGACGACACTGACTCGCCAAACGGTCTCTTGAAACCTTTGGACTTCAGTAAACCCTACTGGAGTCAGTGATAAATGCCAACATTCACATCGACTATATTTTGAATTCTATTATTTGGTTCAAGACTTCTTACGGTAGTCGTTTGGCTTGATTAACGGTGTGACTTAAGGAAACAGAGTAAACTAAGGAGTGGTGTAGGAAATTAAGTAATTCAACCTTAAATAAGTCTTAGAGGATGATAGACGACCAGTGACTCATTTACGACCTCTATTTTTGACTTTTATAATTTATTCCAAAAGAAATAAACTAAAAGGTAGGAGAAACTGTACGAAAGACCGATGTCTAGCACAGAAAAGACGGTAAAGTACGAGACTAGGGATTCTATTATAAACTACGTACATATAAATAACTTAATTAATTTATTTATTTATTGTGGGTGTGCACTCTAATTGTGTAAACCCTCCACCGCACGGAGAAAAAAGTACATCAGTAATGTTTTCTATCTGTATACTGGGAACTTGTTGTACCGAAACTTAAAGATCCTGAGTGAATGTCCACCTTAAAAAAGTAATCATTTAGGTGTTACGACGTGTTAGGTGACAACCAACTTAGGTCTACGACTTGGACCTATGTCTTCTTGGTACTTATGTTTCCCGACTAATATTTAATATGTGTTTAAAAGTTGACACCCCATGCCCTTCCACTCCGACCGAATTGAAGGACGGTAACAAGTTTCCAGTTGACATAGCAATTAATTAATTTATTTATTTTATTCGTTCGTTCGTTTCCTTCACTACCAAATCCACACAATGGGTTCTAGAAGGTGGAACAATATAAGGTTTTAAAGACTTGACTTCCGGGTGTTATTGATTTTCATCCCAACCAACGGTCTCCGGGAGAAAGGGAGTAACAAAATGTACTGTCACTCTGTCATTACAGTCCTTTTCAAGGAAAGAGACGAAAGTCGTGACTGGTAAAATTTCAGTGACACCATTTGGGTGACAAAAAAAAACCTTTTCGGTCCTTTCTAATGTTAAATCTTGAATTTGATGAGACGGTGGTCTGGTCGAGACGTTTAAGGTTTTGAGTTCTTTCGATCAGGAGATAGGATTACAAACGCTCGTCTATGATTTTTTTGTAAATTTACTCTTTTTCCATTGAATGTTATTTCTCTTAGGTCTTCGACTTACTGTCTTAAATATCATCTAATCTTTCCGTCGTACCTAAGTTGGTACAACAGAGATAAGTCAGTGATTCAGGACAGGTCGAGAAACTCTGGGGTACCTGACGTTGTGCGGTCCGAAGGGACAGGAAGTGATAAAGGACCTCATACAAGTTTGAGTACAGGTAACTCAGCCACTACGGTAGGTTGGTAAAGTAGGAGACAGCGGGGGAAGAGGAAGGGAGTAAGAAACGGTCGTAGTCCCAGAAAAGGTTTCTCATTCGAGAAACGTAGTCCACCAGTATCATAACCTTAAACTCGAAGTCATAGTCAGGAAGGTCACTTATAAGTCCTGACTAAAGGAAATCCTAACTGACCAAACTAGAGGAACGACAGGTTCCCTGAGAGTTCTCAAAAGAGGTCGTGGTGTCAAGTTTTCGTAGTTAAGAAGATGTGATTCGGAAGAAGCACGAGGTTAAGAGTATAGACATGTACTGGTGACCTTTTTGGTATCGAAACTGATCTGGTTGGAAACAACCGTTTCACTACAGAGACGAAAAGTTATACGACAGATCCAAACAATATCGATAAAAAGGTTCCTCGTTCGTAGAAAATTAAGGTACCGACGTCAGTGGTAGGTGTCACTAAAACCTCGGGTTCTTTTATTTTAAGACCGTGACAAAGGTAACAAAAGGATAAATAAACGGTACTTCACTACCCTGGTCTACGGTACTAGAATCAAAAAACTTACAACTCAAAATTCGGTCGAAATAGTGAGAGCAGAAAGTGGGAGTAGTTCTCCGAGGAATCAAGGAGAAGTGAAAGACGGTAATCTCACCATAGTAGACGTACGGACTCCAACAATTATACAGAAGTCCGTTAGAACTAAAGTCGAACACTAAGTAGGTCGGACCGTAAAGGGTACTACATGAAACGTGCCTTCAATTTATTCGTGATATATGTCGGAACTTCATGAAGAAAGGACTAAAACTTGGTCAGGTATAGACCAAGATTGATAACGAAGAACACGACGTATGTCCAAAGAGTCCTCCGTCCATTCCACCAGACCATAAGGGTAGAGAAAGTCTTAAAAGGTACAAACCTTTTAAACAAACACCACTAGGTGTGTCAGTTTCTGAAATCGTGTCAGTTACTTTGTCTTCATCAGAAGGGGGAGAGGGGGGCCTTAAGGGAACGAAAAAGACACTAGGTTATCTACAACCACTAAACTGGAGACCAAGTTGGTACTTGACCACTAAAAGTCCGATTACTTTCGAAAAGGATAAAAAAGAAAGTAGAAACAAGGAACTAAGTATAGTAACCAGAAGGGAGTATAACATATAATATCTTCGTAGAATAAATAAAAACAAAGAAACTAGACACCAACGTTTTGTATCAAATTTCCAAATTTTATAAACGAGATGAAAATTTTAAATTATACCGAGAGAATAATTTGAAAAGTTATGAAAATATGTCCACAAGTTTTTGTTACCAGAAATAAAAACAAAAGGGATGAAACATAGACACACACACACACACACACACACAAGCGTGTGCGTATGCGCGGGAGTCAACGTAGGTTGAGAAACACCGGGGTACCTGACATCAGGTGTTCCAAGGAGACGGGTATCTTAAAAGGTCCGTTCTTACGACCTCACCCTATGGTAAAGAAGGAGGTCCTCTAGAAGGGGTGGGTATCTAGTTTGGGAGAATGTAGAGGACGTAACCGTCCGCCTAAGAAATGGTGGTCGTGGTGGACCCTTCAGGTGTGAAATGTAGATATAAAAAGTACTTTAGTCGTACTTCTTTTTCAATCACTGTAACAATCTTGAGATACATAAGTAAACATTAGAAAAAGTTTTAAGGAAGACGACAGGAAAAATAACCGTTTCTCGTTGTCACGACGATTATTTAATCTTAAAATATAATCTCCAATAAAATGAGGAATGATATGACCAACCTAGAGAAACGTCAGGTTCCCTGAGAGTCCTCAGAAGAGGTTGTGGTGTCAAGTTTTCGTAGTTAAGAAACCGCGAGTCGGAAGAAGTGTCAGGTTGAGAGTGTAGATATGTACTGGTGACCTTTTTGGTATCGGAACTGATCTACCTGGAATCAGTCGTTACAGAGACGAAAACTTATATGATAGATCCAACCAGCATTGAAAAGAAGGTTCCTCATTCGCAGAAAATTAAAGTACCGACGTTAATGGTTTAGTGACGTTTACCACTGACGTCGGTACTTTAATTTTCTACGAATGAGGAGTGTTCCTTTCAATACTGGTTGGATCTATCGTATAAGTTTTCGTCTCTGTAATGAAACGACGGATTCCAGGCAGATCAGTTCCGATACCAAAAAGGTAACCAGTACATACCTACACTCTCAACCCGACACTTCTTCCGACTCGCGGCTTCTTAACTACGAAAACTTGACACCACAACCTCTTCTGAGGACTCTCAGGGAACCCGACGTTCCTCTAGGTTGGTCAGGTAAGACTTCCTCTAGTCGGGACCCTAAAGAAACCTTCCTTACTACGATTTCGACTTTGAGGTCATGAAACCGGAGGAGTACGCTTCTCGACTGAGGAACCTTTTCTGAGACTACGACCCTCCCTGACCCCCGTCCTCCTCTTCCCCTGCTGTCTCCTACTCTACCGACCTACCGTAGTGACTGAGCTGCCTACACTCAGACTNCTGAGTAACCTTTTCTCTGACTACGACCCTCCCTAACCCCCGTCCTCCTCTTCCCCTGCTGTCTCCTACTCTACCGACCTACCGTAGTGACTGAGCTGCCTACACTCAGACTCACTTGAGGCTCTCAACCACTACCTGTCCCTCCGGACCGCACGACGCTAAGTACCCCAGCGTTTCTCAGCCTGTGCTGACTCCCTGACTTGACTTGCCTATGACAGACTCGGTGGTCCCTTCGGGGTAAAATGAAGAATGATCGAAATTTTATACATAAACTTTGTAGTAAATAAATAGACCGGAGACTACCCTCGAAGGAGAGTAAAAGATGTGAACAAAAAGGACTTAAAGGAAACAAGTTTCCTCATATCTAAGCAACCCCCGTAAATCTCTGGAGTAAACGACACGGTAATATAATGAGACGTGTTATAAGGATAGTGATAGTATATGACTAACGATGACAATAGATGACCCTACAGACAGAAATAAAAAAGGGTTTAAAGGTTCTACACACATGACACGCGTTCTCAGTGTTCCATGGTAAATGTGAACTAAGTCGATTTGTGTTAGTCTTTAGTTTGGTCTACGTAGATGTATATTTTCACATGAAGTGGACACTCTTCTCATTTATACTGTCACAACCCTACAAAGTAAATTCAAAATCTGGTTGGATATATGCCTACGTATCGACATCTTAATATTGTTCGAAGAGATCCTATGTCCGATACAAAAAGTTTCGTTGTTCCGTACTGTCCCGTATCAGTAATTTTCCATTCGTAGGGGTATTTGTCCCTCGTACGACCCCATGTGTTCACATACGTCCTATTAGGTCTTTAATCGGTTAGATTACTCCTCACTGAACAATAGAACCTTGATATTTTATACGGTCGTGTGATTTAATTTCTCTGGGTTTATCAAAATTTTGTCGTACCCAAGTTTAAATTTACAATATACTTTCAACTGCAAAAACTCTAATTCGTATTTTATTGAGTCTGAGGTCATACTCGTAGTTATAGAATATATAACTTAAAAATTGTTTATTCCGCAACACCGAAAAATTTTAAGAGAAATAATCCCCTTCTATCTTTGTGTAGTTTCTCTTGTTGTGGATGTTCAGAGACTCAAGAACTAACGGCATCCGTAAGGTCTAGTCATTCAATTTAACCATTTCCTTTTAATACCATATTAAGGTTATAGAGTAAACAACACAATCGTCATATAATATATTCGGAACTAAAAATTTTTTTTACAAAACTTTCTTCTGTAGAAGTCCTAGGTAAGATTCTCTCTTCATAGGTTTATCGGTTCATCGAAGTCGGTTGTGTTTAGGGGAAGGGCGGTGACGTGCGGTCGGAGGGAGACTGAAAGAACACTGACCGTCTTCGTGAGGTCTTCAATGGGGAGTCTAAGGTCTTAGAGGAGTAGGGATACCGTCTCCGAGTGGCTGATTAGCCAAAGGACTCGGTCGGTTGGACGGTCTCTTAATACGAATTTAGTGTCGAGTCTGACCGAACAGAGAGGAACGTTTTTACAAGTCACTGAGGAAAGACGACGATTTACTTGATGTTTACGGAGTTGGGTCTTAAGTTTGCAATATGTCATACGGAGGTTGGATAGAGGATCCGAATGGTGATGGATGAGACACTGAGATCGAGAGATAAGGTCATTTTGAATTGTAGAACATAGAAGAGTACAAAAGATCATAAAAGAGAGGAGGTCCCACAGTAACGATAAAAAGAAACAATCCTCGGATAGGATTAAAATCTGTAGTCCTTTAAAACCTATAGTAGAGGACGTTTTTGTTGAAGAGATTAAAAATTTCAGTGTCTAATACCCGGCGAATTGTATAGCGAGTACAAACGGAAAACATAACATGGAACTTAGTACCGGCAACAAATAAACGGTCAAGGGACCACAATCGGGAAGACGAGACCCTCTCGTCTATACCGTGGAGTGAGGATCCCCTGCAGAGGGTGTCGTTGTCCTCGTCGTGGGACGTTCACTACCGACTAGTAGATAGGTATGTACATAGGTTGTTTTTGAGTGGGTCGTCAGTTATACACGGTTCGTACTACGGTAAATGTACTGTTATTTTAAAGTGTCCATTCTAGTTTTTTAAAGGAGTCAGAGTGTTGTACGAAACTTGTTTTTTATAAAAATGTGGTAGCTAAGGATCGTCATCAAGTCTTTTAATAAGATTAAATCATTTATGGTTGGTTTCTTAGATCCGTATTACCCGAAGGGTCCACCGTGATCTCCATTTCTTGGACGGACGGTTACGTCTTCTACATTCTTAGGGAGGACCCAGTCCTTCTAGGGGACCTATTCCCGTACCGTTGGGTGACGTCCTAAGAATGGACCTCTTAGGGGTACCTGTCTCCTCGGACCGTCCGACGTCAGGTATCCCGGCGTGTTTCAGAACTGTGTGGACTTCGTTGAATCGTGTGTACGTGCGATTAGGGATTTCTCAATATATTTTATAATTAGCTTGTAAATCATAAAGTTTACTAGATACGGACCTTACGAATAGGAAGAAAGTTTTTAAGGGAACCAAGAGAGAAATGAAAGAGGTCACACACACACGTACGATTCAGTGAAGTCAGTACAGGTTGAGAAACGGTGGGGTACCAGTCCAGAAACGGGGTCACTGCGTAAGAGTTACTCTAGACGAGACCCTTGGAATAGATTGTAACGTTGTATGTGTGTGTGTTTGTGTGTGTAGGGAAAAGACGAAATAAAAAGAGGGATCTTGAATTGTGATAGATTGTTCATTCATAAAATACATAAATACAAAATAACAGATAAAGGGTGTGATCTTATATTTAAGGTACTCTCGTCAAGTAAGTTTCTCCTATACTGATAAGTGTCTTTATCACATGGTGTCATTTAATTTTGTCACGGAAGATTTCTCCTCTAAATGTCTAAATGTTCGATTCTTCACTGTCTTGTGAGAACTAGGGTATATAGGAGGAATCGGGTAACTCTCCGTTCGAATCTACTGGTACCTGACCTACGTGCCCGATTTTTCCTTATGGTAGGAACTCGGTAAAATACATTAGAACTCACCGTCTCCCTTGTCCCTTGTGGGTAAACTGTAACAATTGTCATTCTCAAAGGACCCGTCTCTTGCCAGAACAATATTTACCCGTCGAAGGTGAGTCGGTCTAAGGATAATGAGATGACTTTTCTCTCCGTGAAATCCTTATTGGTTTAGACTAAAAAGAGTCAGGTGGGAGTCCATACACCCTCGAACCACATATATTCAGATAAGTAGTTGACACTGACGTGATTTAACGAGTAACAAATCTTCGACTCACAAGTATTGATAGGGGCCGTCGACTCAGTCCATTTCTTACTATATAGGTTAGGATGTTCAAGTATGATTCTTGGTGACGAACCCTGTTAGAATCTTTCCACGAACTCCGACGTACAGGTGTAGATGTTATTTTTACTCAAGAAGTTTAGTGGAGACGGTGGAATTTTAGAAGTAAGTGAAGGGTTCTAACATACTCTAATACAGGTTACTTTATTCCCAATAGTTGTAAAGAACTTTTACTCACTTATTGAAAAGAGACGAAAAAAGTGACGATATAGGTTCATCAACTTACCAAGAACCGTGTGTCGACAACAATAGCAAGTCAGCGATTCAACACAGGTTGAAAAACGTTAGAGTACCTGACGTCGGACGGTCCGAAAGGAAAGAAAGTGACAGAGGACTTCAAACGAGTTTACGTACAGGTAACTCAGTCACTACAATAGATTGGTAGAGTGGGAGACGGTGAGGGAAGACGAAAACAGAAGTTAGAAAGGGTCGTTGTCCCAGTACCGATAATCGGAAGACTTACCCTATTTTCTTAGTTTTAGAATTTAATCATTAATTAAGACGTAAAAAGTAATAGTTAGTTCAACTGATTCCGTAGTACTTAAGACCTCTTTGTCTTTACTCTTCCCCCCTACAGAGGTTTTCCTCGTCTCTGTATGGAAGAATAGAGGTGAAGTACCAGGAAGTATGGAGAGAAAGAGAGGACGAGAGAAGAGATAAAAATTTAAATGTTTCATAGGTGTCTATATCTCACATGTTCGTAAGGCTTGAACATAATCAAATGATTCAGAGGATATTGTTTTATGATGTCTGTCCCATCGAATTTGTTGTCTAAAAATAAAAGAGAACCAAGACCTCAAATGTTCAGGTTTTAGGTCCTCAGTCCTTCGGACCAAAGAGGACCCCGGGGAGTGGAACCGTACGTCTACTTCTACCGTGTGTGTGTACTGGAAAGGAGACTCGTGTCTCCCGAAGGGACATCGAGTTTGCCAATTCTTAGAGGGAAGTTACGTCCTCCGGTCCCAAGTCAGGGACCCAGTCCTTCGAGGAGACCTCTTCCCTGGCCGTTAGGTGAGGTCATAAGATCGGATCTCTTAAGGTACCTGTCTCTTCGGACCGTCCGATGTCAGGCACCCCAGTGTTTCTCAGTCTGTGCTGTCTCTCTGATTGCGTTTGTCACACGTACGTGTCGAGACTACAGAGATACACACGGGTTTAAAGGAGAAGAATCTTCTTGTGAATATCTAACCTAATCCCGGGTGGGATTCCGAATAAAATTAAATTGGTGATTAAATTTCCAGGACAGAGGTTTGTGTTAATGTAAGAGCCCATGACCCCCAGTCCCGAAGTTGTGTCTTTAAACCCCTCCTGTGTCAACTCGAATATTGTTTCGAGTGCCCTCTCTTTTTGGGTTGTCATTTACATATGTCAATTTTCATTGAATAATATATCTACCACTTAAGATTGCTTTCCAATACTATTCATACACTTTTTATTTGTACCACGCAAAAACCGGACCAACAAACTACAACTAACAAGACATAAACTCTTTTCATCCTATACTCGATTGGATGTTCTACTATGATAAACCGTTTCTTATCCTGAACACACCATCTTTACCTTTATCTACCTTCCTTATTTACCATTTATAGGTGTTACCATCCCTTTATAGAATAGAGAAGAACGATAAGAAACCTTAAGACGTAAGTCTACGAAAATAGAAAGGAAAAGAGGAAACAAAAAACGAAGAGAGGAAAAGTTGCGATAAACATTCCGGAGGGGTCTGTCGGTAAAACGAAAAAACGTACAAAAAGGGTACCCCTACCAGAACTAGGGACAGAGGACATGTTACAGTACTTGGAGGCAGGTATCAAGTAGTCCGTGAGATAGATAGTCTAGATCCGGGAATTTAGATAAAGAGTGAAGGTGACATATTAGTATTCCCTAAACTGAATCCAGTATGGACTTACCAGATCACCAAAAGGGATGAAAGAAGTTAAATTCAGACTTGAACCGTTATTCCTCAAATACTAGACTCGGTGTCAGTCGAGGACCAGAACAAAAACGATTGGCATATCTCAAAGAGGTAGAAACCGACGTTTCTTATATTAGTTAGACTAAAGCCACAACTGGTAGACCACTACAGGTACACATCTCAGAAGAGAACACAACAACCTTCTCCCACAAACGATACTGGTCACGTAAAATAACCGTTTTGAGATAATGAGAAACGGGACAAAGTAAGGCATAAGGTTCCGATTTAAACAGACAATGAGGTCCACAAAGAACTGAAGGATGAAAACGTAAGGTCAAGGGATATTACTTTTCCTGTAGAAAAAACCCACAAGCAAGATTTTCCAGAACATCCAGAAGTATCTTGGCAAGTTGAAGTCGAAGAAGTCGCATGGACCAACCCCGTATCTGAACTTAATGACACTGTAACTTACCAAACGGAACCTTTGCTTGTCTCTAGTAAGACAGTAAAAACTCTAACGTATGTTCATGACGTAAAGCCTGAGAAAACAACTGGTACTACCGATGAGGTAAAGAAGACTCCCTAAGGACGGACGTCATCATCTATATTACCAGTAGACTCAATTTAAGTGGGTAAGGTCAGGTAAAATCAAGTGACTAAGGATCTTACAACTGCAAGTGTGAACGGTAGAGAACAAACTGGTAAAGGTTAAAGGTTAGGACTTTCTACTACGACACTTTCACGACGTTCGTTATACGGTCATTTAAACCTTTTGAGTCGTCACCGTTGCCCTGACCTTTTCCAGTGAAAAGTAAGGTTAGAGTTTCTTTCCGTTACGGTTTCTTACGAGTTTGATGGTGTGTTAACGTGAGTAGAGTGTGGGACCCTTTCATTACGAGTTTTAAGAGGTTCGGTCCGAAGTCGTCATACACTTGATACTTAAAGGTCTACAAGTTTGACGAAAACCTTTTCCGTCTCCTTGGTCTCTAGTTTAACGGTTGTAGGCGACCTAGTACCTTTTTCGTTCTCTCAAGGTCTTTTTGTAGATAAAGACGAAATAACTGATACGGTTTCGGAAACTGACACACCTAGTGTTAGTTGACACCTTTTAAGACTTTCCCTACCCTTATGGTCTGTGGACTGGACGGAGAACTCTTTGGATATACGTCCAGTCCTTCGTTGTCAATCTTGACCTGTACCTTGTTATCTGACCAAGGTTTATCCTTTTCCTCATGTAGTTGCGACATATAACAGTGGGACGAATAAATTGAAGATACGTCTCATGTAGTACTCTTTGCGACCTGACCTTCGTGTTTGACCTTAGTTCTAACGGCCCTCTTTATAGTTATTGGAGTCTATACGTCTACTGTGGTGGGAATACCGTCTTTCACTTCTCCTTGATTTTTCGGAGAACTACTTTCACTTTCTCCTCTCACTTTTTCGACCGGATTTCGAGTTGTAAGTCTTTTACTTCTAGTACCGTAGACCAGGGTAGTGAAGTACCGTTTATCTACCCCTTTGTCACCTTTTTTACAGTCTGAAAAAACCCCCCCCGAGGTTTTAGTGACGTCTACCACTAACGTCGGTACTTTAATTTCTGTGAATGAGGAACCTTCCTTTCAATACTGGTTGGATCTATCGTATAAGTTTTCGTCTCTGTAATGAAACGGTTGGTTCCAGGTAGATCAGTTCCGATACCAAAAAGGACACCAGTACATGTCTACTCTCTCAACCTGACACTGCTTCCGACTCGCGACTTCTTAACTACGAAAACTTGACACCATAACCTCTTCTGAGGACTCTCAGGGAACCTGACGTTCCTCTAGGTTGGTCAGGTAAGACTTCCTCTAGTCAGGACCCACAAGAAACCTTCCTGACTACGATTTCGACTTCGAGGTCATGAAACCGGTGGAGTACGCTTCTCAACTGAGTAACCTTTTCTGAGACTACGACCCTCCCTAACCCCCGTCCTCCTCTTCCCCTACTGTCTCCTACTCTACCGACCTACCGTAGTGACTGAGCTACCTGCACTCACTTGAGGCCCTCAACCACTGTCTGTCCCTCCGGACCGCACGACGCTAAGTACCCCAACGTTTCTCAGCCTGTGCTGACTGACTTGACTTGACTTGACTAACAAGTCAAAAGTTTTAAGATATAATCGTTTTTAAATTTAATGTTTCGTAAATCGAAACGAGTTTACGGGCTTGTGAAGACTGTAACATGGGGTTTGAGTCAAATTTAAAAATATATAATTAGGAATTCTCAGGTTTGGTTATTAAATGAAACCAGTGTACTAGTTCGAAGCATTTAAGATTGTGACCGTAAGAATGTAGTCACAAAGACTTTGATACCAGAAATCGAGGGATCCGTAGGTGTCTAGATAGGAGTCCTCAACTTCTTTTATTAAAAAGAAATTGAATGTCCAAAATTGTATTGTAAGAATTTCTGACTCTTATTTATAAATGCATAAAATAAAAGTGATTGAAGATTGACTTAATAATGTAAGGAAAGATGTTATTTATAAACACTGTTTTCTATAAATATCCCGTAATGTCAATAACACTTTTAGAACTTATAAAAAATACAAGTAGTGATTAAGTTTTGATGTCTTTAATAGTTTGGACTATCATCTAGAATAATAAATAACACAATCACTTCCAAGTGATTATAATTTATAATACTAAAAATTATAAAACTAATAACATTAAGACATATTAACCAAAAGAGATATTGAGAAGTTATAATTAAAAATACGTGAATTCTTGTAATAAGACTCTTCTCCACGTATTTGATGTTGTCTAACGGTGTCCCCCAATACCCTAATTTTACCAATTAGGTGCGAAATCTTCCTCGGATATGTAATGAGTTTAAACCCTCCATCTCCGTCTTTCTTGAGGGACAGAATAAGGGAGAAGAACGACATTCTTTGGACATAAATCCGAAAACGAAACTGATGGTTTAGTAGATAAAGACATAAATAGTCTGAAGAAACTCATCTATGGAGACTCGAAAGGATCTGTCGAAGAATAGTGAACTTTCAACTGACATTTACCTAAGAAAATAAATCAAATGGGAGCTCAATCTTGTCCGTCCTTCTTTAGTCCGACTCTCCTCATTTCGTATGATTCCTTTTAAGATAGGTAATTTACCATTTACGTTTTTTTTGGGACATAAATAAGAGCACTAAAAATAATGAAAGTCCCCTCTAAGTAGTATAAGTTATTTGAATAGTGTTTCAACGGATTTACGTTGAAAAACCGTGACGGAAATTGACTCAAGATGATCCCTATTTTACATTTATATATCAAAGGTGAATTGGTGGAGGTCTATTATAAACATTTCCATTACTTTATCATAGACTCGTGAAGTCCACCTTCACCGATAAATTCATGTTCCATGCTAGTAATAATAAAAGTATTTATAAACCTATAAGCCTAAGTGACTTTGTAAATTATAAGAAAAGTTTACTGGACTCGTCTCTTTTTACGTTAGTTTCGTGCAACGTCACCTTTATGGACGAGGAGACGGAAGCAGACTCTTCATTGTCAGAGTCACTTATCGAACGACTTTAGGGTTACCGAAATGGGTTACTCTGGGGCTGGTCAGACAAGTTGTTATAAATTTCGGAGGGAATCGCTAAAGTGACGTAAATGTCTCTCCGGAGTGGTTGGTTCTTCCTTTACACACAAGACGACAAAGAACCGAGTGAAATCACGGACCAAAATAGTTCGACGACGTGTCGTGAAGACAGGACTTTCTGCGGACACACTTAACCTATGGTAAAGGACCTCAGTGTGACCTAGGAGAATTCAGAACGGTTAATTTAATAGAAGAGGTCGGAAATAAGGACGGTTTCTCCAAGTCCGACTCTAATCCAGTGGGAGGAGAATTCGACAAGAAACTTTATGACACCTTCCGGAGGACCCCCTATACTCGTGCGTGCTCGCGATTACGGATCGGAAGGGTCGGAGACACCAGCTATTGACTTGAGGAGACGTCTTAAGGGAGGGAAACACATGGGGTGGACCGAGAGATTTTTGACTTCTCAAGAGAGATTACAATAATTTAATTTAATATCACGATGGTTTTTGTCCACCATTTACACCCTAAGCTGATAGTGACACGGTTAACTGAATGTCTAGTCCGTAATATCCTCGACTTTCCCTCAAGAATTTAACCAGGAGGACCCCCTGAGACCCCTGGTTATTAACTAAGATAGAACACAAAAATATTTTGACAGAGATAGGACGATGTGTAGATTTTGTTTTAATTTAAAGACACTCGGTAGGTCTGTAAACGACAAAACACAAGACAGAAGACGGGAAACGGAGTTGAAAAAGAAAAGGGTAGTCTTACAAAATATTCTGTACTGATTCTATTGTCCACAAATAAAATTTCTTTTGTAGTCCCATATTATTAACCCGAAAATCAACTAAAGTACAATAGTGGTTCCATGATCGAAAGGTATTTCTCGGTCGACTTCGGGGTTCGAGATCCAAACGTCCTTTTCCTCTCGTAAGAGGCTTCGTGAACAAAAGTTCACGGAGAATGTTGACAACTCCGACAACTCTACTTAAAATGAAAAGAACGGGTTTTACACTTCTTCTCCTGGGTTCCAACGGCACATTCTCATCTGAGTTTTTGTTCTACAAGACTCCCCCTCACTACACGAACCAAGGTGTGAGTTTGTGTGGAAGACTTTGGATTAGTCAGAATCGGTGAACAGGGAGGAGCGTGCAGGGGAGGAGACGGTTGATTGTTTTAATCAGCACATCACATCTACACGGATATAATGAAGGGTAAAGACGACTTTATCAGAAAACATGGGAATCGAGAGGTATGGGAATGGGCGGCGTCCACTGGAATTGCTCTTGGATTCTGGTATCTGGTGAAACGAAGTTTCAAACGAATGTTTTTAAGACCGTTCCCTCTTATAATAATATACCTGTTCTCTCCGAGACCTAATGTATGAAAAGGTCTTAACAGAAATAGCTCACGAGAGGTAGGTCTCTCACTAAAATTATATCCAATGTCTTATTTCCCAAATTTTCAAAGTCCATTTCATAGTTTTTTGTCTCTATTGAGCTTTCGGAAGAAGTAGGAACTGACAAAAGGAAACCACACAGAAAAATTTTATACCCTATGTGAAACACAAGGTGTACAGAGTTTGAGGAAGTTCGGTTGAAGGATACAATTGAGGTCCACAACTCCCTCTTCTCCTTGTGACAAGTGAAAGGACAAACCCCCGTGACGACAAGGTTTTGTGAAGAGTTGTATTTTATCTAAAAACGACACGGTAAGGTGTCCCAGCATAGGTGGTTTCTTTATGAGTCCCACTCTTCCATTGTCGCACGAAAACGAAAGTACGAATTCTTATCACAGTATAAGTTTAAAAACTTAAAACTTATATAAGTTTCAAAACAACATGAAAATTTATAACTTCTACCCCATTCACTCTACAATTTACACGTTTCTACGAAGGAAAAAGGGGAACTGTCAGGGGGACGTGTGTAGAGGACGTGTGTGTGTAAAGAATTCTTTCTAAGACGTTGTCACAAGAAGGGTGGGTAAAGAAGACTTCGGGGTAGAAAGACGATACACAAGGGAAAGGAACGAAGGAAGTAGAAAAGAGATATAAGACAGTAAGATCGGTTGGTCCGTTGAAATGTTTTACAAAGGGATACATTCAAGGTTCTCAAATAAACGATCAAAATAAATAAGATCCTTTTTTTATATTTCACTTTGGAGTCGATACAAGTCTTTATATGCTTTCTCTCTAACGGTCACTGATCATCTTGATTCATGACTACAGTAAGATATCTAAACTTTAAGTATAAGATTATCTTTAGGATGTACAAAACAAAAAAAGTTTAAGGATTGACCAGGGACGGAGGAGATTGGAGTCGAGGGTGGTGTGTGTCCGAGTTCTTCAAGACACTCACGCTCACACGATTCGACGAAAGCAGGACAGACTGAGAAACGCTGGGATACCTGACACCGGGTGGTCCGAGGAGACAGGTACCCTAAGAGGTCCGTTCTCATGACCTCACCCCACGGTCCAGGAGGACCTTCCCTAGAAGGGCTGGGTCCCTAGTTTGGTGTGGAGGAAACAGAGGACGTAACCGTCCACTCAAGAAATGGTGAGCACGTTGGACCTTTCGGGGTCCTTCCAGATTGGGGTGGCTAAAAGACAGACCACGGGTCATTTATTACGGTCTGAAAGAGGATGGAACCCCGGAAACGTGTACGACTCGGGATATGGATCTTTTATAGTCTAAAAGTTAACAGACCAAGGAACATTCCAGAACCAAGTTTTCCATAGTAAAGTCCTTTCAGAAATTACTGTGGATTGAATTTAGGTCAAGAAGAACGAGAATATCAGTTGGACGGGTGAACTCAAAAGGGTATAAATAGTGATAGGCTTTATAGTACAGATGAATATAAAAATTAACTTCATATTAAATTTATTTTATTTTACCAGTATAAAGTACGTGAGAAAAGTCAGTCAAAGACAATCGGGTGGTGGTCTTCGTTGACGGCGAGATTGAACGAAGTCATGTGGAATCAAACGATCCCAATGACGACGACGATTCAGCGGAGTCAGCACAGGCTGAGACAGGCTGGGGTATCTGACGTCGGGTGGTCCGAGGCGGTAGGGACCCTAAGAGGTCCGTTCTTGTGACCTCACCCGACGGTAAAGGAAGAGGTCACGTACTTTCACTTTTCACTTTCACTTCGGCGAGTCAGTACAGGCTGCGAAGCACTGGGGTACCTGACATCGGATGGTCCGAGGAGACAGGTACCCTAAAAGGTCCGTTCTCATGACCTCGGTCCCAATGATGACACTATATTTATCTGAGTGCTTATACAAACAAGTATAAACGGAAGAAAATAGGTCGTATTACAGGACACTCATAACCATTTGATAAAAAGTTCCTGAAAATAGGAAAATAGATTCAACAGTTTAAATAGTCGTATTATTGGAGAGTAATCAGAAAGTTATTTTCGTACTTGATATAACTACAAAGGAGACAGTAAACACTACTTCCGTTCTTTTTAGAAATAAAAGGAAAAAGCCAAGTAAAAAATCCCCAAAAAGTTAAAATATTTATTATTGAAATTATTAGAAGGGCCGTTATAAACAGAAACTAAAAGAGATAAAAAGACTACAAAAGACAACGTGACTGACAGTAAAAATAGATATGATAAAGTAAAGAAGACAAAAGAAACCCGAATGACGAGAAGAAAAACTTTTTTTATAATATCACTTTTAGATTTGATAACTGGAATTGGGAGAGAAGAACTCTCGATATTTTCAAGGAACTTAATATCGAAGTCAACGTAGAGTATTTGAAATTATAAGACACTAGAGTAGTTGTAATTTTACGATAGATCAAATGGAACACTAAAGAAGAGAATGAGTACCCGCTAAACCTTCACATCACGAATTAAAGATTTCTAAATAATTAAGAGATCTATAGAATAAGAATAATTGAATACTAGATTAATATAACACCAGTCTCTTGTATGAGACCTACTAAAGGTCTATTCCCAAGTTAAAATGACGAACCTACACAGTTAGATAACAGAAAATTTTATACTTTCTTTTTTTTAATATATAAATAGATGTAAAAATTGTAAGGGTCACGAGAAAAAAGAATTACATAATATATAGGATGATATTAAAGAGTAGTTCGTATTCTTGAAGGTAATTATAAAAATTATCACTTCCAGACAACGTTGTTAAAATGAGTCTTAAATAACGGAAGGAATAATCTTTTTTTCGAAAGGGACCCATATCTTAAGACCCAACTGTTTGACACTCCAAACACCTAAGAAAGTTATGAAATTTTTACTGTAAGATAACAGAAGATCGGAGGTAAAAGACTACTTTTCGGTACTTAAAAAGAATCGTAAAAGTGGGACCGTAGAAAATTCTAAAGGAGAAATAGAAATCAAAAGTCGTCAAACTGATATTACACAGATCTGAAGTTAAAGTAACGTAAAAATTATAAACTATGTATAACTTTAATAAACTAAACACTCAAAAAATTTAGTTTAAATGTTTATGAAATCGGTTACAAAGAAATTGAAAAGTCAAAGTAAGGAGTATAGAAGAGAGTCTGAGGTTATTACTATCTAAATATGAGAAGGTTCGTAGTGACTTAGTGAGAAACAAGAGGTAAAATAAGAGAGACATGAAGTTGACCTACCATATATATTACAAGATAGATGTCCAAATTACTAGGAAAGAAGACAATATATATCATCCAAACTAGAGTGGGTTATTTATAAACTAAAGTCTATAACACAAAAAACCGATATTTGAACGATAAACCAAGAAAAATATTTAGAGAAGACTTTAAGAGGGTAGAGAAGTAGATAATATTGTCAGAAAGAGATATCAGAAATTGTATAATGATTATCAAAATTAAAAAATAATGTTTTAAAGTTTTAGAAGTCAAGTCAAGTCAAGTCAGCGAGTCAGCACAGACTGAGACGTTGGGGTACTTAGCGTCGTGCGGTCCGGAGGGACAGGTAGTGGTTGAGAGCCTCAAGTGAGTTTGAGTGCAGGTAGCTCAACCACTACGGTAGGTCGGTAGAGTAGGAGACAGCAGGGGAAGAGGAGGACGGGGGTCAGGGAGGGTCGTAGTCTCAGAAAAGGTTACTCAGTTGAGAAGCGTACTCCACGGGTTTCATGACCTCAAAGTGAAGTCGTAGTAAGGAAGGTTTCTTGTGGGTCCTGACTAGAGGAAGTCTTACCTGACCAACCTAGAGGAACCCTCTCAGAGGTTCCCTGAGAGTTCTCGGAAGAGGTTGTGGTNCAGAAAAGGTTACTCAGTTGAGAAGCGTACTCCACCGGTTTCATGACCTCAAAGTGAAGTCGTAGTAAGGAAGGTTTCTTGTGGGTCCTGACTAGAGGAAGTCTTACCTGACCAACCTAGAGGAACCCTCTCAGAGGTTCCCTGAGAGTTCTCGGAAGAGGTTGTGGTGTCAAGTTTTGGTAGTTAAGAAGTCGTGAGTCGAAAAAAGTGTCAGGTTGAGAGTGTAGGTATGTACTGGTGACCTTTTTGGTGTCGGAACTGATCTGCCTGGAATCAGTCGTTTCATTACAGAGACGAAAACTTATACGATAGATCCAACCAGTATTGAAAGGAAGGCTCCTCATTCACAGAAAATTAAAGTACCGACGTTAGTGGTAGACGTCACTAAAACCTCGGTACTTCACTACCCTGGTCTACGGTACTAGAAGTATTTAGAACCAGTATACGATAAACTAAAGATAAAAGAACAAAGAGTATAAAAGGATGAAGAATTTTTCGGATTATTAAGGAATACATACGATCTGTAACATTTATTATACGTATCGAAGAATTCTAAAACAAGGAAAGAGGACTTCTAAGTCAAGAAAGGATGGTCCCTCAATTTACAGACCGTCTCATAAAATTTAAACATCTTCAAACTAAGATACTCACCCTGCTCCAACCAAACAGAGGATTAAGTTCCTTTAGTGAAGTAGGATCTGTATTGTAAATGATAAATTAATAATGAAACACACCTTTCATTCATAAAGGGTTTGGGAAAATAATCCAACCACGTTTTCATTAACACCAAAATATAACAACTTGAAACGGTAAACTATAACCTTATGTAAGAATTTATTTGTACCAATACAATGTGTAGTGAAATTACATGTAAAGAGTGAAATACAATGAAACGATTACTGAATAATGAACGACGAATAAAATACAAATCTGATATATTTACTACAATCTGTTTTTCGTTTAAGTTCGTTAACAAAATAAGTACAAGTTTTACCCAGCATTTCGTCACCTCTGTTGAACGTTGCAGTTGTTACGTAAACCGGGTCCTTGATGATTGTTTGTCACGTCACCGTAAGCTGGTCAAAACCTTTCCTCTACTCTCGGAACTTCTACTCCTCGTGTCACCAGTCGGTAGTCTCTCGTTAGTGACTTCGACTAAGAGAATTTTGATGGGCTCTTCAACGGTTTCTTGAGTCACAGTTGGTAAGATGCCAGTAAGTCGTAAACTTCGTTTGACCTTTCCACTCTTTCGAACTATTCAACCACGGAGTACTTGACTGGCTTGTAGTTTTTATAGTTGCAAGACTTCTCAGTAGAAGAGAATAAGACACGTTGTTGTTACTTGGTAGAGAGGTAAACTAACACTGTACACTATTTTTCACGTAAAATATACTGTTGGTCACTACTGGTCGAGTCACCAACCTGACTCTTCAAGGTTTCGTGAAGAGTTTCGGTCTGAACATGGTTCTTTTCCAGTACAGTGACAAACCACCAGACGACGGGTAGACTGGGTGATGTCGAAAGTCTTAGGGTCACTCTGGTAATGTAGACTCTTCATACGAGTCGTTTAGTTACTCTACGTGTCTTTTGATGTTACGAATGTCGACCGTAACCAGTCGTCTTACCTGGATTGACAAGGGGTACTATTGACGTTCAGTGTGTTGGTTGTGAAGTTTTCCACTTGATTAACCGGATGTTTCACAACGAAGTAGGCGGTATAAGTGGACTGGAGAGAGGTTGGTCGATGGTGAAGAGGTTCGTAGAACTGTTAAAACACGTCCCCTTTTACGAAGGGGTTGGTCTTCCTCGGTCTTTTACGAAAGGTTACCTTGGAACTTGGTACCTAAAAGTACGATGTCCTTATTTGAATAAAGAGTAACCGTTTTAACACAACTGACATTACCAAGGATAAAACTAATTATTTCTACGTACGAACTGGGATCTATATTACTAAATTTTAAGTGTCAGATTTTGAAAACATGGTTGGATTTATCGAACCGACCTTAACTTGAGGTTTAAAAGAATGGAGACGTACACTTTAGAATAGAGTCAGGTAAATCGAAAGGTCGACAACAAAAGAGACCTTGTAGTATACGTCGGATATACGTCCTTTTCCCGATCAACACCTAAATTTTCTGTACATCTAAAACCATAGAAAGTGACGAAGAGAGAGGAAAGACTGTGAGACCTCTAGGATTTGGGTAGAAGACTAGGGACTCCGTTTATTCCGACACCAAAAGACGAAACCAAAATCGAAAAGGTGTGACAAGAACGGGTAAAAGAATAACCTGGCAAATATAAAATGAAAACAAGAACAGACCGAAAAGGTTGATTTCTATATTAGAGACCTTCTTGTATAAGGGAAAGTGATGACATAAAGTCGTGTACTACGATACATATTGTGGATCATCTAAAAGTTCTTTATTAATGGATAGTTACCAAATGTAATATGGTATACTGTTTACGAAATATAATCAATTTTAGTATTAGTGTAAGTAGACACGTTATGATAATTTTCATTTTGTTTGTCTTGTAAACACAAGGGTAAGGTGTCCATTGGTTTTCAGGTTTTGTAAATTTCATTTTACGATTAGTAAATCTAAGTTCTCCTACAGATTTTTTTGACTCATACAAATAAATATAATAAAAATCTACACATTTCATAACTTATGTTGTCCGGTCCTATCTTAATTAAGAAATAATTCCAAGACATAGGTTAGAATAACGTTTCCTTTCGTGTCTGTTTCAGTTGTGAAAACAGTCACACCTCTGTATTATTTAAAAGGGAGACTCTTACGACTTGTCGGTAGAGTCGATTCAAGAAAGGATAGGTAGTTCTGTAGTCAGATTGGACAGTAGACTCGTCGTGAATGAGCGACAAGATACTTTGTAGGAAGGTAGAATCGGTAGACTCTCGGATCTGAGGATTGGAAGTGATAGTCTTGTTGTTGTTTAGTCGGGTAGGACTAGGTTGTCCCGAAGAATTCATTTTTTTTTTTTTTTTTCCGTTATAGTATTTTGGAAGTGTGTGTTGTCAAAACTCCATTGATGTTTGACTAAAGTTAGTGTATGAGGAAGAGTCAGGGAAAGGTGTATATCCTTAACAGATTAATGAGTATTAAGTTTAAAAAGGATGGATCCCAATTTTTTTTGGAAGACAAACTAAAAGAGGTGGAATAAACGTAATAAAGTTATTGACCATACCATATACTTAATGTTTACATATGGGTCAGGAAATGACCCAATATGAGGAAAGTCTCTGTCTGTATAATTTACAATAAATTTATAGGTACATTATCGCCGTGTAAATGTTTCTACAAAACTCAATGGTTTTAGTAACCTTAAGTGAGTGAGGAGTCCTTTATAAAGTAAGACCAGTATTGTAGTGGAAAAAGAAGAGTCCGTTTTACTTGTTAGGTATCAGTATACAACAAAGAAAGAAATTCGGTGTCAAAGATTTAACTCACAGATCGTAAATATTAGTTGACGAAGTAAATTAAGTCCAGCTAAAATTTACGATCCGTAAGTAAACCACCCAACACTCGTCGGACACCAAAACAATCTAGATGTCGTATTTCTTTGTTAAAAAGAATAGGACTAGGATATCGACAGACCCTTTCCACTGTGTACCACTTTGTATTACTATTCTTTCCGATGTCGACGGGCTCCGTCAGTCAATGGTTTCGGTCTACTAATTTGGTGCGACATCGTTTCTTTTTGTTTTGAGAGGTCTGTACTTGAGTGCATCCGATGCACACCAAAACAGGGAGATTTGGGGTGGAGACGAAGATGCCAAGGAGGGCAATATAATTATTTCCCAAGTCTTTCCGTCCTTACTAATAAAAAATTTGCATACAAAGGACTCCTTAAGAAAATAAGTAGACAACCCACCTTTATACTGGATCTAATTGAAGTTTTATAATGTTTTCCCGAATCTTAAAGGGTGTAGCGGGGTACTCCTTCTGACAAAAGGGAGAAAGTTCGGTGTACGGATTTTCTGTGTGAGTGAGTAAAATAACTAAGAAGAATAAATAATAAGATTGAGTCCGTGTAATTTGTCACTTCCTTGACTTTAATATGACTTCTACAACTCTAACGATCTAATTAATCTTCACTAACGACCCAAATGGACCGTTGAAATCCTGGATAAACGAATAAATTTTTCTTAGTCAAGTTAAGTCAGCGAGTCAGTACAGTCTGAGAAAACCTGACGTCGTGTGGTCCGAAGGGACAGGTACCGGTAAATTTTTCTCACCTGTGTGCATGTGCATACCGACTCAAGGAAGCGACGAGTGGACTTTGATAGTGTTGTGACAAGTAGGCGATGCACGCTCGCACGATTCAACGAAGTCAGCAACGGGCTAATTCAACTGGATAAGAAACGTTGGGATACCTGACATCGGGGTGGCCCGGGGAGACAGGTATCCTAAGAGGTCCGTTCTTATAACCTCACCCAACGGTCCGGGAGGAGGTCCCCTAGAAGACCTGGGTCCTAACTTGGGTGCAGAGGACTTGACGTCCACCTAAGAAGTGGTGACTCAGTAGCCCCTCCGGGGAGTCGATATGGGTTTATGTTTTATTTTTAAAGTTTTCTTTTTTTTCGTTTGGAAATTAAGATTTGGATTCCACTTGGAAAGTGTCAAACCCCTCCGTAAAATCCAGGGACCTCGTGTGCGATTCATTTACTGTGAGCACAAAACGTAATTCCTCACCCCTTCCGCCTCGCTACCATTTACCTGGAGCGGAAGAAGACCTTTAAGTCTTCAATTAAGGAAACGAAATAATAGAGGTTGGACCGACTTCCGTCTGGCGTCGGGAGAGACCTCTGACTTAGACAGTCGCGAAGTTCTCGAGGGAGTGTCCTCTCGTCAGTGTAAGTTGTCCCCACTCTCTTTTGTCTCATATATGAACGAAAGGGCCCTCTTCTCTTGTAATTGTTTGATTGTACGAGGAAATCTGTGTACTTTTGTAGTTCCAAATTTCAAATTTTACGGACGGAGATGGAACGTCATTCTACAACCATATCAGACATGGATCCCGTTGGAGGCGGGAGGAGGGGGCCCGAGTGAGGTCGAAGAGAGTACGGACTGTAAGAAAGGGAACCCCTAAAGGACGAAGGACGAATAAGCAGAGGAAAGTGTCCGAGTTTGAGTAAAATCAGAAAGACTCTTCTCCACTATTTTAAAGTGATTAGAGAATCGTTTTAAGATCGACCCAGAGATACTTGTCACACGACTATTTGTGGAATTTTAGGGTAGGGTAAAAGGATGTCTTAACCTGGAGGACTTCACTCCCGACATCGAAAGTTAAAAGGTTCTACTGTTATAGAAAATAAAATTGACTGCGACGTACAGTAGGTAAAGTTCTAAAGTAACACGTTGAATGTGTAAAATTAAAGGAAAGAAAAGAGGTAAGATAAAGGGCGAGGGGAGGGGCGGGAAAATAAAAAAAATGACGGATTTTAGACGGAAGTGAACAATTGGTGAGACTAAGTAATAAAGTGGAGAAAAGTAGACAAAATTCAGGTGGTCTCCGATGAATTTTCTGAGGTCGTCTGACCATGACTAACCATGAGAGAGTACTCGGGTCACTAAGAGCAAAAGATCGATTACGGGAATATGTGACACAGTACGGATACTGATTGTACTACGGTTTTTATTTTTGGAATAAGTGTCAACAAGAAGGAAAACTGTGTAATCCTCTTGGTGACTCAAAGCTTCTTTTGTCTTGTTTTTCTTTAGATTCATACCGTGAGGAGTGGTAAGCAATTGTCCGTGACCAATAAGACTTTCTGACCCGAAGTTCCTAGTATATATTATACTACCATAAATTGTAAAAATTTTTAACACCAAGATATACATATCAAATCTATGTAAAATACTCTATCTATGTTATCCCATCTGTTCCAATACAATTGTCTCTAATTCATTTACCGTCTTAATACTCATTAAGGATAAAAAGAAAAAGATCAAAGTAAATCACTCGTATCAAATTAAAACTTGAATTACTTTGTTTAAATTTAAAATTTTTCTTCCCAAATAGAGGATTTCATTCCGGGTTTGTTTCTGACTCCCCTACTGAAGATTCGACTAAAAAAATTCTTTATTCATCTAAGAGTTCAACTTATGTTATTAAGGGAAAGTAGATCTTCCTTCTTATCCCAGTTCCCCGATAGTCTCCAACCCTCTCGACACTCTCTCTTACCGTAAATACTTATTGACGTTCAAACCATACCGATCTTGTATATCTCAAAAGATATTTCCTTTAGTTCGACCACACTGTCCGTCCTCCGTTTAGAATTTTATGTTATATACGGTCCACTTTCTCAAACTTAAAACAGGACTTCCATATGCTTGTCCAAAAAATCTCGTCTGACATACTATGTTGACGTAAACATCTTTCTAGTGAGACAGGTATGACACCTTTTACTTAACCGTTGGATAATGTCATTTGAGACGTTCTTTACCGTTTCAGGGTCTGATTTCGTCACCGTTACACGAACCCTCTTTTTCTCGGTGCAAATATCTAGGAATCATTCATCTTTGAGCCCTGAATCATCTCATCTTCATTCCTACGTCCACAGTCACTATTTCAGACTTTAAGTCCGATTACGTTGTCATTGTTACGATAAGCGACTCTGTCCCACGTTCTCCCCTCCCGGTCTCGACTTCCGTTTCTCCTGAGTCACGACTTGTTCTACGCAGACGCTAAGGGGTCTAATAGGTTCACAACTACAGGTACCCGACGATGTGTCATCTCAGACCGTAGGACCTACCTCCAGTCCGTCGTCTGTGTTTAAACCTTAGAAGAAGGACATACGTCGGTGAAAAAACTTCCTAATAAGATATGAACGAAGAAGTATCCTAAAAGTAAAGTGTTGGGTTAGTCCGAAATATATTATGACGAGAGTAATTTTAATATAAGATTCAAGTATTTGTTATGAATAAGACTTTCGCTTTTGTCTTCATACACTTTACTCTTCGTTTCTTCTAGGTCCTTTGTTGAAACCTTAGTATTAATGAGTTACAAAACAATTTTTCTTGGGTTTTTCTTATAACTTTTCATAGGTGTCTACCTTCTTTTCAGTTTTCTCTGGGAATAGTAATTCCACTTCCCTACACTCTAAAAGTTCTGTAACTCGTAAAGAGTCACCATGACCTTGACTTTGGTTCAGCTCATTAGTTTTAAACAGGCACTGTTTATAATTTATAACAGGTGTCTCAATCGTAGGACTTTAGATACTAAAGTAGAATCACTCTTCTCAAAATGTTGTCTCTTCTACCTTCAGACTAAAGAGACCCAACACCCTACTTTCTGTACTTCGTGATCACATCTTTTTAAGAAGTTTTAAGACCAACGTTTACCCTGCCTCTCTATCTGTCTGTCTGTCTGTGTCCAGTCACTTCTCGTAAAATGTCAAAGTCCCCGAAAAAGGAATCTCCTATTTCTTGTCATCCCACCCTTGTAACTTCCCATCTCCACCTCCATTTTCCTCTACTATTTCTTTCCTTTGTCCCCTACATCGTAGATTTGGCATCGTTTCCCTACTTAATGCCGAGTCTCCTACTACTGTGGGGGGAATCTTTACCCTAATGCCCGAAAGTGCCACCCATCCCTACCTCCATTTAAACTTAGACCTTCTTTAGGACACCTTTAAAAGAGTTCCATCCGATGGTCCTAGTTTAGTGTTGAATAACAGTCAAAGTGGTTCACCTTAGTCTGGATCGTTAAAGACGGATCTAGTAATCACGGTTTTATTGGGTCCAATTGGTGTGTTAATTGAAGTCTTTACCTTATTTTTCCTGGACAAGCATGTAGACTACTTTAATGAGACCTTGTTATTATCTCGTCTTAATCTCCATAACTCTCACGGTTCCTTCCACGTTAAACTTTGTCTGTCACTTCTATTTTTCCGTTGGAACTCTTTCACTGTAAACTTGTTTTGAACTTTCTCCATGTCTCTCTTATAGGTTTCGGATTTCCGATGAAAACCGGATAAATAAGTTCTTTATCGTTTTTTTTTTTTTTTTGGAGTACCACGATTCCCTTATCATTCGTTCCCCTTCTCCTCCTCTCCCACTCCAGTCTCTCCATTACGACCTGTCTAATACAATGTAAACCCGGGGTGACATTGTTGAGGCCGGAAATGAGACTCGTTTGACCTCTCGGTCCCTCCCAAAACAAGTTTCTTCCAAGTACTAGACTGAATTTAGGAATTCACCAGTGAAACCGACGACACAACGTTCATCTAATATTTATCTTTACCCCTCTACTTAATCCCCTGGTATTATCGTTAGGTCCACTCTCTTCCCCCGTTGAACCCTGACGTCGTCTGCAATTTTCACTAGTCTATTTCAATATGAAATCTTCGTTTAGGATGTCATGAAGTACTGTCGACCCAAGACGTCACACTGTCCTCACCGGTCCTCCAGAGGTCATCGAAACTCTAAATTGTAGAGTTTCCTACGGTGACAGTAGAGGACTCTGTCTTTCCGATACCCCATACGAGTCCACAATTTCTCTTCTCGTCTTTACATCAAACCCCGCACCTTTCAAATGTCACAGGTGATCCTGTGGGTACCCCTCTACGGACCACACGTCGACCTTTCTGGTGGTCCCGAGGCCTCCGACAGGTTCTTACACTACTGATTCAGATTTTCACTTAAATGGTTGAGATCTACCTTGACTTCTCTTTAAAAGTAAAGGACTAGAGAGTCAAGAATCATGGGGGTGATATGAACCCGTATCGTACACCTTTCCCGACAGAAATAAAATATTTATTTACTGGACCCATGAAAAATGAAGGTACTTCTCTTTTGGGAAGTAGTGAAAATTGATGTCCTAAGCCCTTATAATTCAGACTACCTAACTCACCATTTTCGTTTTCGTTCATAAACTGTCACAAACTCTGTCCGTTTTTACCTTGAGTCTTCACTCAAGACGTCGACGGTTAAAAGGTCCTCTGATTAACCCGGTTCAGTGGGACTTGGAAGAAAACATCGAAAGAACCATACTTCGGTCGGAAAGTAGAAGAGTTTTCTTGAAGATAAAAAGTGGGTAACCTAATTACCAAATTTATTCTTTAACTGTGTGCTGTCTAAAAAAAAAATTTGGATGTAATATTTAACTTCAGTAGAGGTTTGTTATATAAGTTCAAGATTTCATAAATCCTTTGAAACGGGTCTTTTGTTATGTAATAAGACAAACAAATTAGGGTAAATTAAGGGTCGGGGGAGGTGGTTTTCTTGAGAAACGTATGTCCGTTTTGAAACGTTAAATAGTACTTTTACATTATATTAAGGTACACTTGTGTTTCTCTGTAAGAGAGACTTCAACCTTTTACGAAGTTAGAATGTAAGTAGAACTCGTGACTGATTGTAGAATCGATTCTATTGGGACACTCCTCGGTTCGACAATAGTCAGTTTCAGTGACGTTATCCGTCCCAGTCTTGTGACAACTGTGACTAAATTAATTTTATTTCTAAAAAAAAAAAATTGAAAATGGTAGGACTTGTAAAGGTAGAAGAATCTTTCTAGTTCGACGACTTTATGTCTTTCATAGGTTTCTAAGTCCCAGTTCTCTTGGTTTTTTCTTTAGTCTTCAACAGATCGGGTGGTTCTACGTCATTGGTTGAGTCTTCACAGGACGAAAGATACGGTCGAAGTTAAGAGACGACGAAAATTGATTTCGACCGTAGAGACCGTTCTTTCTTTTTAGTCTAGAGAGGGGGCTGAGGTAAGCGTCAAACGAAACCCCCTTAAAAAAAGACTCTACTATACGTCTTTAAAGACAAATGTTAGCCTGGTGGGACACTCTTTACTAATTTGGATTGAAAAGAAACCAACAAGTACTTACGAGGTGCCTATATAAACGGATTGAGACCTTGGATATAAAGATGGGTTATCACATCGTGTCCTAAAAGAGACTCTTACGGTCACGGGACCCCAAATGACGTGTATCATACACATACAAGTCAGCGAGTCAGCACAGACTGAGAACCACCGGGTTGTCTGACATCGGACGTCCGAGGAGACGGGTACCCTAAATCGTACCACGAACTAAAAATGACTTGTAATATGGACTCTGTAATGACCCCAACTTTATCTCGACGTTAAGATCCTGTCTTCTTGACTCTTTTCCTTCATCTAATTAAGTGGAGAGAAAAAGTTGGTGGGAGGTGAGTCATATGGGGGAATCTCACCTTTTTCCTTAGTCTCGATATCTTGCCATCACTTTTTTCATGTAGTAGGGAAGTCCGGAGAATAGATGGGCTAAGTTCGTCACACACTACAATCACACACAGACAAAGGGAATGGAGGGTTTATTATGTTCAAGAACTCCCACATCGACACGCAAAATAAAGATATTATCGGAGTATAAGGAAACGTGAACATGAAATTTTTTCGGACTTGATACGAAAATATGTTGTATTGAAAATTTGTAGACAATATGGTATAACCTCTTCCTTTACCGTTGGGTGAGGTCACAAGAACGGACCTCTTAGGGTCCCTACTCCCTCGGACCACCCGACGACAGATACCCCAGCGTGTCTCAGCCTGTGTTGACTTCACTGAATCGTAATATGGTATATAAGATTGTCTATTTTGACACAAAAAGTATTTTAAAGAGGTTGTTCTCGATCTCATGGTTTGAAGTTTAATATCCTTGTAACATAATTGTTAATAAGTACAATACAAACACGGGTCATAAAAAGACAATGAAAGTCAAGTCAAGACAAGTCAGCAAGTCAGTACTTACTGAGAAACACTGGGGTACCTAACGTGGTGTGGTCCGACGGGACAGGTAACGATTGAAGGCCTCGAATGAATTTGAGGACAGGTAGTTCAGTCCACTACGGTAGGTCGGTAGAGTAGAAGACAAGAGGGGAAAAGGAGGTCGGAAGTTAGAAAGGATCGTAGTTCCTGAAAAGGCTCAGTCAAGAAGAGTAGTCCACCGGTTTCATAACCTCAAAGTTAAAGTCGTAGTCAGGAAGGTTACTTATAAGTTCTGACTACAGGAAATCCTAACTGACCAACCTAGAGGAACGTCAGGTTCCCTGAAATCTTTTAAATCCTCAAAGGAAGAAAGATGACGACCCAAGATATAAAGTAGAAATAGTGTCAAATAAAGTAGAATGTACATCTATCCGTTGAATCCAATCTCCGAATTCACAAATCAGATAATTAACACTAATTCTTTATCTTTATCAAGTAAACTCGGACTATAAAAATGGAGACATTTTATTTTACATTAGTTACTTTATATAATGGTACGTTAGTCTAAAAGATTAACGGATTCCTAAATTTATATTATTTTACAGAAGGGAAATGAAACCCAAAAATTCTTTATTTACAATTTCTGGTCCCACTTTCATTACGAAAAACTATGAATAAATACGAATGAAAGGATTGATCGACGTAAAGTTCCCTGTGTGGAAGCATGTATTTTGTTCGTAAGGTTTTTGTGTATTACGGTTCTTCTTACGTCAAAAATCCCAGGATCGTCCTTTACCGTCACATCTTATCACCAGTTCTTGTACATAAGATCTCGGTCGGACGGGTCTAATTTTAGGGTCGGGGTGTCGAACTATCGTCCACTAAAGTTTCGTCAGTAAATTGAAGAGATATTGGGGTTTAGGAGTAGATGTTTCTCTTATATTAATATGGATGTGGAGTATTCTTCTGACGCTCCTTATTTTCTGAAACACATACTCGTATCATTTTACGATTAAAATAATAAAAGATTAAGAGAGTCTAACTTATACAAGTAGTCTCTACTCCTTGTCGTTTCAGATGGACGAAAAGGCCCTCGACATTCTACCTCACAGTACATGACCTTACTACTTCAACGTTTATCAGCCCTTAGTCGATAGACTTGTTCCCCTAAATCTTCCTTCGTTTGAATCAGTGTTTGTTTAAGATCTACCCCTGAATTCTTAACCTCCCCCTTTAATCCACATCTTTTTTAGAATCTGAACAGACTTAAAATCTTTTAACTAGACGTCTTCGTCTACCCCTGGTTAAAATCTTGACTCAGTTGGAAGTATTTTCTGGTACTTTTGGTTGCCTCACGGTAGTGAATCATAAAGAACGAGAGAATTCTGGGTGTAAGTATATGTGTGCGTGTACGTGTGTGCGTGTCGTTGTTGTAAGTCATCATTCCAAAGTTGTTAAAAAAATTCAGTAATTCCATTTCACTCTTCTTCTTATAGTAGTTCGAGGTGAAAAGACCCTCTGGACTATTACTATCGTAGAAATTCCTTTCTTTTTTCGTCTGTCGAGAGAGAGGGAAACTCGACTACGACACCGATACTTCTCGTACCAGGAAACACGTAAGAGTTCATATCATTTATTATATTACCTTACTTTTTGTATAAAAGGGTCTAATCCCCGTTCTTTTTGTTCAGTCATGTTTATAATTATACGACTTAAATTCTTTGTTTTCGTACCAAGAATATCGTAAACCTAGTACTAAACATTTATGATTAAAAAATTTTTTTAGGAATGTACCCCCGGTAAGAGTCGTCAGAAAAAAAAAAAGTATAGAAATGTTTGAATAGTTTAAGAAAAAAGGGGAGAAAACAAAAGAGAGGGGAATAAAGAAATTACCTCAGTAGTTACGACATGAGAGAAACTATTAAAGACTGTTCACATATTACTCTTTTGAAATTACTGTATTATTAATCTCCCTCTTTTATTCTTGGACATTATGTCTATTTTAATCAAAATATTCTTTGATTATCCTTTTGAGGTTCGAGTCTTTATACTTACTATTAAATGATTCTTTCTTATTTATAACAAATTCCTGAACATTTTAAACGTACTTTATTTATAAGATTACGAATACAATTTTGAAGTTAAAATCTTCAACTTTTAGTTTTTGTATTTATTGTAAAAATACTTTTGTATTTTTAGAGATTTCATCGACTGTCAAGAGTTGGACACGTAGGAATTTCAATTTTTTCCATCCTTCGTTTTTGTCTTTGGTGAACTCTGTTAGTTATGTAGACCCTTGTATTTTCTTTATTTTTCTGGAGGAAGGAAGAATTCCTCCTACCAACTTATCTTAGACTCAGACTACTTGTAGATCTCTACTACACTTACTAATTTCGTATCTTATAAAGAGGATCCTTGAGTTTCATGTAAGTATCAATACTGAAAAAAATAGAAGTATAACTGAACATTGGATATGTTTTGTATTGAAGAACAGTCATAAATTAGTCCCTTGGGATTTCATATTAATAAACTGATTCGTGTTCTATGTCTTAACCTTGATTTACCTTTATCTTTGATCGATTAAAAACTCGCGATTCACGATCCGTACTACGGATAAGTAAACGGTTATTTTCGGAAGGTAGATTACCTTAGTTGAACAAGAAGTCCTAATTTTCCATTAGGTTTGAAGATGAGGATTGTGTTACATAAGTCTTCATAGTGCCCCTCTTAGAACCCCAGAAAGAGCTGTGGAAATGAAGTGAGAAAATCGACTTAAGAGTTAACAGAGGAATATAGAGTAGAAACATGTAACAGTGGAACTAAGGAAATTAAGGGGGTTTCTGACGATTACATTCTTACGTATTGTTTTGAAGTGACTTCAAATCCCATATTAGTCTATGATTCTTCTACTAGTGTAACGTGTTTGTATGGTTTTTCATTTCTGTTTTAAACCCATGATTGTTAGATATAAGAACTTCTTAGGTGTCAAACAAGAGAGACGATTAATAAAGGTCTCTTGGTTGGTCTGGTGAAGGTAAGTCGGTTCGAGGATGGGACGTTACTGGGTCGTTAAGGTGATCAACCATAGTGAAGTTCTATTTCCTTTTATGTCGAAGTGTTTTAATAGACATCTTTTACAAATCCTATCGAATTAAGTATCGTGGGGTTTAGACCTCTGTTGATCTCAAAGGGAGTTGTCTAATTATCTATCCATTTAACCTCATAGTACCCTCTAAAAACGATATTACCGTTGGGTAAGTAAAACTGTAACCCTACTATCGTTTTTATTATGTTTGTCTCTAAACTTTTCAAGTTGGATAATAATGACGAGACCCTTGTACGGTGTAGTCAAACGTGTTCGGTTTAAAGGGACTATCTACTAATTTATACACTCTGGTGTTCATTCACCATGTAAACAGGAGTAGTGGAGTTGATTATTAGTCGGTTGGGACTTCTTTTCTCGACGGATCTACTAACTGTTAGTTGATGTCTACGTTCGCACTTGAGTTGGTTCAGATCGTTTTCTTGACGGGTAGACTTGAGTCGGGTTTAACGGTTTGGTGTCCTGTTACCCGTTTTTTACTTACCAACGACAAAGTTTGGGATTTAAAACCCCACCAAACAATACATCGATTTCAATTGATTGACTATATACTTATAAGTATGTTCGCTTACGGTCAACTTTTATTTTGTCTAATTTAATGTCTACGTACGTCATAGAACCCTAATTAGAGTTTTTATCGTACGAGTTACCTTCTTCGGTATGTGTTTCGTCATACTAAGACGAAACACATACTTCTGAGGTGTTTTAATAATATACCAACGTGCACACGAATCGACGAGTCAGTACAGACTGAGAAACGTTAGGGTACCTGACATCAGGTGGTCCAAGGAGACAGGTACCCTAAGAAGTCCGTTCTAATGACCTCACCCATCGATAAGAGAAGAGGTCCCTTAACAGGACTGAGTCCCTGGTTTGGTCCAGATGACGTAACATCCGTGTAAGAAATGATAGACTCGGTGGTCCCTTCGGGGTAATATACCAGTGATTTAAGGTTTGTCACCAACGGATCATTCACTCCAACCCTTACCCTCTTTACTACTATTCTTTCCCCGTTCTCCCTTGAAAGACCCTAGTCTTTGTATAAGAACCCACCAGAACTCTTAGGAGTATCGGCTCAAATTCTCAATTATCCGCTTTTTTTTTTTTTCTTAATGTTATTCTACTTACTTCAACATATTATTTCCATAAATTGTCCCACGATATACTCATGTCTCGTCTTTCATGGATAGACACGGAAGACTGTAAATCCTTTGTGAAGAGACTTTTCATCAGAACTTCATTGGGTACGACGTGTATCTGTGAGTGATATACCACAATTTAAAATAAAGAACCGATCTCTTTACGGTATAAATTTTCGTACTTCCATAGTCTGTATGACAAACTATCTACCCCCATTGACGAACCTGTAAATTATACTTTTCCATTTCCCTTCGGCATTCTCAACCACGACCTTCCTATTCGAACTTGGTTTGGTCCGTTCAAGAACGTACAGACCATAACTAAGAAATACTATACTCGTTCCTTTCGGTGACTAATCTAAAAGTCTGAGAATCTTGGTATACCGGTGATACTGATAAGTGCACTGTGAACGAAACAAGTGGTCGTCATTTGACTACCATTAATCACCGAGTGGTTATTTAAGATTATATTCTTCGGGTGAGACCACACATCTTTCACTTACAGTGAGTCAGTACAGGTTGAAAAACACTGGGGTGCCTGACATGTCATATCAGGTACCTTAAGAGTCCGGTCTCATGACTCACCCATCGGAAAGGGAAGGGGTCCCCTAGAAGGGTTGGGTCCCTAACTTGGGTCCAGAGGGTGTAACGTCCATCTAAGAAATGGTCGACTCGGTGTTCCCTTCGGGTTGTTATGACCTCACCCATCGGATAGGGAAGAGGTCTCCTAGAAGGACTGGGTCCTTAGCTTGACCCCAGAGGACGTAACATCCGTCTAAGAAATGGTTGACTCGATGGTCCCTTCGGGGTCACACATCTTCGTAGATATTTGTTAAGACTCCTGATCTTTTAGTACTACTCAACCTTGATGACTTTTTCTCGACTTTATCATTAATTTACTCACCCTCCTTGTAAGGTCAAGAGGATGTGTGGGGTCTGAGGGGTACTCACCGTAATTGAGAAGACACCAAAGAGACCATCGACTCGGTCAAAAAAAGAACGACTAAAGGTGGGAGGTAATCAGGTTTCGAGTTATAATAGGAGATACAAGTTTAAAGGTTGAACCTTTTCATCCACTTGAATTAAAATCCTAAACAGACGTATACTTAAGTGAGTCTCGAAATCTTAGAATATAAGGGGAACACACTCTCCTCAGTCAAAACGGATAACCCATTTAATTGTTATGGTCCATTCTCACTGTTTGTGTCATAAAGTCCAAATATCTGGACCCAAGTTCAGGAGAGGAATGGTAGAGAATTAGAACTTCGTAGTAAATTAAAGGGGGTCCGGAGCCGAAAGAGAAACATTTAATGCCCATTACTACCTTTTAGAGAGTAACCAAGACCTTTCTTGTCTATTCTGTTATCGATATTTCTACACTTGTATACGGGTCTTATATCACTTGTGAAGTTGTCACAATCGATAACGACACTTAACATTAGTGATCGGAAAGGAAAAGATAGAGGGTCCTGTACTGTCCGAGCAATCTACTAACCAACAAACTTTAAATTTGTGACTTTTTACTTCTGCATTTTGTGTGTAAAAAGGACCAAATATATAAGGGTTCACCATTGTTAACATAATGGTAATTAATTACTTCGGGAAGATAAGACTTCCTAGTAGAAGTCATAGAAAGTGGGAGTATGACCGGTGCACAAGACGTCTTTCTTCCATTAGATCCTAAATACAACTTCTTCCATTGAGTCTATCTTTCCTTCTCTCCTTGTCACTTCTTGTGGTTAGTATCGGTTCGAGACTGAGACTTCAATAAGTTAGGTTGATCTAATGAGACGATCGGTTCCTTCTCGACTACCCAGAAAATTTACTGTGAAATTAAGTCAAAACACGAAAAATTTTAACGAAACCCTTCTTGACCAGAAGTTTAAACACAGAAGGTGTTAGGTGTAGAATAAGGGGAACCCCCAAGAAAAAGACAATGATGGAAGTAAGGGTAAGTAGAAGGAGTCGGTGTACAATGTCGTTCATGAGACGAAGTTTTCGTTCGAAGTAACTTACGATGTATTTTATGGAAAAGTATTTCGTATTTCGAATAAGGGTGTCTACAGTACCAGTTCGGTGACTAACGAGATTCGAAGGATAAATTGGTAAAAAGTTTTGGAATTTTTTATGTAGATTCAAATGACATTGTAAGACTTCGTTGAAAAGAGAGATCGACCATACGGCAAAGGAAAAAGAAAAAAAAAGAAAAAAAGAAAAAATCATGTTACTCTCGTGAGAAGAACAAGTATAATAAAAATATGTTACAACTAGTCATTAAAAATTATATTATCACTCTCACAGTAAATTGTGAAAAAGACTATGAGTAATAGAAGGTTTTCTTCTTTGCTAAGTACTTTTCAGTTTCAACCTGTAATTGGGAAAGAGTGGAGGATGGTGTATTGACCAGTCGGACCCGACTTTGAGACTCGATACTCTCCTGTCAGACACGGAGGCTCGGTACCCCTGAAAGGTCGACCGAGTTGTCTCTCCAGTTCGAATATCACACGGGTTACGCTAAAAAAAAAAAAAAACGGGTCACTCTAAATACGACGACGACGACGATTCAGTAAAGTCAGCACAGCCTAAGACACACTGGGTATCTGTCGTCGGGTGGTCAGAAGTGGCAGGGACCCTAAAAGGTCCGTTCTCATGACCTCACCCAACGGTAACGGTAGAGGTACTCTAAATACTCAGGATCGATATAAAGAACTGAGTCGAGGACTAAGACATTTCTTTGTCAAGTTACCTTTAGTTGAAGATCTGACCTTCTACTATTGACCAGTTAAGGTCTTTCCAGAGAACACTTCAGGTTAGAGGACTCATAAGAGTCTACTTTACCCTTCCTTACTGAAGACGGATTCGTCTCCGGAACACGGTTGTGCATACGTCACTAGGACAACATTCCTAGAATCTAAGAGGATCTTTACACTTGGTCTGTCTTAGAATCTCTGGTTCCTATTACAGAATAAGTGGTGGGGGGTTTATAATTTATCGGATGTCATGAAGTAGTGTCGATGAAATTGTGTCTCTCTGTCTAATAAATGATTTCATTCCCCGTCTCCACGAGTGAAACGAGAAACAATTTACAATTAATATGTCTTTACAATACAATGTCTTTTGTATACTTGCCCGGATGGCAAAGGTTTAAAAGTAAAGAGTTGTCACTATTAAATAAGTGATTTATGAAAATTTTAGAGACTGTCCTTCACTAGTGTCTCTAGTACAGCAAAAGTCACTACCAGGGTCTTTTGCCAGGTGGTAGTTTAATGTGTCTTTTAAGAGACAGGAGGAGGAAGAGGAGTGTTACAAGTGTCTCTGGAAAGATACTCGGTCTTGCAAATGAGTAGTAAAGAGTGGGGTGACAGAGCGAAGTGTGCCACCCATGTTAAGACAGCTCATAGAGAGAAGTCGACACCATGGTCGTAGTTTGTGACAGTCACAAGACTGACTACTCTGGTCTTCCTTCATCCCGATAAGTGGAGGAAACAAAATGTGCCCTCCACATTTTGTCCGAAACAAACATTTTTGTGAAACAAGTGTGTCATAAGGGAAGGAGATCGGTTCCTGGTGTGGTGATCAAATCCTTGCGACGTAGATTAATGTCTTAAACTAGTGATCCAGTAACAACAAGAAAGAGTTCTTAAAATTTTACTGTATGTCTGATTCTGAATTCCACCCTGTGGACTTCGTACGATGACTTTGACGGGAGGTTAAGATTCGACTACAGAAGTAGTGCCAAGAAAAGTCTCAGGCCCAGAAATTGGTCTATGTCTAGGTCCCATATCAGAAGTACATGTAGGATATGTAAATGTATATATATAAGAGTACTACAGTAGAATAAGTGCTAAAGAACTTTATAGCACCATACTACACACGACTTCGGGGTTCATGCAATATATAAGACGTAAAGGGAATACAAGATTGGATCGTGGAGACCTTTTCTTTACAACTAAATCAAACTCGTGGAAAAAATTCGTTTGTCCAGTAAAAACGTTGATGATAAAGTCATGTTAAGAGGATCAGAGGAGTCTTCTTAGACCGGAACATGAGGGTGACAGTAGAGACCTTGTCGGGTGAAGGAAGTCACTGTGTGTGACTTGTGGAAATAGGAACAGACGATTACGACTGTCTTTGATTCTACTCGAGTAAATACAAATGTATACAGATTGAAAAACATGTTAATTAAAACGAAACGACGACGACGACGATTCAGTGAAGTCAGCACAGGTTGAGACACGCTGGGGTATATGCCGTCGGGTGGTCCGAGGGGGTAGGGACCCTAAGAGATCCGTTCTTATGACCTCACCCAACGGTAAAGGAAGAGGTTATGTACTTTCACTTTTCAGTTTCACTTCAGCGAGTCAGCACAGGCTGAGAATCGCTGGGGTACCTGACGTCGGATGGTCCGAGGAGGTAGGTGCCCTATAAGGTCCGTTCTCATGACCTCATCCCACGGCAACCATCCAATAGAGACTCGTTTTTTTTTTACTACGGCAAACATGGTAAACGAGTGTTTTCGTAATACATGAAGAAAACAAGTTTCAACGGAGACCCGTCACAGCTACAAAATACAAAATATCCAGTGACGTTGTGACGTGAAAGAGTTTACGAAGTGACACTTATTTAGTCCCAGGGATAATGTACACTGTACATATGTTAGAATTTGAATCAAAATAATAGTTTTATCATCTCCCAATGACTATCGGAAAACGTAAAAGGTTAGTAAAAGAAAAAATTTTTTAACTCTATGTTGACTGTGTATTGTAACGTAATCAAAATCCACATATTATATTACGGTCAATAAAAGTCACTTGTCAAAACCAATGTTTGCGGATGACACCCAGGAGAAAGTTTTTGATTTCCACACGCCACCGTCAAGATGACGTGGTCTGGTCGGTAAAGAAACTAGCGGAGGGTGGACCGTCTACCCGAAGGGACATCCGAGGTGTCATTTCTTAGACGGAGGCTACGTCTTCTGCGTCCAAGCTAGGGGCCCAACCCTTCTAGGGGACCTCTTCCCTTACCGGTGGGTGAGGTCATAAGAACGGACGACGACGACGACGACGACGACGACGATTCAGTGAAGTCAACACAGGCTGAGACACGTTGAGGTAGCTGCCGTCGGTTGGTCCTAGGAAGAACGGGTCTCTCAACGTATTTGTCTCCTCGGACTACTTGATGTCAGGCGCCCTAGCGTTTCTCTGCCGGTGTTGACTCACTGGTTGTGCGTTGTGTGCGGATCGTCTATGTGTCTTACGTACTTGATGACGAGAGTTATGTCAAAAATTTGATGACACTATGAATTTGAAACTCTCTCCAATAATCGGTACTACTGTAAACTCAAAATAATCACCAGAAAATGGGACGGACTCTTAGAGGACGAGAAGGTTGAAATGATTATGTAATCTGAGTAAACTTGAGCCCATTGGAAAACCATTGTGACCGGACTTCTTTAGATGGTCAGAGGTCTCCGGTTAAATCTTGTCCTCAATAACCAATTCGGTCGCAACCGTAAACCAAGTCAGGTAAAGGATCGGAATTCATCTATTACGTTCAAACGTACATACAGATGAAAATAAATTAGAAAATTTTTCACAAATTATATCAGTACGAACCACAACGCCGTGTTATGGATTTCCGACCATAATTCTATACAAAGACTAGGAGACCTTTCGAAAAGACTGAGTCACCCGACACTTGAAAGTGTTATCGGGATTTCCGTTAGGAGACACTCAATGACATCCAACCATTGACGTGGACCTAATAGACATCGTTTCTTTTAAACGTCACACGACGAATTGTCGTGTTGGTGACCTTATCAAATTCTATTCTTATTAGACCACCTGTCGACTTTGCCATGTGGTCAGGTGTATTTTTTATAAAGTATACTTTCTGGAAATAATTACTGTGACCATAATTAATATAGTATAATCTTATGAACCGATTTCATTAGAGTTTTATGGATTTACCTTATTGTACGTTTCTTCATTTTACTAAACGTTGAATTTCCATATAAAACACTCCCCTATTATAGGAAGCCAAGTTTCAGTACAAACTTGGTTTTCGTACCCGAATATTGTAGACACAATATTAAGTCTTGTTTTTATCTACTAGATTAAATTTACTTTGTGTCTTGATCAGCTCTTACTCTATTGACGTTTATAATTTTTTTTTTATCACAAACGATGGGGGTAGAGGTGTGGGTCAGATTTTTTACTCACAACTTATTATTAAGGTATAATATAGTCATATTTATTGATAACACTTGAAGATACAACTAGATTCTCTAGTCTTAATTTTACACAGTAACATTAATTCTTTTGTTCATGTAGGTGGAACAAATTTATGTAAATATTTAAATCTTTAATATTATGTTTTCCAGAAAATTGTATTTACTGTCAATGGACTTACATCACAAAAATTTAATTAGAAAAACACTTTATTAACATCTTTTATGGATTTTTTATCACCACTTTATAACGTTTTATTATCACTTTATGTATTACGTTAAGATACTTTATTATATCTCTCCAGAACACATGGGAAATCGGGTTATCATTACTAACCCTACGACTACAACCATGTCAGTTCCTAGGGAGGACAACGGAAAAATACCAGTGTAGGTAAGGGACACTGTGCGGTGGAAGGAATCAGGACCGTTAGTGATTAAACAAAAGGTAAAGAGACTAAAACAGTGTAGTTCTTACAATAAATATACCTTAGTGTGTCCTATATTGAAAACCTCAACCGAAATAGTAAGTCGATTTAAGATACTTTTAAATATGTCCAGCTCCGTACATAGTGATCAGGGAAAGGACATGGCGACTCATCATAAGGTATTATGTCCGTACGGTTAAGTAAGATACTTCGTGTAGCCCTAACGTAGGTCCAACCCTAATAGTACCCATTTCGACGATATGCGAAAGCACATGTCAAATAACACACTTGTGTAGAAGGAAAGAGACCGTATTTGCCGGTCCTCATATAACGACCCAATATGACATCAACGTAAAATCAAAAAAATTCTTTTGAAGTTTGACAAAAGGTTTCATCGATATGTATTTATAAAGGTAAAAGGAAGAAGGTTCTAAAGATATCAACCAAAAGATTTAAAACTGGTAGCACATAGAACCATACTTAAAGATACCCAAAAAGGATAAACCCGAAGTTAGTCGAAGAACTGATACATTCAGGTTAAACCCTTTAAAAGTCAGTGATAAAGAAGCTCGTGAAAAAGTCATCCCGAGAAAAAAAAGAAAGGAAAGTCTTGAGGTTACTATGTTTACAATCTAAAGAAAAAATTGTCAGAGTACCGACATACTCCGACACAGGTAAAAAAAATCAGATGACAAAAAGAGAGAACAAAAGTGTAACCCATTAAAGATAACAAGATAGAAGTTCGAGTGAAAAAGTCAAGACAGAGGAGGTAAGACGTCGACTCGAATTAAAACCTATAAAGAAAAAAAAGTCAAGATATAAAAGTTAGACCCAGAAGAAATGTAGAAGATAAAGAAACGACTGTGAAAAAAAAAGGGTAAGTTCACACAAGTATTAAAGAACAAGTTCGTAAAAGAAAAAAACGAGATTTTACAGACGGTCTATTAAGATTGTAAAGACAGTGTGATACAATCGAAGTGTGATACAATCGAAGGTAGGCAGCGGACAAAAGTAAGTACAACTCTTGCAATAGGAATAACGATATCACTCCTTAAAACCTGACTTTGTACCCGTAAACCCATGATGTAATACTCTGACATAGAAAGAAAGAATTTGGAAGACTAATCGACCAAAAGAGACCACGATGAAACCGTCCTCTTCCTCTCTATGGTTGGATGAGTAATGAAGACTCATCCTCAATCTTCAGGTCGAAGGGGTGAGTTTGACTTGACTTTGAGTTCTCTCCTTCCCGAAGAGTAATTCCGAACCCCTATCACCTTCGAGGAAAGGTGAGTCGGAAGTGACCATGGAGGTATCGGTCCTCCCCATCCTCCCGGAACAATGACTAGGGTCAACCGAAGTAGACTGTGGTACCCGGTCCCCTAACTGGAGGGACGACGACCCGTAACCACTTTCTGGACAATGGGTGATTCGCGGAGACTGTTCCGTGACAACCCTTCGCTCCCCACGAGGAATGAGGTCTCTCTCCGATCTTCAGGTTTGAGGGAGACACTAGAGACGTCTGTGATGTCTCCCCCTAAAGGAGGAAGGACCTTCTCTACTTTCAGGTCCGAGGGAAAGACTGAATCTATAGTGTCGGATCTGTCTCCGCTCCTGAACCGAGGTGTGAGAAACGACGACACCAACCCGCCACCCCGATATCAAAAAAGACACAACAATCAATTTCTTCCCGATAAATCAAGTCAAGTCAAGTCAAGTCAGCGAGTCAATCAAGTTGAGAAACACTGGGGTTTTTAATAACAGAAATTAAAAAAAACAGAACGATCCGAAAGGGAAGGGACCAGGAAACCAGTCTGTCGTCCGGAGACAACGCCGAAAAAAGGATACACACAGGTAACCGTAAAGACCCGACACCCGAAGAAGTCGAGGTTCGTACCATATGTCGTCCTTTAAGTGAGGGTACAGGAAGGAACCCAGGGTTCTAAGGACCAGTCAGACGGAAGAAAGGCGGAGAGTCTCGGAAGGATATACACAAAATAAATATATATATACCGAAGTATATATAAATATGTATATACCGAAGGGTCACCGAGTTACCTTTTCTTAGACGGACGGTCACGTCCTCGGTGTCCTCTGTACCAAAGTCAAGGACCCGGTCTTTCTAGGGGACCTCCTCCTAGGCGATAAGGACGGACCCCGTGAGGTACCTGTCTCCTCGGAACGTCTGATGTCAGGTACCCCAGTGTTTCTCAACCTGCACTGACTCACTGATTCGCGTGTGTGTATATATTACAGGTCCCAAAAGTCGAGATGAACTCCCCTCCCAATCCTTTTTCATGTAGATCATGTTGAAGGACCTTTTTTTTTTCAGGTTTTCTATTATAAACTTTGTGATTTCAACAATGTAACAGTTAATAATGTTAATTTAGAAAAATTTATGAATGGTTTCTAAAATCAAAGATGAATGGATAATCGAAGATTCACTTAACGACCCTGTCTCTCAGTATTAAACCAAACAACTATATTTTTTCTTAAAATTAGACTAAATCAATATTTCATAGTAAAGGAAAGTCGGTCATTACCATAGTTCTACTATACATTAAGGGATATTCCACTTAATCTTCACTTGTTTAGTATAATCTACACAGTTCCACTTTTCTACTTATTTTTATTTTTCTAAATCCGAATCGAGACGAGACGTACGGTTTCTGATTCTGTCGACATTATAAAACTAAAAGATGTTCTCCTACTAATATACAAACGGATCGTAATTATGTCATACTGGTCATAGATCGGTAACAATAAGGTCGGTAGAAATACATTCCTTGTTTTATTTTATTAAAATTAAGGTCCATAAGTCTGGATGATACTGTTACAGCCAGTGACAGAGAACGAAACCCGTGGTAGTGAGGGGAAGTGTACTGGGTCTGAGGAGCCTTCACCCCGGTAGAACGAGGAGGGACTTACTTTAGGTGTAGTAGGGTGTCCGACAGACTCAAGACGACCCTTCCACAAGAGTGGAAAGGAGACCAATAAGGGAGAGTTTCGGGGGAGAGGGTAAAGAGTTCTAAATAGAGGTTTTTGCGGTCGGACAGTGAATGTTAGATGGGTCCCCTACCTAAGGATCAAGAAGCCCCTCCGTTGTGAAGGCAAGTCAGAATTTCCTACTCAGTCTTGATGAGTTTCCACGTCCTGACTCACTCCTTCTTTCCCTCGTCCACGTCTCGCCGGCCCGTGAAACAACCGTCTTCCCCAATTACTCAATTTGTCGTCTCCCGTTGGTAGACTACATACAGTCGTTTGACGGTTGTCGAAGTATGGCCACAGTCAAGACTCTGTTCCTCACCACTCTTCACTCCGGTATTTCCCTGGTTGTATAGTGTAATCCTTCCTAAACATAAAGTGTTTTTTTAAATATGTAAAAACCAACTTCTGTCCCGCGAGGAATTCACATAACACATCTTTTACTGTGTCTTAACGTTAAACTAAGTATGAGTTTCGGAAGACTAATATCGGGATTAGACGGAAGTGTCGAAAATAAAGGGAACAAAATTGTACTCCAGGTGTGTGTGGGTAGTCTACTTTCCTGACCGAGAAGGAACTTGTGTCGACATTCAAGGGGCGAACTACTTGAGTGAGTTCGTTTCGTTCCGGGCAAAATGGTGAGGAGACGTTTTTATGCATACTACGAGAAGGTTTCCGTCAACACTCCTAAATTACTCGATTGGCGTTTTCGTCCGTCAAATGACAAACAGTCAATCCTCTGTTAGTTAAAAGAAGGAAGGAGGACTGTGAATAGGATTAGATGAAACTTAATGTTAATATACACATAGGGACGGTGTTCTGACGTTCTAGGAAATCTGACCCAGATATTGTCACCGAGATTGCTCCCCGTCAAAACGGAAACTTCCTACATACCATTCCAGACCTCTGTAAAACATGAATCAGCAAGTCAGCATAGGCTGAGAAACGCTGGGGTACTTGATGGAGGTCCGAGGAGATAGGTACCCTGAAAGGTCCGTTCTTATGACCTCACCCAACGGTCAAGGAAGAGGTTCTATAAGACCTAATAGAGTTAACAGTTTGACAGAACTAGTATCCCACAATCATCAATATGTAGGATATTCCATGTTGCCTCGGGTGTCTTTTTCTTAGTGAGTTGGGTTTTGCAGTCACCACGGTTCCAACCCTTTGGGTCGGCCCAAGTAGAAACACCGGGCTCGTGTCAATTGTCTCAACGTACAGTATCTTTCATAAGTCTCGACATTCTTTAGGAAACTTTGACGAGAAGTCTTCCATTTAAATATTTAACGACGCTCCCTCACTTTTAATTTAATCTTTAAATAAGTCACATCCTTTTAACTTTCCATTGTCTCCAAATACTTAGAACTGATTAAACCCCCTTTGAGTAAAGGTAAACATAAATCTCCACTGGTTAAATTTTCGACTTCAAGAGAATTAGTCGTTCGAAAACATTACTTTACGTCGTCCTAAATGAAAATATAGTTTCAGCGAGGGGACTATCAATTTCTTACGTTGACTTATGTTAATTTTCGAGTGACCATTCGTGTTATGTCACGGTGCCGACGTAGGACCCTCTCTTTATGAGAATTATTAGATCTAAGATCGCTGTGAAATTACTCTTCAAATTTGAGTGACCGGGACTTAGAGTCTTAAGTAGACACGAGAAATGGATCTAAAAGTAAAGTTTCATTAATTCACTACTCACTTTTAGTTCTCTTTTCGAACACTAACCCTTTTTTACGACGGACATCATAAGATTGGACTTCTCTCCTTGATACCTACTTAGATGTCGTAATCGGTGTCACCATTGTGGAAGGGCGTCTCCTTCTTCTCCTCTGTGTTCGTCTTGGGTCCCCTAGATTGGTTTGGGTGTCGAAGAAACGGAGCGTTCCCAGTCTAGGCCGTGGGCGCTGTTTTGTGGTCACCCGGACCCAGTGAGTCACTACTCCCGTAAAAGTACCCAGGACCATCTATTTTTTAAAATTTCACAATCATATTAGACAAAAGGGGTGATAGGCATTTTTACGAGTTTAGTGACACACTAAAACGAACCAGTATAGTTTTAGGAACGACTTCGGTTTGTCCTGTTGACCAAAAAAATTGTCATGGATCGTGAACTTTTCATTTAGAGTATTTTTGTCATTGAGACTACTAAGGTAATATATTCCTTTATCAAGAATAATAGTGTTAAAATAACGGTTATAGGTGTTTCTCTTTTTACCAATAAACCATTGAAAAGATTGTGTAAAAAATTTTTGGATTCCCGATTGTATTGTAGTCACCATACAATAGACGTGATATACGGTTCATCGAAGTCAGCACAGGTTGAGAAACGTTGGGATACCTGACATCGGGTGGCCAAGGGAGACAGGTACCCTAAGAGGTCCGTACTCATGATCTCACCCAACGGTACGGGAGCAGGTCCCCTAGAAAGGTTGGGTCTTTAGTCTGGACACAGAGAATGCAGAGGACGTGACAGTCCGTCCAAGAAATGGTGATCGTGGTAGACCCTTCGGGGTCATACGAAAGATAGATAATGATACACATTGTCAAATCTATTGGGTGAACCACACCCTCCCGTCCCCCCGAGGTGACAAGGAGAGTAAGTCCTAGACTTTTGTCTTCGACCATTTCTTATAAGACGTGTTCAAAAGGAATGGGTGAAGAGTGAGAATTCGTCCCAGTGACGAAGACACGACCCTTTTGGTGGCGAAATAGAGTACGGTCAAGAGAAACTTTTTCTTGATCTGAGACGGTCTTGTACGAAAGGAAGAGTTTAATTTTAGTCTCTAAAAGATTTCAAGGAAACTTGACCTGGAGATAGAGGTTTATCAAGGGTAATTTAGAGAGTCACATGGGAGACTGAATTTGACAAAGTGAGCACAGAAGGTCTTTATAACGTTAGACAGTCTATTATCTTTTTGTTCAAGTAATCTGAAGAGTGTCGTCGTTGAGAGACGAGACATGGAATCGAAGGATTAACTTCTGCCATCGGAAAAAAGGTTCCAAGGGAAGGGGCTACGGTTTATGAGTCGCCTAGTTACGGACAGACTTTACAGTAACACTTATTACAAGTAGTGATAGGATTCGTATACGAAAAAATCCTAAGGAGGTCTGACCTAATAAACCTCCCTTTTTTTAAAGGTGTTTAGTCCTTTAATCAAAGGAAGGAAGGTGGTCACGAGTAATAACCTGAGTTATTAATATACTTCCTTATGTTTTGGTACTGTAGACTCCCCGATATGTAGTTCTCGAAACGACACGAGGAAGTGTCTGTGAACAAAGTCACTCGTTTCCGAAGGGACTGCTGTCCCTGGAGACGGTGCAAAGCCATTTCTGCGAGACTACACACGCTAGGGTCACGTCTCGGGTGACCAATAGATGGGACAACGAGAAGACATCGTGCGGTAGAACTAATACGGACCATACGACACAAGGACCAGAACCAAGGACTTTGACCAGAATTGTTCAAAATGAATGTTTCACAAGTACGTTGAAAGGTACCTTAGAGGAGTTATAAAAAGGGAACTTTGTAAAAAGACGATCAGTCGTCCTTAGGTTAAAATCTTAGAATCCGAGACCCGATTACTTTTCACTTAAGCTTCAACTAACCGTGTTTACGTTTACAATTAGGTAATTACTTACCGGTATCAAGAAAAAGTTCTGGATGTTATTAAACAACATCTAACGGACCGTTAATTGTTTAGAGTATGCATTGACGTCTTGTTTCCTTTTGTCTCATATTAATGTAATGTAATATGCTTAGTTTTGAGGTGTGACCTTAGACCTTGGTCAGACTACTTGGTAAAACCTTGTGGTTTAGATCAGTTTTGACGGACGGAAACTTTCCGGTAAGGGGGTCACTCCAGGTCCTGACAACGGAAACGGAGTACAGATTTCGTAGAAATAAAACAAAGTCGACCGTCCCAAGTAGATGCGGACAATACAACACTTTACATATTGACTTCTTCTCCTGTCGACATTCATATTTTCGAGATAGGACAAAGAAAGTTCAAGTCTCGTAGCAGACATGACGGAGAATGGATCTGATAGACGAACAGTCTGCTATAGGGAATTGCGTGGCAATCTTGGTCCCTGATTCGGGAAACGTGTGTAGTCCGATTTTACAAAAAGTACTTTCATAGGTGGTATGTCTATTGATTACCCACAGTGGGTCCTGATGTTTAGTGATGTTAGTTGTTAAACGTCATTCAAAGTTTTTAAGAGTGTTCTTGGTTGAAGTCTAATTTAGTTCTTTAGTACTTTGGTTTATAACTATCAAGGAAAAACAAGGACACACGCACGATTCAACGAAGTCAGCACGGGTTGAGAGACGCTAGGATACTTAAATCGGGTGGTCCGAGGAGACAGGTACCCCTAAGAGGTCCGTTCTTGTGACCTCACCCAACGGTACGGGAGGAGGTCCCCTAGAAGGGCTGGGTCCCTACCTTCGGTGTGGAGAATACAGAGGACGTGGCCGTCCGTCCAAGGAATGGTGATCGTGGTGGACGCTTCGGGTCAAAACAACAATATTAAACTATGTTTACCGTTCTTACAATGGAGTCTCAGAGTCGTAAATCGTGATGACGAATTAGGTTTCATATCTGGAGTCCCGGCAGAGTGTTCGGAACTTCGCCGAGGTGACAGGAGATGAGAAGACTTTTAGCCGTCTATCTTTCAAAGTGAGAAGGAGCGGGGGTCATTCCTAGACTTTCTCCTCCTGCCCTTCTTCGGGAAGGCCCTAGAGACCCATGAACGCGTATGTCGACATAAATGAGACTCCTTTTTAGTCTCCACCCCTAGTAAAAAGAACCAAAAGTTTGTACAAGTATTACTGACCCCATAACTCTGTCACCCCCCTTTCTACTATTAGGTGACGAGACAATGTCCTACTAGGTTCCTTTTACGAGTCTCTTTGTACGCAAAGACGAAGTGAAAGGTTAGTATGATCTTTCCTCCTCCGACATAGTCTACAAAGTAAATCTCTTGTGTGCAAAAGTTAGTATGAACGTGCGATACATTTTAGTCCTGATGTGTCACATATCAAATATCATACGACACACGTTTTCCTTTACTATCAGTAAATGTTTATTCGTAAATGTTTTATGAGGAGTTGCACACTTCGCGACACAGCCAGAGACCTACAAAAATCTCCTCACTATACGTCAGAAAAGGGAGATTCTTAATTCCTAAGACATCCCCTTTTTTTGTACACTTGTTTATTCACATTATTTTGAGACATGTCATGTATCACACCCCTCTATTCTTATCCTTAGTCCTTACCAAAGTATCTCTTCTCAAGAGAACTCAAAGTAGAACCTTTTATTTAATCATAAACGACCCATCGGTTACACCCTCATTCCACTAGGGTCCGTTTTCCACTTTTTCGTAGTTCTGTCTAGTGTCGGACGGTTCGGCCCCGTCTCCTCGGCCCTATTATACTGACTTAATGTGGGATACGATCTTCACCCGTGGGTCTCTACTGACCTTCGTCTACTCTGTCGTATTTTTTACCAATATTGTTTCTTTCCTCAGACGTGAACTAAAACGAAACGTACTACCGTTTAGTTAACCGTCAATTATCTTTCTCTTACTGTATTAGTCTTTGCGTTTATATACGTTTGTTTTGTAATACTTCGTTTCTGAACCTACTTACCTAGTTTTAATTCCTTTCCCTCTGTTTAATCCTGTGGTACTGTTCCTGACTCTACTCTTCTCCTCCCAGACCGGATGCTGGTCACTACCTCTCCCTTTCCTATACATACAATAATTTGTATTTATGAGTTACTACCCAATTTTTCTCTAACTACCTAAAGGCCCAAAGACTGTACTTACTTGTCCATCTACCTTTACAGTCAACTCCTTTGATCTTGTCCTTAGGGTCCCTTGAGAAAATCCCTTAAGCAGGGATTCAGTTTCAAAATCAGTTTTGGTATATTTACTTTCCCCCACACTTCAATGTTCATAGAAAACCTTCTGTTCCGCATGGAAATTTTACAGACTTTTTGAAAAGGTATTACGAATAAGAAATATATATAAAACTGGTGTCGAGGAATAAAATTGGTGTTGAGTGTTGAAGAACAAAAATAACCTTATATTAACGAAATGTTACAACATAATCAAAGACGACATGTTACTTCACTTAGTCGACACACACACACACACACACACACAGACTGAGGGGGGATGTAGGGTGGTATGCCCAGTGGTGTGCCGTAGCTCGACTCGACAGACGGGATATGTCAAAATGTGTACCGTCGTATGTGCGTATTTAGGTTAGAGGGTTAAGTCTGGGGGTGACATGGGTGGGTAAGTAAGACAGACACAGAGATAAGGGGGAAACGTTTGTTCAAGTAGTCTTGGTAAAGAGATCTAAGGTGTATCTTGGTAATCATGTGTTATAAACAAAAAGAAAGACTAAATGAAGTGAGTTGAATTCGCGGATATAATTAGATTTTACGTTCGTCGGAATAGTATCTATTAAAAAGATGAACACCAGAAAAACGAATCATTCTATATTTGATGAAACAAAATATAAGTTCATCAGAGTACAAATAGAACCTGTAAGTACGCTGGCGACTTCAGGACTCTATACTCCGTTGAAATTGCATATATATTTGTCTCTTCCCTAGACACACACTGACAGGAATGGACGATACCTAAACACTACTTCGTGGGATTTCCCTCACATCCCGTCCTCCTCCACGGTCGAGGGATTGACGGTCTAATCAATTCAGAGGTAAGGATTTCCAGAGTCTTCCCTGTCTCCTGTCAAACCCAAGACATCGACGCGACCCTGGCATGACATGTCTATTCTCGGATTGGTACGTGGACCCTCTGACGTCACAGGCACTGCAGTCCTCCTATGACTGGTCAGACGGGGGCCAAAATTATAGACTCCGAGTCGTCGTTAACGTCGGTCGGTCGGAGTCTTCGTGGTTGGATCTCCCTCGACGCCACTCCCAAGTCCGAGGTGTTGGCTTCTGAGTTCTGAGGTGTTATATCTTATTTGGAAACGACTTGCTTTCTCTCAGTGACGTCCGTGTAGTTTGCGACTTCTAAAAGAAGGAATAAAGAGGAAAATTTGCCATAGGGTACGTGAAGAGATCGCCGGTCAAACCATTCATAAATAGCTCTGTGAAATTACGTTTCAACAACAGTAAAGGGGTTACTCTTGGATCCCGGAACTTCGACTGTAGAGACTGGGAAGTCGCTAGATTCGACCTCGGTGTCGGACCGTCCTGTCGACCGCCACGTTTGAGTGTCCTGTGGTGACGGTAGACGACTCGGACGGCCCCCTACTGCTGGCGGGAACCTCGTTTCTAAAGTTTATCCTTCTACACCGTGAAGGCGGGGGCACCTAGTCGGGGGATCCCGACGTCACTGTTTTCGCATTGTCTGCCCCGCCGAATTGGTCGTCTAGGGGTACTAGAGTGTCAAGACCTCCGATCTTCAGGTTCAAGTTCCACAACCGTCCGAACCAAAGGGGACTTCCGAGAGAGGAACCGAAGGCCTTCCGACTTAAGAGCGTAGCAAGAGTGCACGGGGGAAAAGAGACACGCATACGGGTACAGAGAAGGATCCGAAATTCCCGTGGCCAAAATAGTTTACTCCCGGTGTGCAGGAATGCCGGAGAAATTGGAACACTACACTATCAGCGAGTCAGTACAGGCTGAAAGACACTGGGCACCTGTCATCGGACGGTCCGAGGAGAAATTGGAATTAATGGAGAAACTTCCGGGGAGAGGTTTATGTTAGGTGGATCCCCCAAGTCGGAAATTTTCTATTTAGACCTTCCCCTGTGGTAAGTCAGGGCTTGTAGGGTACAGATTTCTAATTTGTGTATGTGTGTCTCCGTGTGTCGCACTCCGATAAACTTTTGTAGATGACCCCTCTCTCACCCCGATCGAAGGTGAGTGACCTCGGAGTTTCCGGACGCGAATTCTCCGAGGTCCGGATTGTCGCCGGAGGGGCGGGGACCGAGCGGCGGTCGTCCGTCGCCAGGACCAATCGTAGGGGGCGGCCCCCCCATCCCCGCTAGACGGAAGTCTACTCTTCGAGGACCGGTCTTTTCACCCTGGACGAGGTCTCCCACGTGGGACTGCGAACTTGGAATACACTGACCCCGTTGGTAGTGCTGCATGAAACGATGTAAACAATCACTTTTCCGTCACCATACAGAATCCTCTTTTAAGAAAGAGGTCCCCTCACCAGCAGGGAGTGACTCGACAGAAACACCAACCCGAGAAGTGAGATAGTACGCAACGGTTGGTCCGACAATAAGGAATCTTGGAGGTCACAAAAGGTACGGAGAGATGAACAAGAGAAACTGTTATAAGACACTTTATTTATTTTCCAAGGCTCTGAAGACCAGACAACGGAAAATACTATGAACATTGAGAAGAGAGGGAATTAGAAGTCGAAGAGACGGGGTCTCAGGCTACAGGTGAATCTTACTGTCTTGACTCTTTAATGGACGATGCAATCGCGACAATCTACCCTGTTAATTTTCCTTTTGTGCGTCGACACCTTTTATAGTGACTAGTAATCTCCCTTTTTTTTTCCGGTTGTACTAAAGATTTGAAAATAATACACAAGAATATTTGGAAAGGGAATTATCAATTTGATCTTGATTTTTATTTGTAGTCAGGAGACCTTTTACCTAGGTAAAAAGATTCGCGTATGATTCAGCGAAGTCAGCACAGACTGAGAAACACTGGGGCACCTGACACCCGGGTGGTCTTAGGAGACAGGTACCCTAAGACGTCCGTTCTTATGACCTCCGCAACGGTAAAGGAGGAGGTCCCCTAGAAGGACTGGGTCCCCAGTTTGGACACAGAGAAGGCAGAGAACAAAACTGTCCTCCCAAGAAATGGTGATCGTGGTGGACCCTTCCGCTGTAAAAAGATTCATGAGTGATAGAAAGGATTTTCTCTAAGTCACACAAACGTTTACAATAATTTATAAGTTTAGTAGGCCCTTTTATACGTCTTACGGTAAAATTTTATAGGATTCCCCCGAATAAAACTTTTTTATAAAATTTTTAATTAAGATCTAAAAATTTGAACATCTATGTGTACACATACTTGGACGGTTGGTTCGTGTCTGCGTATTTTAGGACAGGACTTAAGAGGTTTTGTTTGACCGGAACCCTATTTTCAGTATTAGTTAAATACCTTGGAAAGTAAACTTTTCGTTTGGTGTCCTTTAATAAGTGAAGAGACTCCGATTATTAAAAGACAATAAAAACAAACTAAAAAGAAGATTTCGGACGACCGGATGTGAAGACACATAACTTGAGACAAGACGTGTGAAACTAGTAAAAAGATCAAACTGTCCTAGTGACTCAAACCTACGATAAGAAACTCGTGTTCCTGTACAAGAGGGTGGAGACTCCCACCCACCTCCACCGTTCCCTCCTCATGAGTCGGTAATTTTTTTTTTTTAACCACGAAAGACAAATATTTTCCTACATTCAATGACGTTTTACCTCTCTTGGATGTCTACTTTCTTTTTCTTTCAATCTTACTAAAGTGTTAAAGTTTAAGACCAAGAGTCAATTGTAAACCCATATACAGAGGAAAGAAGGATAGAAAAAGACAGAGAGATAGACCAACAGCCCCGGTAAAATATGTAAGACGAACCATTGGAGTCGAAAGAAAGAATAATAAATATTTAGTGAGCGGTTTGTATTGGGTTCCCCATCCGTTAATCGTCAAGTTTTTTCCACGCTTCAAGGACTCACGGTCCAACTGTCCATCTCAATACTCTTACTAAACGGATAAAATGAAGTGTTTATAGTATGAGTCAGTTTACTTTCATATTATATAATAAAAAAAGAAATGTTGTAAACAAAACGTTAAGACTTCCACTGACTGACTTCATTAGAACAAATATAGACGGTCGGATGGTGTTTTGGTTTTAAACAGAGAAGAAAGGGGTAAAGACTTGTCTTAGTGAGTAATAATCCCAGACCTCGGGGTCTGAAGCCTACGACGATTAGAGATCGACCACGAGACGTCTCGGGGTCTCCCCGGTCTCATCTTCCGGGGTTCCAACGAGGAAAGGGTTGGAAGGTCTCGTCCTCGAGACGTAAACAATTTAAAATGTCGAGGGCTAAACCGAAGTCTGAAGAATACTTGACTCTTGTGACGCCTCAAACTTTACTACCTTTTGATGACGGATGACGAGATAAAGTTGTGAAATTAAAATATCTGGGTATTTCTAATTTGTTGAACGGGTTCCAGTGACTCACAAGGGCCACTTGAAGACTGTAGTGTGTCCTGTATGACTGAGGGAGTTCCCTTCTGTCACAATCCCCTACAGTGACCCCTGGTGTGGATAGAACTGGTGACGATATCGGAGGCGTAGATTGGATAGGGAGTTATTCATATACCCTTTATTTACTTAGTTGGTCAATCGAGAGGTGATTGTAGAGGACCTGATATACCTTTGAGGTTTGCTTACACTGTGAAACCATCTGGGGTCAAATAAGATTCATTCTCTTATTACTTATTTATTTATTGCTTAAATATTCTTTATTTATGACTTAAATATTCTGTATTTACTTATTTATTTCGTCTAAAGGAGTAAAAGATGTTTACCTTCTTTCGACCCCCCTCTTTCTATACGACGGTATTTATTTTTGTTTTCGGTCTGATCTACTAGTGGCGGATTTTGTTTATGTATGTGCACACGGAGGGCAGTCATTGTGCACTCGAGGACAGTCACTGTCGTCGGAAGGGATTAACACTCTGTTAAAAATGTCAAGGCAGAGGGCTTTAATCATGACCAGAAAAGTCGGTCGACAATTTGACGAGGGAGAGCACCAGTGCCTTCTCTTTTGTACTCACGAAATAAAAATTTAAACCTGTAAGTCCAGGTTGTGGGTTCTTCTCGTCTTAACTTCTTACACGATTGGCGGTCTGTCAGCGTGAGTAGGAGGTTCGATCACTCCAGTGCGAATTTTAGAGGGTACGACCCGAAATCACAAAGTGTTTGGTTCTCGAAGGTCTGACCCAGAGTTTTAGGTTTGGACCAAATTTCGACCCAAACTTTTTCCGTCTCCTTGGTCTCTAGTTTAACGGTTGTAAGCGACCTAGTGTCTCTTTCGTTCCCTTAAGGTCTATTCATAGATGGAGACCAAGTAGTTGATACGATTTCGGAAACTGAAACACCTAGTGCTGTTTGACACCTCTCGAGAAGTTCTCTACTCTTATGGTCTGGTGGAATCGACAGAGGACTCTTTGGACATACACTCAGTTCTTCGTTGTCAATCTTAGATCATACCTTGTTGACTAACAAGTCCTGACTCTTTCCTCATGTTGTCCCGACAGACGGCGGTGGTACGAATAAATTGGATATGCGACTACTATGTGGATAGTAGTCTTTACTGCCCGACCTACTCAATGTTCGACCTTAGTTTTCTGTCCACCCTCTTTGTAGTTGTTGGAGTCTATACGTCTACCATGGAGAGATTACCGTCTTTCGCTTACCCTTGATTTCCGGAGAACTACTCCCACTTCCTCCTCTCAAGTACTCCGTCGAATTTTGATTTATGAAATTTTTTGGTTCTAGTACCGTGGATCTGGGTAATGAGGTACTGTTTATCCTCTGTTCCACCTTTATCACTATCTAAAGGAGAAGGACCAGAGATTTCAGTGACGTCTACCTCTGACGGGTTACTTTAGTCTTCTGTTGACGAAGACTCGTCCTTTCGATACTGTTTGGGTCTGTGACCCAACTTTTCATCTCTGTAATGAGACGACTGTTTCCAGGTATATCAACTCTTATATATCAGAAGGGTCACCAGTACATACCAACACTCTCGACCTGACATTTGTCTTGCAGTTTCTCCCGATTTCTTGACTACGGAAGTTTGACCTCCAAACCACGACCTCTTTTGCGGACTCTCAGGGAACCCGTCGTTCCTCTAGTTTGGTCAGTTAGAATTCGTTTTAGTTGGGGCTTATGAGTGACCTTTCTGATTTCGACTTCCACTTCGAAGTCACAAAACCAGGGGACTCCGATTGTCGATTGAGTGACCTTTTCAGGGACTACGACCCTTTCTACCTCCCGTCTTCCTCTCCCGAAGTCTCTTACTCTGCCGACCTACCGTAGTGCCTACGTTACTTGTACTTGAACCCGTTTGAGCCCCTCTACCACTCCCTGTCGCTCCGGACCACACGACGTCAGGTACCCCTGTGTTTCTCAGCCTGTACTGACCCGCTGACTTATTAGTTGTAAGTCCCGGTTCAACTCAGAAGAACTTGTCAATGAAGAGTAAAAGAGGGAGAAGAGGATCGCCGATAAGGCAATATGAAGTATCGAAAAATATGTGTTTGTATGTGTGTGTATGTACGTGTGATCCTGGTAGGAATTTATTTAGATTACAAGGGTTTCCTTAGGGTCCACCATTTCTTAGACGGACGGTCACGTCCTCTGCGTCCTTTGTGGTCAGCCTAGGGACCTAGTCCTTCTAGGAGACCTCTTCCTTTACCGTTTGGTGAGGTCATAGGTCATAAGAACGGACCCTTTAAGGTACCTGTCTCCTCGGACCGTCCGATGTAAGATATCCCAGCGTCCCTCAGTCTGCGCCTGTGTTGACTCACTGACTCGTACGTATGGTACAAGGGTTCAGTTTTTATACCCCCTTCTTTAACTAGGTAAGAGATGGGAAACAACTAAGCTTCGTTAGTCCGGGCACAAAGATTTCTCAGTCACGACTCCAATTGTTATAAGTCTGGTCGTCTCCTCCGGGAAATTGACCCCACAAATTTCCTCCATACATTACGTCTTTTGGTTGTATTGTGTCAGCTATTTATTGTAGGTTCAACAAAATTAGGCGGAGTTACCTTTTCTTTCGGTCGCGAACACTTTCCGTCCTCTTAATCACCATAAATGTCTTTCCTAATTTTCTTTGTAGAGGGTGACACTAATAAAACGGAGAAGGGTAGGAGATTGTGCACAAGACATGGACAAAGGAGTGGTAGAGAGAGAAATGAGTGTCACTATTACTGTATTCTTCCTTTCGTCGATTCACCGTCTTTCTATCCTACGAAAGTCGCGGTTGTATGTATGAGTGTTTATCTCATCTACCCTAGGAAATCAGGACAGAACTTTCTTGTTTACTCTCGTTCTGTTTCTCGACCGTGTCCTTTGTCTGCAGACTCTCGGGAGGTTGCGACTCTGCGCGACTCTTTCTCCTGCCATGTGAGTTTCAGCCCGAAAACTATTTCCTACGACCGTCAACGGTTTAAGTAATGCTGGTCAAAACGAAATCGCCATCGGTGCCGTAGATTATCCTTGTCTTCCGGTCCGTACCGATAGAGGAAGAATTGTCGTCCCCCTGACTTTCGTGACGGAGAGATTTCTGTCCTGCCGGTGGTCCATACGCCTTACTTTTGTAGACTCGTCTCGACGGAATGCGTCTCCTCAATGTCTCACGTAACATTTCTTCGTCGTTCCCGCTTGGGCGGTAGGACGCACTGTAAATTTGCTCCGACGAGGTCGCCGTCTCTCAGTCCGTCCGGAGGTGCCCCCACCCAACCGTAACACACCGTCCCTCACTTCCTCTTTGTTTGAATTTTGAGTGTCCTCCACTCCAAACAAATTTATTATCTTTCATTAATCCGACTTCTGTTTTTAGTCACTACCGTAAAATATTAATGTTAATTAAATTTCCAATTAAAGGAAACCGCGATTTTAGAAATAAATTTTGTAAATGGTCCTTTCCTTTACTCCTACAATGATAGTTCTCCGCATCTCACGAAGACCCTTAGGTACGGATAATAGTGACCTTTTAATCCAATCCGGGTTTCACCCTTAAAGTTAAGTAAAGACACATATTATCTACCGCCAGACCGAAGTCTCAGTCGTCCCGACGGAGTCCCGTCTCACTCTAAACGTAAAAAAACAAACAAACAAACAAACAAATCCCCTAATTAACGTTCACAAAGGGTGTTTCTTAGGACCAAATATGTACTTGTTAGGACTGTATTTTTCTTTTAACCTATACCTAACGACGGAAACATTGATTACCTCAACTACGCTTTCCTTAAGGGTTCTCGTGTCTCCGTTTCCCTACGAGTGGCAGTCCGTAGGTGTATGGAAGTAGTGCCTTTATTTGACTTACCCCTGCCGTCATAAAGACACCCGAGGTTCGGGCAGATGGGATGAAAAGAGAGGGCCGAGGGTGAGAGACAGTAGTGAGACAAGGGGTCAACCCTTGCCAGTGCAGAGCTCAGAGGCCAAGGTTGTCTGGATAAGAAGTCAAGTAGAGGGATCTTTGCACGAGTCATTTTGACTGCGTATTGTCGTCGTTGTCGGTCTCCCCCTTGTTGAGGAAGTGTGCTTAAAAAGGGTGAGTAATACAGAAGTGTCCAACCAAGTAAAATTTACGAGGTGACGATAATAGCCATACATTTTGTTAGGGTGTTTATACCTTAGCACGTCTCGTGTCTCGTGACTTGTGATAAGCGTTAGTGGACGAAATCAGGGGACTAAAATGTCGACTCCTTTCCTTGTGACTGAACGAGGTTCAATTAGTAAATCTCCGCCACGACCCTCGGCTTGAACGGAGGGCCCAGTTCCATATGAAATGTGTAGTGAAGTGGCACTTTGAGCTGTGTCCAAGAAGACTGTGGAAACAGTTCATCGGTGAGGTGTACCTTCCGACACACGATGAGTGATCCCTACTTCGTCTGTGACAGAAACGGGGGGACTACGGATGTTGGGTCGTGTGTTAAGTGTACTCCTTTATCTGGTTTCACACTACTCACAAGTCTATTCCTCTCACCCCTACCCTCCTGAATGGGGGTCACCACGGAGTACGTCAATTCTCCTGATCCTTTAAGAAGGGACTTCTTTACTGTAGGGGTGACTTTGGATTTCCTATTTAGTCTCCCTACACGTCTTAAATTGTTTTTATCTACGCGGAAAAGAATTTTCCTATTGAAAAAGTGGGTATAACTAGTTTACCTGGGGTATTAAGTGTGTCCTTAGTAGAATGCACAAAAATTACTTAGGGTGTACCTTTTGGATCAAAGTGGATAGGGTTTATCGATTCTTTTATGATTTCACTGGTGACCCGTAGGAGTACGGACTTTACGAGAGTAACAGGATATTTCTACTAGTTAAGTCCAAATCAGGAGGAAAGACCTCCGACTTTTTATTACGTTTTTAACACGTTGGTTTTTCATGTTCCCCTCTTTGTCAAGAGAGGACCCCTAAAATCGTAGGTACGAAATAAAAAGTAAAAGGATTTATACCTATGTAGTTACAGGCTGTGGGATTAATTTTGGACGTAAATTCACCCGACACGGAAGATTTATATAGGGTCTACAGTCGACACTTCTGTGTCGGTTAGTACAGATTGATCGGACGGATCTCGGACATTATTGACGAGAGAGGTTAAAGCTGACTCTGTGTGTAGTGTATATTAACTTTCGGTAAGAGATCCCCTTCTTGTTTTGTCTCTGACCACAATAGATTAGGTGGGTTTACGGTACCGTGTTTCACTACGGTCCCTCGAACTTTTATTTCCAGTAAAATAGTGTGAGACGTGCACTAAGGTGTAGAGAAGTTTCATAATTTTGATAGACTTATGTCTCAAAAGACTGAGCTCGACATGTTAAAGAACTGGTAGAGTGAAGAATTGGTGTAGACAGTGGTGAGTGAAACGGTGGGGGGTATCAAGGGAAGTGGTCCCTCTCTACACCTGGTGGAAGTGATACCTCCTTTTTCCGCAGAGATTTTTGGTGGTCAAGATTGTGAGAGACGGACTGACACTTGAGGATAAAAATGAGGAAAACAAGAGGACGGAGGGAGGACCTCCTGACACAGAAGTAGAAACGAGTCCTCGAGGGGAGGTGACCTTCAAAACAAGTAGACAGATGAGTAGTAGAGAGAGGGTCTACGTATTCTTGTCACCACGAGAATGTCCGCGGGAACCAGAAGCAAGGGACGTAAGAGGAGGTAGTCCGAGCCTAAAGGTTATGGGGACGGACTGCGTCGAGTCTACGTCGCAGAGACGAAGATTAGGTCCCGACGACGTGTGGTCGGTCTCTCTCGGGGCCTCGGGTGGACCACGAGGGAGAAGGGTTGTGTCGAAAGGGAGGAGAGGGTGACTGCCACACTGTGTCACCGGTACCCTGGACGACGTTTCGGAAGGTTCGTGGAATGCGGATCATGGGTTTGGACTCTTTTTGGTTTCGATGGTCTGTATTGCGCAGGGCAAAAGGGGAGTCTTGGAGCTCCCAAGAGGTATGGTCGTTAGTAGGAAGACAGAAGATCTTTTCACTTTCGCAATCAGTGAGTCAACACAGGCTGAGAAACACCAGGATGTCTGAGACCGGGCGGTCCGAGGAGACAGGTACCCTAAAAGGGCCGTTCTTACGACCTCACCCAACGGTAAAGGAAGAGGTCCCGTAGAAGGACTGGGTCCCTAGTTTGGGTCCAGAGGACGTAACGTCCCTCTAAGAAATGGTAGACTCGGTGTATCAGAACTTTGGGGTGGATTTAGACTCTCCTTACCACATCGAAAAGAAGAAGGTGGATCGGAACCGGAGTAAGGGAGTCGGGTTGGGTCCTCTGTTCGAGAACCACAGAAGTGGAAGTGAGTGAGGTGAGCTTTAAAGGAAAAACTGTGAGTACCCAGTTTCGGAGTGTCTGGTGTTTGGTTTAGTCCAGGTCGGAGAGAGGTAGGAAATCCTATTCTATGCTCCACTAAAGGTTTTTATAAACTTTTCACCTTTGAGTCGAGATCCATCTAAAAATAAAAATTATATATGGTATAGAAAGGGAAAATAGATGTTATACAGTGTACCGAATGAGGATAGTGAACGGTCTGATATCAATTGGTTGGTTCACCCGCGAACGGTCTGATATCAATTGGTTGGATCACCCGTACTCTTCCCAAAGGTATTTGGATGGAGTCGAAGACGACTACTGAAGGTGCGAAAGTAATAAGGTGTGATTGAAGTTCATTTAAGATTGTGTTTCAAGAGAAAAGACTGGGAATGAATAGAGGTAGATGAAAGGACCGGACTTTTTAAGAGTAGGAGAGCCATTTCTTTGATTTGCACATTTCGTATGAAGTTTAGTAAGAAAAACCTGTTTAGGGAACGATTCTCTCTACTTTGGGGTATAGGTGGACGTCACATAGGTAATTTGTGCACGTAGGTCAGTGTGTGCATGTATTGAGACACGTCAACCCTAACAAAATAGAGGTGAAGTGTCTCCTTCTTCTTTCAGTCCGAGTCTCGTCAACACTGGACGAACACCCATGTTACGATCATTCTTCCCTTCCGTGCCGACTCGGGGCAAGAAGACTGAGGGTTCGGGAGTCAGAAGGTGATGAAGTGTGAGAGGGACGCTACGTCGGTCACCACCGTAATGTGATAGTCTTCTACTAAGTTGTCGTTCTGGGAACAGAGTCGTCTTTTGGTTGTACACAAAGAAGTTTAGAGTGGATTCCATGACCGGTGTGACTCTTAGTCGGTTTTATCCGTTGTCACTTTTCTGCTTTGTCAAATAGTTCACCTTTACACATCTCGTAAAAGTAATGCAAAAATTTTGGTTGTCGAATTTCATCAATGAGTTTACTAGAGATTTCTTTATAAAGGAAACGTCAAAAATCATATGAATTTACACAGATGACTCAATTTTGGGACTTCTAGACTGACGTTATGTTGATTCTCTCTTTGTCTCTTTTGTGTTGGGATTCTAGGACTCTTTTCCAATGAAAGACTTGTTCCAATCCTTCACTTCGTAGACGACACTAAATCGATTATTCAGAGTAAAGTAAGTTACGTACAAAGCGGACGACCTTCGAGAGACATCATAGTGTGAAATCACTGAAAAGCCCGTTGCCACCTCATTTTGTGGGGATGGATGTTTCTTACACAAAAAGATTAGTCTTTTTTATTTGGGAGGTGAGTCTCTAATTCAGGTCTGACTCATGTAGTTCGAGTGTCTTCTTCGACTTAACGACGGAGGTTCATTCAGACGCACCCTCCTTGTTCCCCAAAAAACCTGAAGCTGAAAATACGAGACTTTAAGGAAAACACGGTGACCTCTATTCATGGGAACCTTAGGAATGGACGTCTCTATTATCTAAATGTGAGATAAAAGTATCCGGGTGTCTTTAAGAAATTGTAGAAAGTCACTCACGAAGGTTTATAAACCCGAATCGAAAGACACTCGACGGAAAATTTTAAAAGGGGGCACTATAAAAGGTCGAGACAGAGGTTTTCTCACACAACTGATCATCGAAAACAGTAATTATTGGTTCCATGTTAATGTTCCATATAATGTTATGGAGGGACGGTTGTACATAAAAATTTTTCGTCGAAATTCAAACGACTTGAGTGACAAGTACTAATTTTCCAAATTTATTTTCCCTTCGAGTGTTGTCCCCTGTATAAACTAACTTCTTATAAGGAAGTTTTTCGTAAAAAGAGAATGAACCATTAAAGATTTAAGGTGATAATAATTACAATAGTTTAATATCAGTAATTTGACTATACCATGAAATGATTAAATTTTATTGACCCGTAGGGACACGGAGGTGCCCAGTCATCTAATTTTCGTATGGGTATGACGTCTATCCTTTTGATTCCGTTTCTTTTTTGGTTGACGTTTCTTTTATTGTAAGTACTCAACAAAGTTCTCTTGGTTTTGGTTTGACGAGGTTTCTCCGTTTCTAGTTTGTTCATGTTTAAAAGAAAATAAAACAGTGGAAGATGGATCAGTACATGGAGATAAATCTTACGATACTTGAACGGTCTTTCTTTGGTTGTAAAAGAGATAGTCAATAGTTGTAAAAACGTTGTACACTATCGTTAGTAGTTACCTACTAGGGAGAGTGGGATCAATACAACTACGATTTCGTTCAGGATCGAAAGAAGGAAGGTAAGTATAGCTGGTTTCTTTGATCTTACCACGGAAGAAAGGTAACTATAGGTTTTCTAAATAAAACAGAGTGTCCTAGGTTCGTTCATGACTGTAAGATCTAGAAGATATTTTCCAGAAGAGAATCAATAGTAAGTTCCGGAAGACTTCTTTCCCATTTACGTGAATTTAAAGTGAATCTTTAAGAGGGTCGTAGAAGGTGTGAATTTAGTGGACGGAAAAAAGTTTTGTCGGAGTTCTCAAATAAGTCATTTATACCGAAGGTACTCGGTCTGTAACAAGACCCAAGACCCCGGTGGCATCACTTGTCATTTAGAATACGTCGAATGCAATGGCACGACTCTAGTTGTTGTTTATTTCATCTAAGTATTATACAGTCCACCTCTATCCAAAGTTACTTTGTGTTATTTCGACTTGTTTCTTTTTCTTTTAAGTGGAGAGGTCAGGGTCGTTCAGAGGTTAAACAGAGGGTGGTTAATGTTAATATCAAGGACAAAGGGTTTACAAAAGACCAGGAACGACGAGTATATACGGTGCATGTATGATGTAAAAGATTACTTCGGTTTGTGTTCGAGGGAAGAGAGTTAAGAAAAACAAGACAATTTCCGTCGTTGTGGAGGATCTGTTGTTTAAAACTCGAGATTCGGTTTGTAGCTCAACGGTAATAAACGAGTGACTCAGTACAGACTGAGCAAACGTTGGGGTACCTGACATCGGGTCGTCCGAGAAGACTGGCACTTTAAGAGGTCCGGTCTTATGACCTCACCCATCGGAAAGAGAAGAGGTCCCCTAGAAGGGTTGGGTCCAGAGGACGTAGTGTCCGTCTAAGAAATAGTAGACTCGGTGGTCTCTTCGGGACATAAGGATATCAACAAGGTTTAATTTGTGAAGGAAAGAGGGTGTGACGTGTCAAATCTTCTTAATATTTCTTTTAGGACTTAAGAATTCCCGAAAATCAAAAGAAGAAGGTGTGGTGTACAGAGGGGGTCCCGAGATGTGGGGAGTAAAATAGGAGGGTGATTATTTTATTCACAATATTAAGAACACATTCTCTTCAAGTCACTAGACAGATTCAAGTGTGTCGGTCGTTGACCAGTTTTGTCATACACTTAGGGCTAGGAAGATTGTAGTTGGGAGACAAGAAAAGTAATGTGAGATCTAGAAGCATAGTACCAAAGTCGATGGACGGCAGTTGACGTCAGACTTTTCTTATTTGCTAAGGATTCAAAATTTAAGACTCGGTAAGACTCATGACACTACTTTAAAGTGTGGTAGGACGAGCCAGGGAGGTCATTGTATTTAGTAGTGAAACAGGTCGTATAAGTACGACACGCACGATGGATAGGTAATCATCGTAGGTAATCATGTCCCTCCCCCCCTTTCGTTTCATAACACATCTATATCCCAAGTCGTGACAAGTACCAAGTCCTTAGGTAATTCCTGGAACTTGACATAAGACGCCTATACCTTCCTGACAACGTGATGAGGTGAAGACTGGTCTTCTCTTTAAGACGGAGTCATTTTCCCAAAATCACTATTTTTTTTTTTCTCTCTCTCTCTCTAAATTAGTATTCTCCTGTATCTCCGTGGAAGTTTCGTATACTGATTGACTTTCTTTGGTTAGTCTTTTCCGATCTTTGGTATCCTCAGGTCCATACACTGTAAGATTTTTTCCGCCCAACTGAGTCGTCGAACCTTGACCCTAGTAAACTTCCATGGACAGACCCACAACTACGACTAACAATCGACCCTGGAGTCGGTGCGACAATCGGTTTTAGTATAGGTTCCCAGGAGACAACTAGAGAAGTGCACCCGATCAAACCGGAAGGGTCAAACCCGTACTGCCAACATAAGGACTTCTCGTTTCCCTTCACACACTGTAAATGACCTCTGTCATTTTTCTAGTTACCAACGATCTCAAATTCCCTCTCCCACCCTAACTTCCCGAAGGGACCACCGAGTCTCCCATTTCTTAGACTTCCAGAGACGTCACACCCTCTGGACCCAAACTGGGGACTCAGCCCTTCTAGGGGACCTCTTCCTTTACCGTTGGGTGAGGTCATAAGAACGGACCTCTTAGGGTACCTGTCTTTTCAGACTGACCGATGCCAGGTGTCCTAACGGTTCAGTCTGTGCTGACTTCGCTGCGTCGTCCGCACGTTACGGCCCTAATTTTTCCATCTTGTTCCCTTAAGGGGTCACCAGGTCACCAACCCTGAGACACGACAGTGACAGTTCCCGGAAGGACCAAGTTAGGGACCAGTTCCTTGATTCTAGGATGTCCGTCGTACCGGTTTTTGTTTGTTTTTTTTTTTTGGATTTTTCCGTCTTGTGTCTAAAAATCCCGTCACTTTGGTAAGACATACTATGGTTTTAACACCTATGTACAGTAATGTTCAGACAGCTTTGGATGTCTTAAATTTTCATTTCACTTGGGGTTACGTTTGAGACCTGAAACTCACGATTCCTACACAATTCCATCCAAGAAGTCAACATTGTTCACGTGGTGCGACCACACCCTACGACTGTCCTCCCCTCCAGCACGTGTATGACCCCCACCTTATCCCGTGTGGAGAGTCATGAAGAGTCAAAACGACACCTGGATTTTGACGAGATTTTTTATTTTACGAAAAATTTTTATTTTTCTAAAGGGGTGACAGGGAACAAGGTTAAAGATGGACATTGTGAAACTCTATAATTTTTCTCTTATTCTTGATCGGTTTGAAGTTGGTGGTCTTATTCTGTAATCTTTTTTCATTTCTATAGGAGTGTGTAGAATTAAGTCAGAGATCCAAGGAGAGAAAGGGGAAGGACAGTAGATAGACCAGTCGAAAAAAACAGTAGAACGGAGAAACCCGGGGTGGTGTCCTGGAGGTGCTGGTCCTTACTTTTTCTCTTGTGTTTCCTTTTCAAAGAGTGTCGTGAGAATCGTGTTTACAAACGCAGTGTCGATGGCGACGAACGTTTTACGTCACCATAATTTGTCGGCGCTAATGTGAGCACCCGACGCCCGATTCTTAGGTCTGTTCCGTGACGCTCCTGTCGACCAGACGTTGGGGGTCACAGTCTCCGGAGTCGACCCCTGTGAGGTCGTGACCCGACTGAGTCGTCGAACGCCGACCCTAGTAAACCTCCGTGCACAGACCCACAACTGCGACTGACAGTCGACCCTGGAGTCGGTGGGACAATCGGTTTTAGTATAGGTTCCCAGGAAACAACTAGAGAGGTACACAACGGGAAGGGTCAAACCCGTACTGCCGACACAAGGACTTCTCTTAGGGACTTCTCGTTTCCCTTCCTTCACGTACTGTAAAAAAACTAGATCGGAATCTTCAGTCTCTCACAGTGGAAATGGTGTGAGGCACCCAGGTTCACCGGTGTTTCAAGGAGGGTCCAAGTTGTCCTTTCCTATTTCTGGGTTTGGTGTCCTGTCCAACTCACAGTTCTAGTGTGACATTCGTCTGTGCCCTAAGTCCTCTAGAACGACGTCGGTAAGACCTATTATATTAGATGGCATCATTGAGAACAATATAGAGTAACATGGAGTTTGTAGATCCACACATACCGTAAACTTACACCGAAAAAAAAAAACGAATATTTATACAAATTACGAAAATATTACGTCGTTTTAAGTGTATTATATTTTGTATGATAACAGTGTAAATTGAGATGTCAAGTCACCTTGATTCACGTACGTGTTACGACACGTTGAGAGTACTAGTAGGTAGCGGGTTGAAAAAATGGAAAGATTTTACTTGGAGACAGCGGTAATTCGTGCTTGAGGGGTAGGTAGGGGGCGGGGTGGGGTGGGGTGGGGCGGTAGGGACCGTAGAAAGTTACATGAAAGACTGAGAGACTTGAACTGACAAGATCCATATTATATTATACATATTATGATATGTATAAAATATTACGAGAACATATTATACAGACGTGGTTTGCATATAGCCTACGTAGACTTAGGAACCAATCTTAAAGAAGGCATAGAAATAAAGACTGACAGATAAACTCTAACGACGATTCAGCGCAGTCAACACAGGCTGAGAGACGCTGTGGTGTCTGTCGTTGGGTGGTCCGAGGGGGCAGGCACCCTAAGAGGTCCGTTCTTGTGATCTCACCCAACGGTAAAGGAAGAGGTTACGTACTTTCACTTTTCACTTTCACTTTAGTGAGTCAGTACAGACAGACTGGGAGTCGCTGGGGTACCTGGTGTCGGGTGGTCCGAGGAGGTAGGTACTCTAAAAGATATTTCTCGTGACCTCACCCCACGGTAACGGAAGATAAACTCTAATGCTTGGTGTATTACCGTCCCTGTGGGCACGACTCGATTAAATGTAGTGGAAGTAGTGTCATGGAACTTGGACTGTTACTTCTATATTGTAATAATGATTATTATTAACGACTATCTATGTACGTGAACTCGATAGCAGCTAAAAAAATGTAAACGTTCCACAATGTCTTTTAGAGGTGTGATTGGTGTTTCTGTATACCGTAGAATTAACACGTTCACTTAAAATAACGAGGTTAATTCAGAACCAACGAAGTTTCCTCATATATTAAAGAAGAGGGTTCAATTATCTAAGCACATTTCGTTATTAACTTAGAGTGTCAACCCCCACCCCCTTAGTGACGGAACTTCCTTGATAGAAAAATAGAGGTGTTAATCGATGAAGACCAGATTATCTAATAAATTTTCCAAATATAATCATTAGACATATTCTGGAACTTGTACTCATACGTAGAGAAGACTTTTCAACTGATTAATATCGTTAACAGGGAAAGATCAACTAAAGTATCCACCGAAACTAAGAATGCCGATAGTCCCCGGAGTCTTCTGCAGAGTAAATGTCGACGTCGGGTACATGTACACTCACGAAATGAAACGTCATAAGAAGACCCTATGATTTTCCACTAATTCTTTTACAATAACAGTGTGTGTTCTCTACCGTACACCGAAAGGAAGTCAGTACTGAATGGAGGTTATGAAAGAGGAGATAATTGCAACAAAACTGACTCTATTGAGATTATTGTAAAACAAGTATTAAAAATGTTTTAAATAGTCCTTTCGGTGGAGATTTCAATGAAAATTTTCATAAGAATGTACACATAGTTGACGTATCGATTTTTAAGTTATATATTAAAGAGACTTAATGGGTTTTCAACATATAAAACTGCTACTATATTGTAACATCCATCAACATGCATTGATATATATTCGACATACAGGACTAAAAGGGTCATGTCAGTGTCAAATGTACGCAACAGGACCATATGAATAATGGTCGTGCGGGATACTCTGAATATTCACAAGAGAAAACCTACTATTTACTTCATTATTACGAGAAATTGTAAAAAAGACCACACTTTTCACTTTTACTTTGGTGTCATAATTCTGAATTTGAATAGTCTGGGAAATGAGATCGTGAGTTCTCTCGTCTGTATGTTAGCCTCGGACTAAAAATATAGACACAAATCCGTTTAAGGGAACCTATTGTTGACTATTGTTTAAGATATATAGTCGTAGTCCACTATACGACTTAACGTTCGCTTCTAGTTTTATCTTTCATTCTAAGGTTAAGTAAAACTTTACACTCGAAGAGAGAAACTTCTAAGCACAAACAACAGGAACAGGAGGTGGTAAGTCAGTAAAACGGAAAATTATAACAATCACACATCCTACTATTGTGTAAACTCCCTCATAAAGAGGAGGCCTCTCTAATTCCATTAGGAATATGTATGGGAAAAGTCGAAGAAAAGTGTTTCCCTTACTAGACACGTGGTACGACGTAAAACACACACAGAGAACATCAAGGGGTTTTCGTAAGTCTTGTGGTGAGTATTTTGTCTGAAATAGTTCAAGTCTTCCGTCAGTTATGATATACGGTAGGGAAGACATTTGTCCTAGAGTGTGTTGGGGAGACAATGTAGGGGTTTTGGTGACGGGGTTAAGTCGATAAGTAATTGACTTCAAAATGTCAGAGAAATAAAATATTGGGGATGAGGGTAAGAAGATACATTGATAGTTAAATTAGAAGAATTTCATAGTGAGGTTAACAATCTGGAAACGGGTCTTTGATAGTTTTGTGAGGCATAACGGATGATTTGTTTTTCAGGTTTTAGGTATAGTCTTGAACGGCGAGATGATACCGGGTCGGGGTTTTAAAATACCTTTATAATAGAGACGAGAAATTGAATTTTTGGAGACTCAGAGTTGACCTACGTCTATTACGACTCTCTGTGGTCCTTTTACGTTGCTACAGTGTAAAATGCTACCAATTCTTGACGAAGGACTGGAATGGAAGAGACTACAGAGTGTGTATGAGACTACAAAGGGGAATAGATGAAGATTGTCGGGTTGATTTTGAGAGCGGTAGGTGTTTGTGCTACACCTAAAAAAAGTCGACAGCTACGATAAGAGAACTGTGGTTTACAGAAAAGGATTTAAGATGAAAAGTTTAGGGTGAGAGGAAGTTTAACATAGAATTTTATATGAAGGAAATACTTTACAGAGATTTAGAAAAAGGAAACTATGAAGAAAAACGAAGAAGGGGTATTGTATCAACATAAAGATAAATATGGTATTCCAGGGGTCGGAGGGTCTTCTAAACTATCGAATTTATTTTTTATTCGGGAAATACAAGAAGTGGTAAGAGGAGCTATAATATAGTTATTATACGGGAACACATTTCGCAAGACAATTTTTGATTTTCGTTTCGTCGCTCTCCGGCACCAATTCTACTCGATACCTTCCGTCTGACGTACGCTATGTTAAGAAATACTGGAACCTGGACATTGAAATGAACTTATTGAAATAAGAGTGGTTCGGACTTTTACTTTCACAATCAGTGAGTCAGTACAGGTTGAGAAACACTGGGGTACCTGACATCTGTCGGTCCGAGGAGACAGGTACCCTAAGAGATCTGTTCTTATGACCTCACCCAACGGTAAGGGAAGAGGCCCCCTAGAAGGGAGGGGTCCCTAGTTTGGACCCAGAGACGTGACGTCGGTCTAAGAAATGGTAGACTCGGTAGTCCCGGATTCAAAGGAGTTGACGTTTTGTCTCTGTTATCGGGTACATGAAGTATGTCGACGAGACTTAAATATATTTTGTTACGAACATCTCTCACTGTTGTCTCCTGTACAGTGTATGTTCTGTGAATTATTCGTTAAATAATCAACATCCTTGTTACGAATACAATGGGTTATAATGAGTCCTTTTCTGAAGTACTTGAGTTTAATTGTATGTGACATAAAAGTAAGGGGTTTCCAAAGGAGACATTTGTTACATAGTGTAGAATAGTCGGGTTCATTGTACATTGTTATACGAACACGAGTTTTCATCTGGTCTTATAGACATTCAGGACGTTAAAGAACGAAGATTGTTATAGTATGTAAAAATAGTGTATTGTAATGTGACACTACCAGTCATACTTACTAGTTATTTCTACTATTTTTATATTATTTAACCTATATTAGTAATAAATTCCTATTCGAGACTACTATTGTACTCTTACGATTAATATACATTAGTTCTTATATGAAAGTTTAGTCCGTAAATATTAAGACAAAAGAAATTTCTCTCCTGAGAAGTTTAAATTACAGGTCTTACTTTAAGGAACTTTTGTCTTTGAAGAGTACTAAAGGAATTTATGAAAATCATCGTTTGGTTTTCATTATTTTTATAATAAAAAAAGGAATGACGGACTTTTACCAATTTAATATAGTCTCCGAAGCTCAGGGTGACGAGTACTTTATTTACAAATTGTTTAGTGGTCAGTTTTATGACGATGGTAGTGAAGATGTTTCGTAGGGGATCGTCTGGAGTTCAGGATCTTGTGACTCGAAAATAAGATGTCTACTCCTTTGACCTACTTTCCTTTCTTTTTGTGTCCAGTGTGTAGAACAATCAATACGTCGGGTAATAGCCCGTCAAAAGGACTAGGGAATCAAAACAAAACAAAAAAGGTTTAAGAGTACACCTGACACTCAAACGGGACTGTACAGTAAGGGACTAGAATTTAAGTAAATGGAAATGCAGGAGTGTGATTGCGTCGACGGCATTGAGGTATGGACGGACGTGGGAGGGGAAAATCGCGTAAGGGAATATAAGGTAAAACCAAAGCGTAATGCACCACAACCTACTTCTCGAAAAAGTTGACACATCGGGAGTTTTTGTTAGTAACCTCTCAGCGACGGATAATCTTAGGGTACTTTTTGATTTTGACTAAGTGCGTATTTGAGGTAAGGGACGACCCTCCGTCTCTGGACTCGGGGAGGGTACAGAAACAGGACACGCCACCTGGAAGAGGACAGTTGGACGGCATTTGTTCAGAGTATTTCATTCTCATTAAATTGTAGTACCCGGTCGAGTTCGTGGGGGTACTATAATATATCGTTGGCCTTTATTTTCGTCAAGGAATCCTCCTTTTATCTACGAATTTTCGTTACGCGTTAAAATCGACACCCCAAAGGTGATATGGGTCGTTTAGAAGTTACCGAGTCTCGGACCTGTTCCGAAACCTTTGTGATGGGGATTGGCCGGAGGTAAGTATCGACACAAAATCAAAGATATCAGTTACTTATTTGTCAGAAGAAAAATTTTGCAATCCAACCCACTTATAAGAACTACATATTAAGAAACCTAATAGATATTAGGTAGATTTTCCCTTTTCAAAAGTAATTAAAAAGAGAATGTCAAACCTCCTGAGAAACTTTGGTTGTCACCGATACTTCAACGAGGTGAATTGTAAGGGTACAAACGTCCAATTAAAAGATTGTTTCGTCGACGAAACTGATGGTGACTGGATTACACGGCTTCGTCCAGGTGTAGATAACCCGAGGGACGCCGTATTTACACCCTTATGGGGTGCGTCATTGTCCGGTGGTAAACTTTGGCGACGTAAGAAAAACCGTCGGATTGACATGTCGTTATGTATATGTAAACGGGGGTCTTTTACTTAAAATTTAATGGTATCGACCGGAGAGTTAGGTCTTCCAACGTGACTCCTTTTTCAACTCTCCTCCTTTTGACAGATAAATTTCGTGTTAAACCCGAAACCTGAAAAAAAAAAAAAAAAAAAAAATGAGAACACGAACCTCTCCACTCTTTTCCCATGACTCGAGAGTGGGAACTAATTTTTGTAGAAGAAAGAGAGAGAGTCCAGTTTTATTGTGTTTACCGAAGTCATGTAGTCGAGGACCTGGAAAGTTTCTTGAACAAAGCACCACCGGAGGACGTAAAAAACTTCTCTTTCTTCGTTGATTCAAATTATGTATGATTGTTTTGTATTTCGGAAGTGTACGTGACCTTCTCTGTGTGTGTGAGTGAGTGTGTGTGTGTGTGTGTGCGTGCGTGCGTGCGTGCGTGTGTGTGTGTGACCGTGTGTGGTTAAGATGAACCGGAGGAGAAAGATAGACTTTGTCTCTTTATACGTCCTGTGCGGGGAGCACCTAAAGGCCTTACGTCCGACGAAAGAGGGTCCAGAAACGTTTCAAGTACTCCTCTGCACAACCGCGGGAGACGACCGGTAATGATTGAGGAGATGTCGGGTCAGTCCGCCGGAGACGGTCGACGTTTCAGTAGGTCCCGTGTCATTAAACTCTCGGGACAGAAGCCGGGGGGGGCGGGGTATACAGAACTATCGTGGTGCCGATACATCCGTTACATTGACGTTTTTGTTTGTGTGTTTTGTATGGTACTACTGGAACATTGGCTTCAGACTTTACCGTCCAACAAACGGGATTTCCGACATGGCATGTATGAACGGAATTGGGTGGATTCAACACGCGGACTCTCAGGAGTCACGTCTGTAGGGGTTCAGTGAAGGAAATCCGATTGTGTGACGACAATTAAGGCTTACTCAAGTTCAGACACACACACAGTACAGTTCTTTGTTCTGACGTATCGAGACGTCGAGGTCACACAGACACATACTTTTGACGGTCGACAGTCGGTTCACGAAAATGGTAACTCGGAGGTGCCACCGGTTTTTCTCTGTTCATTATCATTGTTTCATTATTAGCAGTAGAAATATTAAGAAGTTATTCCAGAAGACTCCCCCCAACCCACCCTGTTTCGTATAATTAGATGATTTGAGTAGTTAGATGCCCCTTCGTCTCTTGTCTCTACCGAATTGAGTGACTAAAATAAATAACGTGAGATCCACGAAAATATTCATAGATGTTTACAGAAAATGATTGTGTCTTTGTCGACACCTAAAGATAGTTGTCTCCGGTTGACTTATACATAATCGATACAAATGAGAAAATATAGATTAAGTTTACCTTCGGGGATACATCCACTTGAAGAAAAGGATTGAAGTCGCATGCTCTAATAAAAAACCCACCCACCCCCCTTGTTATCAATGGAACCATTTTATAAACTCTAGAGAAACACCATTAACCCCCTAGACAACACACAATCTCACATAAAATTGGGAGGACATAATAACACCGTCTTTTTGACACGACAATTGCATCAACCGTTGTTCTACGGAAACCTTTGAATTATCATCCAGTTACACAAATACCTTATAAGACTTAAGGATCCTTTAAAACAAGATATATAAGTCCGTAATAAACTAAAAGTAATCACTTTTTGTATTAATCGAGTCCGAACAGTCCTTGAGTCTACTCAGTAAAAGAAAAACTAGGTGGACTCTGTGATTTTAGTTAAAGAATCCTGATAATTATTATGTGGTAGAAATTTACGTCACTTTAAACCTGAACTTTGCGATATTTAACCGTACCTCGTTGAAAAAGAGAACCAAAGATACTTCAAAGTCAATAACCCAATCGGATGAAACTTGCAATCGGGTAGGTTTCGATGTATTTGGTCAGGGTAATGACACGGACGTACCTACAGACACTAGATGTGTGTATGCGTGAACTTCTATTGTTTCCTTGTTTCCAGTGATCATCTTGTATTTGATGTTTTTCTTTTTTTTTTCAAGGTCGTGAACACGAACTTAAAGGAGTCACCAAACATATACAAACAGGTATATATGTACGTATTTTATATGCCAGTGTTTGTACAGTCACTTTGGAGTATACTACTAAAATATCGCTGTACGTACAAATTGTATACTCTTTTTATGAATGGTTACATAGTAGGAAACTAAGAATTTTATATTTATGATGTGTACGGTCTTTAATAAGATTACACTGATAGTTACACTGATAATTGTACTCCAAAGTGACATGTAAGTACGACACTACTCTAAGGTGGGATTCTGTACATATGCCTATCTCTAAGTTTACGTGTCTCTTGTTTTGGGAGTATAAGGACGAAATGCAACGTCGGTTCAATGGTAGATTAGTGATGCTGGTAGTGGTGGTTTTAAAAGTTTTGGTCAACAACTGATGATTTGTCCTTAGTTATGTGTCCCTCGTGTCATCACACTAAGATAGACCTTTTTGTAGACTCAACACGTCGACATAGGAGGAGTTTGAGGCCACTTCTTACGATAAAAAGATCCGACTCGAAAACAATATTTGGATTATAAGTCTTCCGTTCTCAATGTTAGGACTACACAGAAAGAAAGAAAACGTAAACAATTAATACTTACATAAAAATTGTCTCACTAAAAAAGCTGAATGATCACATTAAACGTAAAATTTTTATTTACCTTTTTGTTGGTTCAAAGACTCGGTAGGGACTTTCAGGCACAAGGAAGAGTTTCACGTGGACCACTGCAGTGACTGTCCCTTTGGGACAAAGTCACTGTACCTCTGTCCCGACTACAAGATGTGCCATGCCGTCATTTTTCCTTAACGGTCCAGAACCGTGGTAAAGTCGAGTCAGTGTCCATTGTACGTGAAAGTAATAGAGGACTGTGATTCCCAAGAAAATGTTCTGGAAGACCTTATCTGAACGACAGTAAACCTCTTGAAAAAAAAAAGGACAGGGAGGAGATAAACCTTAAATCTCAATCGTAGGTCGATTATCGACCTAATATCTCGTGATATAAATTTTTTGGAATGTAATTGTATCCCTCCGAAAAAGTAAAAACGTACAGTTTAATAAATTTTATTTTATTAAATAAGTAAATGACGGGAAGACTATTACTTCTAAACTACTGTTAAAATTACTTGTACAACTTTGTCCTATCCGTTCCACTCTGAAGGGACCACCGAGTCTGCCATTTCGTAGGTGGATGTTACGTCCTTTGGGCCCAAGTTAGGGACCCAACCCTTCTAGAGGACTTCTTCCGTTACCGTGGGGTGAGGTCATAAGCACGGACCTTTTAGGGTACCTACCTCCTCGGACCACCCGATGTCAGGTACCCCAGCGTTTCTCAACCTGTGCGGACTCGCTGAAGTGAAAGTGAAAAGTGAAATCGTGAACACTCGCGTCCCAGTGTTAAAGTTGACTCCAAATGGTATGCATGAGTTCCCTGACTCCCGAACCCGACGAGGTCCGACGACCCCAACGTAGGAACGAGAGTGGCGTGTGTCTGTGTGTGGGCGGGGGTCTTCGACTTTACGGTGTTGACTGACTTTTGTTCCTTCCGACACTCCGTCGTAAGGTCCTTCGACTTCTAGTCGAATATCATAAAGCGAAGGCCCGGTGTACCACTCTCGGAACATCTACTGGTTCCGACGAGAGTGGCTACGAGGGCCACACCTTCATACGACTACACGCAAGTAGTGTCATCGCACCTACTGACAATCCTACAACGAAGAGTGGTACTCCCGAGCACGTGTGGTCTGGAGTCAACGTATTTTTCTCAATTATCTAATTTTCAATTATCTAGTTGGGATTCATTTCTAGTGCATACATATATACTACATTTCTCTTCTAAGCAATCAGATCTCAAGAGGTAATTTATTCTACACGTAAACCATTTATTGTCCCCCATGGTTCTAGAAGAAGCAGACCATCGATGATATTTTGTATTGGAGACTTTGCCACTTCGTTTTGAGGTCGTAAGGTAACATGGTATTGTTCACCTGTTAAACTTGAGTCTATATTTTTGGAAAATTTATCTGGTGTAGCACCCTGTTTGAAACCTCTATGTATTTGTGTCCGTAATCTTTTTGTCAATTTGATTCCAATTCTCTGATGAGTTCTAATGATAAATAAGACTTTTACGTTTGTACAGCGGTAAGATGGTGTTTAAGGGCAAACACGTGAGACCAGTTTTGTCTTATTCGATGTGGGTCGGTTGCCCCTAAACAGTTCACCGAAACCTGACACATTTGGTGTTACTTGTGACTATTCCTTCTGAAGGATTCCGTCACATTCTAGTCTTTTACGAAGACTTAATAACATATAATTTCAGTCATATCAAAGTACAATTTATACGGAAATATAAAACATATGACTTCTTTTACGTGTTGGATTCTCAACTCTTAATATAAAATGAACCGTTTGTTGACTCTTGAATTCGGACCTTCTGTCGGAGAGTCTGTCGAGACTCTCTGACGAGGGTTCTCCATTGTCTTCTCGGTCCCCTAAATCCTCCAAACGTTGTTGTTAGTCCCTTAGTCTTGTGGTTTTCTGATAATAATTTCTTTTGGTCTGTAGAGTTCAATTATTTACATCACGAAAAGATACGTACCCTTCTACCTTCTCAGACCCAAGTAATGTTATTAAGGAAACTATGCGTGGAGTCGACAGATCCCGGTCATAGGAGGAAAAGAGGTGGGACTTAAGGGGAGGTCCATGTGTCAGTCCCCGTCGACGTTACCGTCGACCGAACTACCGGCATCGTAGGAAACAAATGACTATGCCATCCGTTGTGAAAAGTAGGTGTACAATCTCAAGAGAATTTATAGTTATTGTACTAGGGTATACAAATGTACATACATACTATACAAGAATATATAATCAGTTGGTTAATGTAAGTCAAAGTCCCGATCTTCAAAAAGTTAAAGAAAATATTATGTAAGTAGTCATCGATTATAATCTCTCTAATTCTAATGAGTTTGACAGAGTAAAAAATTATGAAGGATTCTCAGCCTGTGCTGACTCGCTGAAGTGAAAGTGAAAAGCGAAAGAACGTAACCTCTTCCTTTACCGTTGGGTGAGGTCACAAGAACGGACCTCTTAGGGTCCCTACCCCCTCGGACCACCCGAAGACAGATACCCCAGCGTGTCTCAGCCTGTACCGACTTCGCTGAATCGTCGTCGTCGTACCAACAGTTCTATTTAGAAGGGAGTCTGTAAATTACTCAGAACCCATTTTAATACCGTGAATTACGAACATGAGTCCTTCGAAACTATAGTTTTAGGAATATAATATTTTTTTAATTCGGGTTTAATAAGAGGAGTGTACAGTCAGAAACGAATCCTGGGTGCTAGTTAGGGGAAAAGTGACATAATGTTGGTGGAAAGTGTGTGAGGGTTCTTTCCCTTTCTGTCTTAAACCCTGACTATGCAATACAGGTTAAATTTTGTACGATCACAGAACTTTGTTAGTAAAAATGATCCATACTCTCGTTTTAGAGGTTCTGCACATATATGAGATAAGGAAAATTAAGTTACTTTCGAGTTGAGGTCTTATGTGAGTGTCCAGAGTAATTGGCGACTTTAGATGTGTTCATAGTGTTTGATACCAACGGTTTCTGGTGTTTCTTTTGTTTCCACTCAAGGAGGATTTTTCCTATTCCTATCTAGAAACATATCAGGGGTCTTTATGTTTTTTTTTTTCTAACAAGAAGTTTTTAAGAATTCGTCTTCTACGTCAAATCTTCGTTTATCTACTCAAATTTAAAAACTACCCATAATTATCGACTAAAACATTCTATTTAAGTCTCTCCTTTTTAGGCATATATTCTGTGTACAACTACAAGACTGTAAAATTTGGCAATAATTTTAGTTACATTCAGTAAAGATATTACTCTCGTGTCTTAACACCATCAGATTATTGGCTGAGTTACCTGTACTCAAACTCACTTGAGGTCCCCAACCACTACCTGTCCCTCCGGACCGTACGACGCTAAGTGCCCCAGCGTCTCAACCTGCGCTGACTTGACTTATTATTTTGTCCATATAAAAAATTGGAGAGTAAGATGGGAGTGTACTTAAATTCGATATTGTCGTTACTTTACTTTGTTGAGGGGGTTTTCTAACGTTTAACTACGACAGTGGGTTTCCTACTACCTAACTAAGTTAATTAGTCATTCAGAAAAGATTCTCAGGAAGTCCCTCAATAAATGGTCTCCGTATGGGACAAACGAGGGGAAGGTGCACGGACAGTAAAAAGAAGTAATAAGAAGATCAAAATGAGTAATATAGGAAACTCCTATGCACCTAGAGGTACACGTCTCTCCAAAAACGTGTGTCGACAGATTTGTATTTAGAAAGGTCGGAGTGGTACCTCCAGTAGTCTTGTGGACTTGGAGAACAGTGACATTACAGTCCGACTGGTTATGAGAATCCTACTTCAGTTTGTTTACCTGTGACTCAATACTGACCATTCAGTTACCCCTTTACAGTTTGACACGATTTTGATATTTTTTCAAAGGTAACGATTCCTATATTGTTGTAACACGAGACGTGTGGTGTCTTGATCGGAAGGATAGAAGTTTTCGTCCATCCTCCCTCCTCGGTCTACCGACTTTCCGACTCCCACTCCGATTATTAAGTACCTTTTTATTTCGTATAAGTAATTCATACGACAAAACTCACGACTTTCCGTTTATAAAAATTTGTACTTCGTAAAGATAAGGATTACCTGTTTTCGAAGATAGTCAAGTTTGACATTTCTTATTCTCACATTCGTCTTCTACAGACCTTCCCTCGTAGTTACGATTTGGAACGGTAGTCCCAACTGACGTGTCAAACACCCCGAACCACGTTTTACTTATACACCCCATAGAAAATGTTTCTTATCCTTTTTTCACAACAATTTTCCCCGAAAAGGAATTTTATGAAATAATGAATGTTTTGTAATGATAATGGGTATTCTCATTTTCATTATATTTATTGTTATATTTTTAATATTTTGTATTGTAAAACTATAATAGTAAAATTTTTGTTATTTACATCATAAGATAATTCACCCTATAAGACTAAGTAGTATTCTACACCCAGAATACTAGTTTTAGTGACGTCTACCACTGACGTCGGTACTGTAATTTTCTGTGAACGAGAAACCTTCTTTTCGATACTGGTTGCATCTGTCGTATAATTTTTCGTCTCTGTAATGAAACGGTTGTTTCCAGGTAGATCAGTTTCGATACCAAAAAGATCATCAGTACATACTTATACTCTCAACCTGGTATTTCTTTCGACTCACAGTTTCGTAACTACGAAAACTTGACATCACAACCTCTTCTGAGAACTCTCAGGGAACCTGACGTTCCTCTAGGTTGGTCAGTTAGGAGTTCCTTTAGTCAGGACTTATAAGTAACCTTCCTGACTGCGACTTCGACTTTGAGGTTATGAAACCGGTAGACTACGCTTCTTGACTGAGTGACATTTTCTACGACTACGACCCTTTCTAACTTCCGTCCTCCTCTTCCCCTGCTGTTCCTACTCTACCAACCTACCGTACTGGCTGAGCTACCTGTACTTAAACTCATTCGAGACCCTCAACCACTACCTGTCCCTTCGGACCGCACGACGTCAGGTACCCCAGCGTTTCTCAGTCTGTACTGACTTACGGACTTGACTTGCCTTCTACACTGAGTGGAAAGGTGTTAAATAATTCAGTAGTTTTAGATATGAGAATCGGTTAAGTATACGTTAGTTATATTTACTTGTATTTTTAAACGTTTAAACGTAGTTACCGAAATAGTAAAAATTGAAACTCTTCTTAGAAAGACTATATTGATACTGATCTCGATACTTCTTATAAAACATTCGTCACTTTATAACCTATGTAAAGACTATTTAGTAAAACTTTATGTTTAAAGTCAGTAAACTCGAATACCAAGTGTCTTGTTAAAAAGAATTTTCTAAATTGAGAAGTATTTATACAAAGTACATTAGACTTAACTTAAAATTTATTTTTTACTTGGTACCGTAAAATCAAAAGACTATAAAGGATATTGAACTTCTCCAATAAATTCTTTGACTTTTACCGAAGTACTAAAGATATATTAACTTTTGTGGATAAGTGCATAAATCCCGAAGGGATCTCCGAGTCTATCATTTTTTAGACGGACGTTACACCCTCTGGACCCAATCTAGGGACCCAACCCTTCTAGGGGACCTCTTCCCTTGTCGTTGGGTGAGGTTAACGGATCTCTTAGGGTACCTGTCTCCTCGGACCGTCCGATGTCAGGTACCCCAGTGTTTCTCAACCTGTGTTGTCTCGTTGAAAGTGAAGTGAAAAGTAAGTGCTTAAAGTGACAAGTCAGAAGTTGTTGATCTTTCTGTTAATTTTTTTTTAACAGAGGGATCAATCTTTAGACAAGTAAACTTCAAGTATCCTTTTCTCGAGAAAATACAGATGACGATTGATGTAAATTAAAGATGTCCATTCGGACGTTTATAAACAAATGTTACAACGTCGTCAAAAGTGTTGGTCTCTGAGATTTGAGAGACTTATTAAGATTATTGAGAGACTGTACGGAAAAACGTTATAGGTACACATACGAAAATGGAACATTATTAAATAGCTGGTTTCAAATGAGGACCTCTTGGTCGTTAAGGACAGGGTCCCATTTGGTCTCAATTCATAAACACGCCCTCGACGTTCCTGGTCGAGAGGACCACTTACTTACCCGGTCGACCGGGGGGTTGGGGGTCAAGGGTCCCGACGGACCCCGGAGACGAAAGGGGTCCGTGTGTCGTCAGTAAAAGGACGACGACTGTGACAGTAGTGACGGTTAGGCCGGGGTCCAGGGAAGAGTTAGTGGGTGAATCGGGTCCCCGAGGAACTTAACGGGACCCCCGACCGGTCCGGTTAACGAGACGGACGACGTGAGGAACGGGTCCCCGGACTCAGTCTCGGAAGTCCATGACGACACTCTAGTGTTTTACCGTCCCCGAGAGGGGGTTCCCGTGGAGGGGACGAGTGGTGGACGAGTGATTATTAGATCAAGCGTAAAGGACTTCTCCTGTCATCTCGTGATTCGGTCCGTGGCCCAAGGAGACTCGTTCGCCTAGTACACACTATGTGTGGGGGTACGGGTATTTCGACCGGGACGAGCGATCTCTTCGGTTCTCATTTTAAAACGGACGAAGATGACGGAAGTTTAAATGGGAGTAAAACAATGACCTTATCTATCTTAATCCTATATAAAGTAAATAATACTTTTTATAAGGACCCAAAAATAGACTTATTTTTTTCTACAAAGTTTTTTCTTAATCTTGTTATTTAACCATGATTCGGAACCTATGACTCCGACCATAAAAAGTTTTGAAGATCACTTGACCTAGTTTATGACCAATGTACATACTAATCAGTCCAAAAATAACGTGAAGACAATCTCTTTCTAAAACTTACCCAGTGACTTTAGGTAACGTCCCGTCCCCGTGATGTTGTAAAGTACCGACATTCGGTTAGTTCATTACTGGACTTCTTATTTAAAGTTACCGTTGTTCCCAATAAAGAGATAGTGAGGGTGATTTTAAGATTCTATGATTAACAACTCCAACCAGTATCTTGTATAGATTGTGAATACCCGCCGCCCCTCCACATCTACTTTCGTTCCTGAACCCGACGTTGTCTCAAGTGCGACAACTGATTTTATATATCAGTGTTGGACTTTCATCAATAAAAAACCACCCTTACAAATCCTGAGACTCGGATCCTCTGTCGTAGAGTCATCGAGACTCTTTTGACGACGTTCCGCCGTCCTCGTCCCCTCAGTCCGGTATATGTTGAAACGTTGTTTCCTCGTCCGTCGGACTTGTAGTGCCTAGTCCACAGTTCAATTCCTTAAGTCGTAAGATACATACCCTTCTACGTTTCGAGACCCGGGTGACTTAAGTAAGGAAAGTCTACGTTGAGTCGACAGACCCTGGTTTAAGACAAAGGAACAAGTGGAATTCCTCGCCGTCTACCGACGAAGGACGTCAGGGGGTCGAGGAGTCGTCAGTGGTACCTCCCACCGTCGTAGACGACCCAGTGTCAAACCCCTCGGGAGTGAGTGTAAACCTCTGGTCTTTAGTGACTACCGACACTGTAAAGAACAAATAACTATACCGTCCTCTATAAAAGTAAAGTGTTGCAGTAAGGGTCGTACTTCCTTATCTTCGGTCGACTGACCCACCCTGACCCGGATTTAGAAAAGAGGTGGTTATTGGTCAATACAACGAAACTCTTTCCGGGTTGGGTGTTCTGTGACGGATTTTACCCTACTGCCCAGGATGTCCTCTCTTGTTCCGTTCGCACCTACGCACAGTGGTACTTTGTGATCTTGACCCAAGTCCGAGTAAAGGAGAACCACTGTACTTACGGATGGACTCTTCATGACCCTAGCTATTCCCCACAACTTAGGGACGGTCCAATTCTTTTCTCTACTAACCCAAGTTAATTCGAATCAAGTGTTACACGACTCAAAATCTCCTCACTACAAATTTGGACGTGTTTATCGGTTCGAGACGTCGAGTATTGCACGACTGTCAGACCCTGGGTACCTCGTGCGACTACCGTCCTCCGTCGTACGGGACATGAAGCATTCAATGTCTCTGTGCCAGGATTCCCAAAGATCACCAGTCGATACGGTATTGGAGAACGAGAAGAGTCGAGAGACCTAGGTGTAAGTCAGACTAGATTAATGATTTTTCTCCAGATTCTCTTTTCTGAAAACCAAAGGTTCCATCCCACCCCACCCCTTCCCTACCTGACCCCTTTGACCCCGGTCGTCCACGTTTGGTACTTCATGTTACCTAGTTCCTGTTCCAGGGTGACATCCCGTGTTCCTTGTCGTGAGTCGTAGGACACTATTTTGTTACCTTCTCTTATACTTATATATAGGTATATTGGCTTAGGGGGACGACATGCCGTCTTTGGTTTGTCGTGACGTCTAGTTGTTATGTGGTTATTTTATTTTGAAATTTTCAATAATTTTCCCGAGATTCCTGTTCTCCGAGGTAAAGTCAGCGGGTGACGACTCTCGTCCCTGGTCGGAGGATTTGAAGTCTGTCTCGGTACCATTCTAGACGGGTAGAGTCGAGACGTTTCATGGAAGAAGGACTCCGACTCGTGGACCTACCTGTCGAGTCTCTCCCTGATTTAGCCCCTCAGGAACCAATAGTCAAGTCCAGACCCCTCGGTGAGTCGGGAGGTTTGGGGGTTCTCCTCGACTACTCTACCGTGGACCCTCTGTTACAGACCACGAGTCCCCGTGACCTTTTTTTCGACAATCGTGGACAAAGTCCTGTCCTTGGATCGGACCCGTGCCCTTCCGGGCGTGGAACCACATCCCAGAGTTCAAGTAGGTAAATGTAGGTGGGTGGCACAAAGGGAACTGGACTGTAAAGATTGTCCCAATCCGACCGGACTAAGAGTAACTTCCGACTCTACTATCGGGGTCAGGGAGTTTCAAGAGGTAAAAAGTTGAGTGATCGAGCTGTCTCCGGGACGGGTCCCGAGAGTCGATCGTGGCCAAAAGTACCACAACAGTCCTCAGTCCCCGTCCCTCCCTCCCTCGAAAATTGTGGGTCGAGATGATAAGAAAAACTCCAACCCGGTATCCCGGGATCGGTTGAGGAGGACAGGACTAGACGACCTATTTGATTGGTTCGAAGCGGAGTCGTGGGACGTGGTTCCTACGCACCAAGGATCAGGACAAAACTCCTACTTCGTTTCCGGATCTCTGTTTCCTCCAAGAACCATGTTTCTCCGCCGGTCTTCCGCGGTCACCTCTATGTGGTTCCTTCGAAAACAACCAACGGTGAAGAAATGCGAAATCGATCTCTTTCTTTCTTTCCGTGCGTCCTCGTAGAAGTTCTGTTTTTTTTGGTTTGAACGTTCGAACTTTTTACTTACGACTCGTTGGGGTGGTGGCGTCGACAGTTCCTCGTCGGTCTCGGGGTCCCGTCGGAGTTTTTCGCACCTCGTTGGGAGGAGAAATATCGGACGAAAGAGGGTCGGGAGGATCAAGTGTCCTTGAGGTCGTGACCACGGATGTCTTGGAGTGGACTGGGTGGGGGTAGTCGGAGACACCCCAATCCGAACCCCCCGACTCCTCCTTATCGACCCCAGAAGTCCCGTCTTAGACACTTGTACCGGTTCATCCCATCTCCGTCCTTCGAACCTTTGACGTGAGACTCCGAGTCGTCGAAGGAGACTTGTTCTTTTGGTGAGTACCCTCTAGAAGGGTCGGAACCGTTGTCACTCCTCCCTAGGAAGATCCTCTCCTCGTCCCCAAGTTCACCCGACTCTCTGAACCCGGACGACGGAGTCTGACAGAGACAAAATCGTGGTTCTCAAGAGGTAGGACCTTCTGGGGAGTCTGGACCCGTTTCTCTCCGACCAGTAGGTTCGTGTCCTTCTACACCGGTGAAAGAAGGGTTGGGGTTTCGGGTCCTAAATCTCTCTTTGAGGTATCACGTCCCCACGGATCTGACCGAAGGGTGTTGACCGTCCCCGACCTGACCCTCGACATTCTTTGGTCAAGTGAAATTAATTAACGAAAACTCAAAAAGGTTTGATGAGGTTAGTACTCAACAAATTTGATTCTAGTATCGTAGACCAGGGTAGTGAAATCCCGTTTATCTACCCCTTTGTTACGTTTGTCACTGTCTGAAATAAAAGAACCCGAGGTTTTAGTGACGTCTACCACTGACGTCGGTACTTCAATTTTCTACAAACGAGGAACCTTCTTTTCGATACTGGTTGGATTTGTCGTACAATTTTTCGTCTCTATAATGAAAGGGTTGTTTCCAGGTAGATCAGTTTCGATACCAAAAAGGTCATCAGTACATACCTACACTCTCAACCTGGTACTTCTTCCGATTCGTAGTTTCTTACCTACGAAAACTTGACACCACGACCTCTTCTGAGAACTCTCAGGGAACCTGACGTTCCTCTAGGTTGGTCAGTCAGGAGTTCCTTTAGTCAGGACTTATGAGTAACCTTCCTGACAACGACTTCGACTTTGAGGTTATGAAACCGATGGACTACGCTTCTTGACTGAGTGACCTTTTCTGCGACTACGACCCTTTCTAACTTCGTCCTCCTCTTCCCCTGTTGTCTCCTACTCTACCAACCTACCGTAGTGGCTGAGCTTCCTGTACTCAAACTCGTTCGAGGCGCTCAACCACTATCTGTCCATTCGGACCGTACGATGTCAGGTACCCCAGTGTTTTTCAGTCTGTGCTGACTCGATGACTTGACTTGACTTTGGTGAGTCTAAATATTTGATGTATTCTGTAGAGAGCCGGGACGGACTCCTGTCCTTCGAAAGAGACAAAGAGTGTCAAATTTGACAAAATTTCAAACTGCTGACTCTCTGAAGTGAAAGTGAAAAGTGAAAGTACGTAACCTCTCCGTTGGGTGAGGTCACAAGAACGGACCTCTTAGGGTCCCTGCCCCCTCGGACCACCCGACGGCAGATACACCAGTGTGTCTCAACCTGTACTGACTTCGCTGAATCGTCGTCGTCTTTCCGACTCTCAAGACACTCTAAACAAGTTGTCTAAATTCAACACTTGTTTGAAGGGTTAACACAGAGTTTGAATGGTTGACACATAAAATTTCTTCACACTAATAAGGGATAAACTCCGTAAGTCACAGTTCACGAATCACAATCCCAAGTCCAGTGTACTTTCTACTATCCTTAAAGGGTTCCGCTTCTGGGTTGTTTGTTAAACCTTAAAATTGAGACGTTACCAACATCCAAAGAAGTAAAGTAAACAGGAGTCCTGACCCTTTATGTCACTCAAGTTACTTAATTTACCGAAAACAAAGAGACGGTCGAAACCACAATTTCGTTTCATAGAACTTTGATTAAGTGAACACTTCAAAATGAAATTAACTATACGTGTATAATTTTCTGTGAATAAAATAACAAATACCCATCAAATCTATTTTTATAAAGTCATATTTCACAACTTATGGAAATCAGGTCCCCAGGGGCTGGAGACCCGGTGTCTAACCATTGAGGACAGACTGACAACAACAACAAGTCCGTGAGTCAACACAGACTGTCAAACGTCGGGGTACTTGACGTGGTTGGTCCGAAGGGACAGGTAGTGATATAGGGACTCAAACGAGTTTGAGTACAGGTAACTCAGTTACTACGGTAGGTTGGTAGAGGAGGAGAAAACCGGGGAAGAGGAGAACGGGAGTTAGAAGGGGTCGTGGTTCCAGAAAAGGTTACTCAGTCGAGAAGTGTAGTCCACCGGTTTCATAATCTTGAAGTCGAAGTCGTAGTCAGGAAGATTACTTATAAGTCCCAACTAAAGGAAATCGTAACTGACCAAACTAGAGGAATGACCGGTTCCCTTAGAGTTCTCGGAAGAGGTCGGGTGTCAAGTTTTCACTGTCAAGAAACCGCGAGTCGAAAGAAATATCAGGTTGAGAGTGTAGGTATGTGCTGATGACCTTTTTGGTGTCGAAACTGATAGTCTGACAACAACCGTTTCACTACAGAAACGAAAAATTATACGACAGATCCAATCAGTATGGAAAAGAAGGTTCCTCGTTCTCCGAAAACTAAAGTACCGACGTCAGTGACAGACGTAGCTAAAACCTCAGGTTATTTTACTTTAGACTGTGACAAAGGTATAAATGGGGTAGATAAACGGTACTTCACTATTCTAATCTACAGTACTAGTATCAAAAAACTTACAACTCAAGATTCGGTCGAAAAAGTGAGAGGAGAAAGTGGAAGTAGTTCTCCGAGAAATCAATGAGAAGTGAAAGACGGTAATTTCACTATAGTAGACGTATAGACTCCAACAACTATAAAGAGGGTCGTTAGAACTAAGGTCGAACACTAAGTAAATCGGACCGTAAACTGTACTACATGAGACGAGTCTTCAATTTATGTGTCCCTCTGTTATATGTCGGAACTGCATGAGGAAAGGGTTAAACCTTCGTTGGGTCACAACGTACCAGTCAAGATCGACAACGAAGAAGGAACGTTTGTCCAAAGAGTCTTCCATCCATTCCGCCAGACCATAAGGGTGGTGAAATTCTTATAAGGTGTCAAACAACACTAGGTGTGTCAGTTTCCGAAATCGTGTCAGTTATTTTGTCTTCCTCTACAAAGAGACCTTAAGGGAACGAAAAAGATACTAGGTCGCCTACAACGGTTGAACTAGAGACCAAGAAGTTGGAGAAGATTTGCGTCGAACATGTAAACTTTCAAGAGTCAAGTGTATAACGTCTCCGGATTGGAACTTCCTAAAACTCGTATTGGAACGACCGTACACTTTACTCTCGTTAACATGTCATTAAACTTGTAACAAACTGTAATGGAAAGTAACCCTAACCTTAATTTTGACTGGAAAAGGTCAGGATACCTGTGACGACTCAAAATGTTTACAGAATCGTATTACTCACGTCGTGAAAGTGTCGTAGTGTAAAATCCTAAACTTTATCGAGTCGACCTTAAGGTAGTGGAGGTGATCGAAACAAACATCACTACGAAGGATTCCAGGTGAACCGAAGTGTAAGGTCCTGCAGACCGAGATCCACTCATTGGTGTAGTAGCACCAATAGAGTTAGTAATCGAAAAAACATATCAAGACAAATAAGAACGATGGAGAAGAATTAGAGAAGACGAAGACAATCCAGGAACGACAAAAACAGGAAATAACACGGAAAGAAACATACTTTATGAAGGAACCATAGAGGTTAAAAGAATTTGTCTAGAGATCAGAAAGGGTAAGATAACAAAAGGAGATAAAGAAACGTAATCCGTGAATTCTTCCGAAAGGATAGAAAGAAACGATAAGAGACCTTGAGACGTGAGTCAAGCCATATAGAAAGGGAAAGAGGTGACGGAAAATGAAGAAAAGAGTCGAAAACATTCCTGAGGAATCTGTTGTTGTAACGGACGGTAGAACGTAAAGAAAAAGAAAGACATACTAAGTCAAGTCAGCGAGTCAGCACAGGTTGAGAAACGCTGGGATACTTAGCGTCGTGAGGTCCATAGAGACAGGTAGTGGTTAAGGACCTCAAGTGGGTTTGAGTACAGGTAACTCAACCCCTACGGTAGGTCGGTAGAGTGAGAGACAACAGGGGAAGAGGAGGACGGGGGTTAGGGAGGGTCGTAGTCCTAGAAAATGTTACTCAGTTGAGAAGCGTACTCCACCGGTTTCATGACCTCAAAGTCGAAATCGTAGTCAGGAAGGTTACTTATGAGTCCTGACTAGAGGAAATCCCACCTGACCAACCCAGAAGAACGTCACGTTCCCTGAGATCTCTCAGAAGAGGTTGTGGTGTCAAGTTTCCGTAGTTTAGAAACCACGAGTGGAAAGAAGTGTCAGGTTGAGAGTGTAGATATGTACTGGTGACCTCTTTGGTATCGGAACTGATCTGTCTGGAAACAACCGTTTCATTACAGAGACGAAAACTTATACGGTAGATCCAACCAGTATTGAAGGGAAAGTTTCTCCTTCGCAGAAAATTAAGGTACCGACGTTAGTGGTAGACGTCACTAAAACTTCGGGGGTTTTTATTTCAGACTGCGACCAAGGTGAGAAAGGATTAGATAGAGGGTACTTCACTACCCTGGTCTACGGTACTAGAAGTAAAAGACTTACAACTCGAAATTCGGTTGAAAAAGTGAGAGGAGAAAGTGAAAGTAGTTCTCTGAAAACTCAAGGAGAAGTGAAAGACGGTATTCTCACCAGAGTAGTCGTATAGACTCCAATAACTATAAAGAGACCCGTTAGAACTAAGGTCGAACACGAAGAAGGTCGGGTCGCAAAGAGTACTACATGAGACGTATCTTCAATTTATTCGTCCCACTGTCATATGTCGGAACTGCATGAGGAAAAGGATAAACCTTGGTCAGACAAAAAGGTACAGGTCAAGGTTGACAACGAACGACTGGACGTATATCCAAAGAGTTCTCCGTCCAGTCCACCAGAGTATAACGGTAGAGAAAGTCTTAAAAGGTGTCAAATAACACTAGGTGTGTCAGTTTCCGAAATCGTATTAGTTATTTCGTCTTTATCTACAAAAAGACCTTGAGAGAACGAAAAAGGTACTAGGTCGCCTACAACCGTTAAACTAGAGACCAAGGAGACGGAAAAGATTTTGGTCGAACTTGTAGACCTTCAAGTGTCAAGTGCATAACGACTTCGGACCGAACCTCTTAAAACTCGTAATGAAATAATCGCACACTCTACTCACGTTAACACGTCATCAAACTCGTAAGAAACCGTAATGGAAAGAAACCATAGCTTTATTTTTGACTGGAAAAGGTCAGGACACCGGTGACGACTCAAAAGGTTTAAAGGACCGTATAACTCACGTCGGGAAAGTGTGGTAGTAGAAAGTCCGAAACTCTGTCGAGTTGACCTTAAAGTAGTGGAGGTGATCGAAACAAGTATCACTACGAAAGATTCCGGGTGAACTGAAGTGTAAGGTCCTACAGACGGAGATCCACTCACTAGTGTAGTAGCACTAATAGACCCAACACTTCTAGAAAAAACATGTCAAGAAGACACATAAAAACGGTGGAGAAAATTATAGAAGACGAAGACAATCCAGGTCTGGTAAAGACAGGAAATAACTCGGGTAGAAACGTACTTTACAAGGGAACCATAGAGATTAAAAGAATTTCTCTAGAGATCAGAAAGGGTAAGACAACAAAAGGAGATAAAGAAACGTAACTAGCGACTCCTTCCGAAAGAATAGAGAAGAACGATAAGAAACCTTGAGACGTAAGTCTACGATTATAGAAAGGAAAAGAGGAAACGAAATGCGAAGAGAAGAAAAGAATCGATACACATTCCGGAGGAGTCTGTCGGTAAAACGAAAAAACGTAAAGAAAGGGTACCCCTACCAGAACTAGGGACAGAGGACATGTTACAGTGCTTTGAGGTAGGTATCAAGTAGTCCGTGAGATAGATAGTCTCGATGAGGGAATTTAGATAAAGAGTGAAGGTGACATATTAGTATTCCCTAAACTAAATCCAGTATGGACTAAGACTTCCCCTAGTCGGGACCCTAAAGAAACCTTCCTTACTACGATTTCGACTTCGAAGTCATGAAACCGGTGGAGTACACTTCTCAACTCAGTAATCTTTTCTGAGACTACGACCCTCCTTAATTCCCGTCCTCCTCTTCCCCTGCTGTCTCCTACTCTACCGACCTACCATAGTGACTGAGCTACCTGTACTCAGACTCACTTGAGGTCCTCAACCACTACCTGTCCCTCCGGACCACACGACGTTAAGTACCCCAGCGTTTCTCAGCCTGTGCTGACTCGCTGACTTGACTTGACTTAACTTACCAGATCACCAAAAGGGATGAAAGAAGTTAAATTCAGACTTAAACCGTTATTCCTCAGGGACTAGACTCGGTGTGAGTCGAGGGTCAGAACAAAGACGACTGACACATCTCGAAGAGGTAGAAACCGACGTTTCTTATATTAGTTAGACTAAAGTNACTGGTAGACCACTACAGGTACACATCTCAGAAGAGAACACAACAACCTTCTCCCACAAACGATACTGGTCACATAAGAGAACCGTTTTCAGACAATCGGAAACGGGACGAGGTAAGGTATGAAGTTCCGGTTTAAACGGACAATGAGGTCCACAAAGAACTGAAGGATGAAAACGTAAGGACAGGGGATATTACTTTTCCTGTAGAAAACTCCACAATCAAGATTTTCCAGAACACCCAGAAGTATCTTGGTAAGTTGAAATCGAAGAAGTCGTAATGACCAACCCCGTATCCGAACCTAATGGCATTATAACTTACCAAACGGAACCTCTGCTTGTCTCTAGTAAGACAGTAAAAATTCTAACGTAGGTTCATGACGTAAAGCTTGAGAAAGCAACTGGTACTACCGATGAGGTAAAGAAGATTCCCTAAGGACGGGTGTCATCATCTATATTACCAGTAAACTCAATTTAAGTGGGTAAGGTCAGGTAAAATCAAGTGACTAAGGATCTTACAGCTGCAAGTGAGAACGGTAGAGGACAGACTAGTGAAGGTTAAACGGAACTAAGTACCTGGACTGTAAGGTCCAAGGATACGTTATAACGAGAACTGTCGTAGTCTGGAACGAAGATAGTGGTCAGTGTAGGTGTTGACCCATAACAAAAACGAAACCGAGGTAATCGTCACCGTAATCTAATCTTTATTTCACGTGTGATTTACATGACACGAACTTAGTAGGGCTTTGGTAGGTGGACGAGAGTAAGACACCTTTTAACAGAAGGTGTTTTGGTCAGACACCACGGTCTTTACAACCCCTGACGAGTGACAAAATCAGATGTAGGATCCCTGGAAATCAATTGAAACTTAATTGAATTTATGCTTAGACATGGATCTCTTCTGATGGTTCATAAAATTTATGGAAGGGGACGAAGATCTTTTAATCTTCACTAAAGAGAAACCGTGTTACTCGTTACGGACTCGGTAAANACGTTAGTGGTAGACGTCACTAAAACTTCGGGGGTTTTTATTTCAGACTGCGACCAAGGTGAGAAAGGATTAGATAGAGGGTACTTCACTACCCTGGTCTACGGTACTAGAAGTAAAAGACTTACAACTCGAAATTCGGTTGAAAAAGTGAGAGGAGAAAGTGAAAGTAGTTCTCTGAAAACTCAAGGAGAAGTGAAAGACGGTATTCTCACCAGAGTAGCCGTATAGACTCCAATAACTATAAAGAGACCCGTTAGAACTAAGGTCGAACACGAAGAAGGTCGGGTCGCAAAGTTTACTACATGAGACGTATCTTCAATTTATTCGTCCCACTGTCATATGTCGGAACTGCATGAGGAAAAGGATAAACCTTGGTCAGACAAAAAGGTACAGGTCAAGGTTGACAACGAACGACTGGACGTATATCCAAAGAGTTCTCCGTCCAGTCCACCAGAGTATAACGGTAGAGAAAGTCTTAAAAGGTGTCAACTAACACTAGGTGTGTCAGTTTCCGAAATCGTATTAGTTATTTCGTCTTTATCTACAAAAAGACCTTGAGAGAACGAAAAAGGTACTAGGTCTCCTACAGCCGTTAAACTATAGACCAAGGAGACGGAAAAGATTTTGGTCGAACTTGTAGACCTTCAAGTGTCAAGTGCATAACGACTTCGGACCGAACCTCTTAAAACTCGTAATGAAATAATCGCACACTCTACTCACGTTAACACGTCATCAAACTCGTAAGAAACCGTAATGGAAAGAAACCATAGCTTTATTTTTGACTGGAAAAGGTCAGGACACCGGTGACGACTCAAAAGGTTTAAAGGACCGTATAACTCACGTCGGGAAAGTGTGGTAGTAGAAAGTCCGAAACTCTGTCGAGTTGACCTTAAAGTAGTGGAGGTGATCGAAACAAGTATCACTACGAAAGATTCCGGGTGAACTGAAGTGTAAGGTCCTACAGACGGAGATCCACTCACTAGTGTAGTAGCACTAATAGACCCAACACTTCTAGAAAAAACATGTCAAGAAGACACATAAAAACGGTGGAGAAAATTTTAGAAGACGAAGACAATCCAGGTCTGGTAAAGACAGGAAATAACTCGGGTAGAAACGTACTTTACAAGGGAACCATAGAGATTAAAAGAATTTCTCTAGAGATCAGAAAGGGTAAGACGACAAAAGGAGATAAAGAAACGTAACTAGCGACTCCTTCCGAAAGAATACAGAAGAACGATAAGAAACCTTGAGACGTAAGTCTACGAATATAGAAAGGAAAAGAGGAAACGAAATACGAAGAGAAGAAAAGAATCGATAAACATTCCGGAGGAGTCTGTCGGTAAAACGAAAAAACGTAAAGAAAGGGTACCCCTACCAGAACTAGGGACAGAGGACATGTTACAGTACTTTGAGGTAGGTATCAAGTAGTCCGTGAGATAGATAGTCTCGATGAGGGAATTTAGATAAAGAGTGAAGGTGACATATTAGTATTCCCTAAACTAAATCCAGTATGGACTAAGACTTCCCCTAGTCGGGACCCTAAAGAAACCTTCCTTACTACGATTTCGACTTCGAAGTCATGAAACCGGTGGAGTACACTTCTCAACTCAGTAATCTTTTCTGAGATTACGACCCTCCTTAATTCCCGTCCTCCTCTTCCCCTGCTGTCTCCTACTCTACCGACCTACCATAGCGACTGAGCTACCTGCACTCAGACTCACTTGAGGTCCTCAACCACTACCTGTCCCTCCGGACCACACGACGTTAAGTACCACAGTGTTTCTCAGCCTGTGCTGACTCGCTGATTTGACTTGACTTAACTTACCAGATCACCAAAAGGGATGAAAGAAGTTAAATTCAGACTTAAACCGTTATTCCTCAGGGACTAGACTCGGTGTGAGTCGAGGGTCAGAACAAAGACGACTGACACATCTCGAAGAGGTAGAAACCGACGTTTCTTATATTANGTGCTGACTCGCTGACTTGACTTGACTTAACTTACCAGATCACCAAAAGGGATGAAAGAAGTTAAATTCAGACTTAAACCGTTATTCCTCAGGGACTAGACTCGGTGTGAGTCGAGGGTCAGAACAAAGACGACTGACACATCTCGAAGAGGTAGAAACCGACGTTTCTTATATTAGTTAGACTAAAGTCACAACTGGTAGACCACTACAGTACACATCTCAGAAGAGAACACAACAACCTTCTCCCACAAACGATACTGGTGACATAAGAGAACCTTTTTCAGACAATCGGAAACGGGACGAGGTAAGGTATGAAGTTCCGGTTTAAACGGACAATGAGGTCCACAAAGAACTGAAGGATGAAAACGTAAGGACAGGGGATATTACTTTTCCTGTAGAAAACTCCACAATCAAGATTTTCCAGAACACCCAGAAGTATCTTGGTAAGTTGAAATCGAAGAAGTCGTAATGACCAACCCCGTATCCGAACCTAATGGCATTATAACTTACCAAACGGAACCTCTGCTTGTCTCTAGTAAGACAGTAAAAATTCTAACGTAGGTTCATGACGTAAAGCTTGAGAAAGCAACTGGTACTACCGATGAGGTAAAGAAGATTCCCTAAGGACGGGTGTCATCATCTATATTACCAGTAAACTCAATTTAAGTGGGTAAGGTCAGGTAAAATCAAGTGACTAAGGATCTTACAGCTGCAAGTGAGAACGGTAGAGGACAGACTAGTGAAGGTTAAACGGAACTAAGTACCTGGACTGTAAGGTCCAAGGATACGTTATAACGAGAACTGTCGTAGTCTGGAACGAAGATAGTGGTCAGTGTAGGTGTTGACCCATAACAAAAACGAAACCGAGGTAATCGTCACCGTAATCTAATCTTTATTTCACGTGTGATTTATATGACACGAACTTAGTAGGGCTTTGGTAGGTGGACGAGAGTAAGACACCTTTTAACAGAAGGTGTTTTGGTCAGACACCACGGTCTTTACAACCCCTGACGAGTGACAAAATCAGATGTAGGATCCCTGGAAATCAATTGAAACTTAATTGAATTTATGCTTAGACATGGATCTCTTCTGATGGTTCATAAAATTTATGGAAGGGGACGAAGATCTTTTAATCTTCACTAAAGAGAAACCGTGTTACTCGTTACGGACTCGGTAAAGTTACTGATGGAACTTTTGACGTGTCTGCGGTGGTGGGAACCCACCTGTCCTATATCCCTGGCTCCTCGGACAGTCGGGTCGTTGAAGGGGACATAGGACATGACTCTGGGTGAACACCCCGACCCAAGGAGGAGGAGCACTCGAGACGGAAGTGCCTACAGAGTCTAGGGACTTCTCTACTTTCCAAACTGACCAAGACGTGAAACCTATAGTAACGTAAACGGGGTCCCACTTTAAGAGTGGGATAAAAACCTTACGAACTCCTGTTTCACGTCCTCTGAGAGACTTGAGTGTATATCTCTCTTATACACTAACGATTCCTGCGAACACACAAATAATCTTATCCGACATCGGAGTAGAACTAACACTATGTGAGACCGATGTCCCAACACCTCCCTCAAATATGGAAAGTGGACGGAGATAACGGACTATCTGACGACGGCGACAAGTCACCGAGTCAGTATAGGTTGAGAAACATTGGGGCACCTGACGTCGTGCAGTCAGAAGAGACAGACAGTCGTAGAAGGCCCGAACGAGTTTGAGTGCGGGTAACTCAGCCACTACGGTAGGTTGGTAGAGTAGGAGACAGTAGGGGGAGAGGAGGACGGAAGTTAGAAAAGGTCGTAGTCCCAGAAAAGATTACTCAACCGAGAAGTATAGTCCACCGGTTGCATGACCTCGAAGTCGTAGTCAGAAAGGTTGCTTATATGTTTCAACTAATTAAAGGAAATCCTAACTGACCGACCTAGAGGAACATCAGGTTCCCTGAGAGTTCTCAGAAGAGGTTGTGGTGTCAAGTTTTCGTAGTCAAGAAGCCGGGAGTGGGAAGAAGCACCAATTAAAAGTGTAGTTATGTACGGATGATCTTTTTGGTATCGAAACTGATCTACCTGGAATCAACCGTCTCATTACACAGACGAAAAATTGTACGACAGATCCAAACAGTAATGGAAAGAAGTTTCCTCGTTCGTAGAAAATTATAGTCCCGACGTCAGTGGTTGACGTCACTAAGACTTCGGGTTCTTTTATTTCAGACAGTGACGAACGTAACAAAGGGGTAGATAAAGGGTACTTCACTACCCTGTTCTACGGTTCTAGAAGTAAAAGACTTACAACTCAAAATTGGGTCGAAAAAGTGAGAGGAGAAAGTGAAAGTAGTTCTCCGAGAAATCAAGGAGAAACGAAAGACGGTATTCCCACCACAGTAGACGAATACACTCCAATAACTATAAAGAGGTCCTTCAGAAAAGAAAAAATCAAGATGGTCAAAATAACGATGGTTGGGTAGATGGAGGTGGGAGTACGTGTGTACGAGTCAGTACATTGCGGTACCTGACGTCGGGCGGTCCGAGGAGACAGGTACCTGAAAAGGTCCGTTCTTATGACCTCACAGGGCCGTCAGAACTAAGGTCGAACACGAAGTTGGTCGGACCGTAAAGACGTATCTTCGATTTATTCGTTCCACTGTAATATGTCGGAACTACATGAGGAAAGGGTTAAACATTGGTCAGACAACGAGGTACAGGCCAAGATTGACAACGAAGAACTAGACGTATGTCCTAAGAGTCGTCCATCCATTCCACCAGACCATAAGGGTAGAGAACTTCTTAAAAGGTGTGAAGTAACAGGTGTGTCAATTTCCAAAACCACATCAGTTATTTCGTCTTCATCTATAGAGAAGACCTTAAGAGACCGAAAAAGCTACTAGGTTGCTTACAACCGTTAAACTAGAGACCAAGGAGACGGAAAAGATTTACGTCGGACATGTAGACCTTCAAGAATCAAGTACATGGTAACTTTGGATCGAACCTCTTAAACCTCGTAATGAAACGATCGCACACTCTACTCCCGTTAACACGCCAGTAAATTTGTAAGAAACCGTAACGGAAAGAAACCCTAACCTTATTTTTGACTGGAAAAGGACAGGACACCGGTGACGACTCAAAAGGTTTAAACGACCGTCTAACTCACGTCATGAAAGTGTTGTAGTATGAAAACCTAAAATTTATCGAGTCGACCTTAAGATAGTGGAGGTGATCGAAACAAACATCACTACGAAGGATTCCGGGTGAACTGAAGTGTGAGATCCTACAGACCGAAATCCACTCACTAGTGTGGTAGTACTAATAGACCCAGTACTTCAACAAAAAAACATATCGAGAAGACACATAAGAACGGTGGAGAAGAATTGTAGAAGACGAAGACACTCCAGGTATGACAAAGACAGGAAATGATACATGTAGAAACGTACTTTACAAAGGAACCATAGAGATTAAAAGGACTTCTCTAGAGATCAGAAAAGGTAAGATAACAAAAGGAGATAAAGAAACGTAACTAGTAAATCCTTCCTAAAGATTAAAGAGGAACGATAAGAAACCTGAAGACGGAAATCTACCTATATAGAAAGAAAAAGAGGAAACGGAAAGTGAAGAGAAGAAAAGAGTCGAGGAACGTTCCGGAGGAGTCTGTTGGTAAAACGGAAAAACGTAAAGAAAAAGAACTCCTACCAAAAAATAGTGACGGAGGATATGTTGAAATGTTTGGAGGTAGATATCAGAAGTCTGTGAGATAGTCTAGATTAGGGAACTTAGATAAACGGTGAAGGTGATATATTAGTTTCCCTAAACCAAATCCAGGATAGATTTACCAATTCACCAAAAGGCATGAAAGAAGTTGAATTCAGATTTAAAACGTCAGTCCTCAAGTACTAGACTCGGTGTCAGTCGAGGACCAGAACAAAAACGACTGACATATGTCGAAGAGGTAGAAACAAACGTTTTTTATATTAGTTAGATTAAAACCACAACAAGTAGGCCACTATAGGTACATATCTCAGCAGAGAACACAACAACCTTCTCGCACAGACGATACTGATCACATAAGAGAACCGTTTTCAGACGATCGGAAACGGGACGAGGTAAGCCATGAGGTTCCGGTTTGAACGGACAGTGAGGTCCACAGAGAACTGAAGGACGAAAGCGTAAGGTCAGGGGATACTACTCTTCCTGGAGAAAAAGACCACGACCAAGATCTCTCACAGTTCCAAGTGTGAACGGTAGAGAGAATAAGAAAAATTTCGGACTCAGTACAAGGTGACATATGTACGTGGTGTGGAAGAAATAGGTCCGTGGACGACTACTTGTAAATCGAACAAAGGTACAGAACTGATAACATTTATCACACCGTCACTTGGAGTCCCACGTACATAGAAAAACTTAATATCAAAAGAGGTCTATATAGTATCCTTACCCTAATGACTTAGTGTACCATCGAGATAAAAATCAAAAAATTCTTTAGAGGTCTGACTAGAGGTATCACTGACATGGTTAAAGGAAAGGGTGGTTGTCACATCCTTCCAAGTGAAAAGAGGTTTAGGAGAGATCGTAAATAACAATCCGAAAGACCACTATAGGTAAGGACATTCTCCACTATGGAGTAACATCAAAACTAAACGTAAAGAGATTGTGAATTTCTACGACTCGTAGAAAAGAAGACAAAAAACCGGTAGACATGCATAAGAAACCTCTTTACAGATGAATCTAGAAGACGAGTAAAAAATAACCCTAAAATAGTATAACTAGACGTACTGAATAGACGTATAAAATCTCTAATTGGAGAACGACCAATTTAGGAAACGTTTATAAAAGAGGCTAAGACACCCAACAGAAAAGTAAACAAATACCAAAGGAAACAGTAGTTTTCGTGAATTCAAATTAATCCAGTGTAAACAAAAATAAATACGATGAGGTCCTCTACTTAGTTTTTTTCTATAACGACGATAAATACAGAGTCTCAAGACGGATACAGGAGGAGATTCTCAAAATATAATAGACCAGAATGTAGCTCCAGAAACTAGGTACGACACAAATAAAAACACACACCATAATCTCTTGTGAGATTAAAGTAAGAAAATATACGTCTACAGGTCAAGAGGACCGTGGAGAATAACTTCTGACACGAAAGAGGTAACAGATAAGAACGGAGGAAACAACATCTAATTAACCGGTATCTAAACACCCAAATAAAGACTCGAAAAATAGGACCAGGTAATTAGATAGAAAGACCAAAACACGATGATGATATGACGAAACTAATGACATCGAAATATAATATCAGACTTCAGTCCTTCGGACTAAGGAGGTACGGGTAAAAAGAAAGAGTTCTAATGAAACCTATAAAGTACAGAAAACACAAAGGTATTTCTAAGAAAAAAAGATCTAGACGTTTTAATCGGTAACCATTAAGTTATCCCTAACGTGACTTAGGGTTCTGACGCAGCGGAACCCATCATATCTATAAAACTCTTTTAACTCAGAAGGTTGGGTTCTGGTACCATATCAAGAGGTAAAGAAACACAGTGGAAACTAAAAAAAGTAGTCACAGAATGTTAAAATTCGTATGTCCAGAAAATCGAGGAACAACAACATCTCAGTGATTCAATGTAGTCTGAGAAATGTTGGGGTACCTGACATTGTGTGGTCCGAAGGGACAGGAAGTGATAGAGGACGTAGTACTTTGTTCTGTGACACAGTTTTCTCCGTTGACTTTACTGTATAAAATACATTAACTCTCTATCATATAAAAAAAGAATGGAACCTCCTCCCCATAGAGGAGTGGTGGAACTTGCACCTTATCGAGGAGATCCGGGAGGGTGCGTCGGTGGCAAGGAACCTGTACCCCAACGTGGAGGGTCGACGGCGGGGACTGGAGTCTGCGCCCCATCGAGGAGGGTCGGTGGCGGGGACTGGAGTCTGCCCCCCTCGAGGAGAGTCGGCAAGGACACGACAGTGTCGGACCGTGAGAGTCGGTGACGGGGACTGGAGCCTAAACCCCATTGAGGAGAACCGGTGACGGGGCCCGTACCCCAGGAGGTCCGAAGGTGGGGACCGGAGCCTGCACCCCATCGAGGAGAGACGGTATTGTCAATCTTGACCTGCACCTTGTTGTCTGACCAAGGTTTATCCTTTTCCTCATGCAGTTCCGACATATAACAGTGGGACGAATAAATTGAAGATACGTCTCATGTAGTACTCTTTGTGACCCGACTTTCTTCGTGTTCGATCTTAGTTCTACGACCCTCTTTATAGTTATTGGAGTCTATACGTCTACCGTGGTGAGAATACCGTCTTTCACTTCTCCTTGATTTCTCGGAGAACTACTTTCACTTTCTTCTCTCACTTTTTCAACCGAATTTCGAGTTGAAAGTCTTTTACTTCTAGTACCGTAGACCAGGGTAGTGAAGTACCCTTTATATGCCCCTTTGTCACCTTTGTCACAGTCTGATAAAACCCCCCGAGGTTTTAGTGACGTCTACCACTAACGTCGGTACTTTAATTTTCTGCGAATGAGGAACCTTCCTTTCAATACTGGTTGGATCTGTCGTATAAGTTTTCGTCTCTGTAATGAAACGGTTGTTTCCAGGCAGATCAATTCCGATACCAAAAAGGTCATCAGTACGTACCTACACTCTCAACCTGACACTTCTTTCGACTCACGACTTCTTAACTACGAAAACTTGACACCACAACCTCTTCTGAGAACTCTCAGGGAACGTGACGTTCCTCTAGGTTGGTTGGGTAAGTTTTTCTCTAGTCGGGACCCTAAAGAAACCTTCCTTCTACGATTTCGACTTTGAGGTCATGAAACCGGTGGAGTACGCTTCTCAACTGAGTGACCTTTTCTGAGACTACGACCCTCCCTAACCCCCGTCCTCCTCTTCCCCTGCTGTCTCCTACTCTACCGACCTACCATAGTGACTGAGCTACCTACACTTAGACTCACTTGAGGCCCTCAACCACTATCTGTCCCTTGGGACCGCACGACGCTAGGTACCCCAGCGTTTCTCAACCTGTGCTGACTCGCTGACTTGACTTGACTTGACTTTCCAATGATACCGAAGTTTCACTGGATAGTGACGGTGTCCTACAGAGAGTAGTTGTAAGAGAGAGAGAGAGACATGTCCATCCCCCTTTTCGTGTCACTCCTTTTTTTTTTCGCGTCATTTAGAACGATTTGTACCAGTTAAGACTTCCTTTTGTTCTGTGAACATGATGTAATACGAATGTTTAAGGGAATAGACACTCAGGGTGACTCAACACGAACTGTAAATTTTGACATTGACTGTCTCTTCACGACTCGATCTCATTTTACCTACGTCTACCTGCCACTTGGTCCTGAACTCATAGACAACGGTGACAATTAGTGAGAATGTCCGTCCTAAACTATGGTGATGTTTTTACAGTGGAAAAGGCTTTCTCGATAAATGTAATCTTCCGATCCCTTTTTTGACTTTGTCAGGGTATGTCAAAAGGTGGTAGGTACGGTTCGTGTTGTCATAAGGAAGTAAGAATCAGCGAAACTTACTGATAACCGTCGAATAGGAAGACTTTATCACATGTAAATATAAATTTGCAGTCCCTTCAAGGAGTTTGAATGGATAACCAAATAGAAAAGGATATAAAACAGATATTTTCAGTTGTTGTAAAATGTACATAATAACTAACTATCACTCACCAGTGTCCATAAGGAGTCAGAACGAAACCAACTGTTAAAGATAAACATAATTTCTTCACCTTTGTACATGTTGTTAACTATACTGGAAATTTAAAATTAAGATGTACATATAGTGTCCTAATCAAGGGATAACGACGACATTGTTTAATAGTACTGAATCACTAAATTTCGTTATATTTGAATAATTCTATGATTCTATGGTAAGACCTCTAGTCTTCATGTTTTGCCTAAAGTGACCCGATTTTAGTTCCACAGTCTTCCTAAAACAAGGAAGACCTCAAAGTTCTCTTTTCAGATAAGGAAACGGAAAAGGTCGAAGACCTCTAAAGGACGTAAGGAACCGGATCCAGGAAGTTTTAGTCTTCATATGGTAGGAATTTAGAGAAAGACTAAGCTACTGGAGATTACAGTAGAAATGGAGAGGGCCGGGACTATGATTGGGAGGACGGAGGGAGAATGTTTCTAGTACTATAATATTATAAAGTCCTATTAGAAGGATAGAGTATTTAGTAATTTAATTAGTGTTGATGTTTTGCCTGAGACCAGGGTACCGTAGACCAGGGTAGTGAAGTACCGTTTGTCTACCCCTTTGTTACCTTTGTCACTGTCTGAAATAAAAGAACCCGAGGTTTTAGTGACGTCTACCACTGACGTCGGTACTTTAATTTTCTGCGAACGAGGAACCTTCTGTTAGATACTGGTTGGATCTATCGTATAATTTTTCGTCTCTATAATGACACGGTTGTTTCCAGACAGATCAGTTTGGATACCAAAAAGGTCATCAGTACATACCTACACTTTCAACCTGATATTTCTTTCAACTCGTGGTTTCTTAACTACGAAAACTTGACACCACAACCTCTTCTGAGAACTCTCAGGGAACTTGTCGTTTCTCTAGTTTGGTCAGTTAGGAGGTCCTTTAGTCAGGACTTATAAGTAACCTTCCTGACTACGACTTCGACTTTGAGGTTATGAAACCGGTGGACTACGTTTCTTGACTGAATGACCCTTTCTAGGACTACGACCCTTTCTTCCGTCCTCCTCTCCCCTTGCTGTCTCTTACTCTACCAACCTACCGTAGTGACTGTGCTACCTGAACTCAAACTCGTTCGAGACCCTCAACCACTACCTGTCCCTTCGGACCGCACGACGTCAGGTACCCCAGTGTTTCTTAGTCTGTACTGACTCGTTGGATTGACTTCACTTGTTTTCGCTGATGTTTTTAGGGAAACAATGAAATCTGTTGCACATGTATGTCGTACATGTCCAAAGTCCCCAATTTCGTATCGGTAGAAACTTCCCAGTAATAATATGGTTGGTATTAGTGGTTCGGAGATGGTTCCATGATTGGATGTGTGTGACCACATTCTCAGTCGTAAGGATTAACCACTATACATTATAGTGTATCCTACGATTTTTAGAAATTTAGTGTCTAAATGTAGAAATTTAAGTTACAATGATTTTAGTCGCAACTTAAGAGACGAAAGAATCGTCATTCTCTTAGGACCCTAAGATTCCACCCTGTCTTAGAATTTCTACTTGATCAGTGGAGAGAGAAACTTGTGTCTTTAAACGACCCAGAATCCGACTTCCCCAGGTCCACCTTCAGGATCACTCTGAGAGTCCGATGATGATAGAGGTGACGTAGTATAACAACGATTATTAAACCTTTTAGGTTGGTAAAAATTATTTAGTGAAGATTTCTTTCTCACACTGACGTTTTTTTCTTTTCTTTTTCTTTTACAGATCTTGTCTAATCGACGATAGATGAACACTTTAAAAATGTCTACAAAAGATATTATAATATATTGAATAGATGAACCTAAGTGTAGTCAAATCCTTTTACACCTTACACTGTGACTTGAAAAAGTGTTTCCGTTTTATAGTGAAATTCGTAAGTAATTTCATTGTATGTGTGTATAATATTTATAAGTCTTTAAATACTGTTTATTTTGGTAGGAGGGGTAAGAAATGGGAGATAAGAGAGGGGTACCCTTTTGGGATAAGTAGGAAGGTACACATAGGAAGGTCTTTTGTTGTGACCTTGTGTCTTCTCAAATACATATGTTTCGAGAAACTCACTGGAAATTTTTACATGTCTACACTTTGAAACATGTATGACGTAAAACGAAAACGAGTGAATGATACAAGAGATACGGATAGAGTAAGAAAAATTGTCCACGTCAAATAAGGTAATCTACCTCGTAACACTAAATAGATTGATGTAGGGACAACCAGTTGTAATTTACTTAAGTCCCACGGTAACGAAAACAACAAGTACTTAATTCTCAAAAAATTTAAAATAATAAAATAAACAAAGTCTTATCCGTTATATACGTGAATCTTTTCACTTTTTAGCGAGTCAGTACAGACTGAGAAACTCTGGGGTACCTGACCCGGGGTGGTCCGAGGGGACGGGTACCTTAAGAGATCCGTTCTTATGACCTCAGTCAACAGTACGGGAGGAGGTCCCCTAGAAGGGTTGACGACGATTCAGTCAAGTCAGTACAGGTTCAGACACACTGGGGTGTTAGTCGTCGGGTGGTCTGAGGGGACAGGGACCCTAAGAGGTCCGTTCTTGTTACCTCACCCAACGGTAAAGGAAGAGGTCACGTACTTTCACTTTTCACTTTCACTTCAGCGAGTCAACACAGGCTGAGAATCGCTGGGGTGCCCGACGTCGGGTGGTCCGAGGAGGTGGGTACCCTAAAAGGTCCGTTCTCATGACCCCACCCCACTGTTTGGTCCCTAGTTTGGGTCCAGAGGACGTAACGTCCGTCTAAGAAATGTCAGATTCGGTGGTGCCTTCGGGTTCTTCTGACCTCACCCATCGGATGGGGAAGAGGTCCTCAAGAAGGGTTGGGTCCTTAGTTTAGGCTCTGAGGTCGTAACGTCCACCTAAGAAATGGTCGACTCGATGGTTCCAACCAAGTGATATTCTTGTCAGGGAGAGTGTGAGGACAAAAGATTGTGGTACGAACGGAAAAACTTCCGTCGGTATCAATATGTACGGGATTCTCGTAGAATGAAAAAGTGTGAATTATTTGGAGGAGGTTATGGAAAGATCTCGTCGTGAGTATTAGAAGTCACTTTAGAAGGTATCAGATAGGTAAAAGTGATCGAGATCTTTCTTGACTCCGGAATTTCTTTCTTGTAAAACCACCCTTAAAAACCAAAACGAATAAAGGTTTCATTTTCTTTACATGATCTTAACTTTTAAGATCTTAAGTCTAAAATCATTCTATGGTTTCTCAATTATTACTTTTAGTTTCACTAGATGGAGGATACAGTGGGTAAGTTCTTGGATTGTTGTGAGGGATGTCTCTTTGAGAAGGAACGTAGATACGAGTCATGTGAAAGGTCGTTAAATTCGGATAACTGTTAATGAAAAAGGAGTCACTTCTGTCTTATCGAAGGAATAGTGAGGGGTTTACCACTATGTGTACAGAAAGTTTTTTTAGAGACGGTATACCCAAAGGTAAACAAAGAATTATAAAGTTTTATCGGGGTTGGAAACTATATTGTTTAACCTTTCTCTTTGCAAATGTGGATCTTTACTCCGTTTCTCATAGTGTACACCCATGAAAGATCCTACCCCGTGTGGCTTCTACTTCTCACGAGGACTGTCTACGTCATATACATATTCCACACCAGTCGTTCCCTCCGTTTTGGACGAGGCAGAAATAGTTTTTCTTCTTTGACCATTGGTTCCCAGAGACCTCTCATGGATACATTCGTTTAACGTTATTGCTAAGGTCTTTCCTAAATATTATAGAAAAAGAGATTGAAACCTTTTACGAATTCCCGCGTTTAGAATATCTGTTCGAAACGTTATATAGTGATAAGAAAACATTTAAAGAGTCACGTAGTTCTTAATGGGTGGAAAGTGTTTATTACGAACGATCTCATAAGAGGCCTCTTCCGTTACCGTGGGGTGAGGTCATGAGAACGGACCTTTTAGGGTACTTGCCTCCTCGGACCATCCGACGTCAGGTATCCCAGTGTTTCTCAGTCTGTACTGACTCACTGAAGTGAAAGTGAAAAGTGAAAGTACGTAACCTCTTCCTTTACCGTTGGGTGAGGTCACAAGAACGGGCCTCTTAGGGTCCCTACCCCCTCGGACCACCCGACGGTAGATACCCCAGTGTGTCTCAGCCGGTGCTGACTTCGTTGAATCGTCCTCGTCGTCGTCTCGTAAGAGTGTAATAGGTGGTATGTAAAGTGGATATTTACAAGTAGGTGCACGTCAACATGTCTAGCGTTTAAAAGGTCGACCGTAATAGTTACTGAAACTTGGATAGAAAAAAGGGTCGACATACTTAGTTGAGTATACATAACTCCTAAATGATACATGGTATTTAGACTACCTTATGTTTCCTTGAAATTCTACCTCTCTATACGGAATCACTTGTATTTCTTAATTATTAGGTACCATTTATACGTCACTCACTGTGTCTATACGTACGAATAGTCTTGGTAAATACCGATTTTTATTTGTCAGACTTAAAGTCACTAAACACAGAACGTGCAAGGACACTAAAGGGATACGTTTATTCTCACTTGCCAGAATCACTCCTTTTTGATGGGGACTACTTCTATCCGTGAATGTAATACTTTTTTTGAATGTTTGACAAGTATGAGACCATGGTAATTCATCATCTTTCTTGTTTCGTCAGTTTACGTCTTTTACATTTTAAGTAAAAAGAGACTATAAAAAAAGATAGAGGGAAATATAGATAGGAGACTCGGATGTCCTCCCCCCGTCCTCCTCCTTTCTCCCGTATCTGGTTATATTCAACGTTGATTCATACGTTTACTAAAATAGAAAAACATGACAGAATGAAAGTTTTATCAACTTCTTAGTCTTTGGAGATAGGACCGAGATCGTCTTAGTGCGTTCTCCAGAAGTGTGTTCGTACATAATTCATCAGGATCTTCTGAATCTGGTTTCTCCCCGACTTTTCAGTTTTACTTTTTTTTTTTTAACAGATAAAGTTCATAATCTTTTTTTAAGTAAGTGTAAGTACAATCTGTGTGAACTTTCTACTCCGACTCTTCGATTCCACTCACGAGGAGTCCGTCATTTTCCTCACTGACGGTAAAACCACGAGGACGTTACTCTGGACCCATCTTTGATCATTTAGATTTTAATACTGACCTAGAACTTATTTGACGTGTCGATTCACGTTAAAAGAAGAGAAAAGTTAATAAAGTCTGTGGAGTGGAGATTATCAAAGACTCCAAGAAGGATTCCTGTCGTCCGGGTTTCTGATGGGAAGGTCTCGGCCAGTCTCAGGTCTACGGTTTATAGACTACGGAACGGGTAGTGGGTCGGGTTAGAGTTTAGGGGTAAGGCACTCGTGAAGGGTCTTGGACGCGTCACACATGAAACCTTCGGCGTCCCGAGAGTATTCGTTCAAAAGTATACACGAATATGTGAAGAAATTTGGACGAGGAGTAAGAGAACCAGAAAGATTTAGTACTAAGAGTTTACGACCATAGTATTCGTAGTGGGCCCCATACTCTCGTCGACGTCGTCGGAGAAGAGGGTGGAAGAACGGAGACCTGAGTGTCCCCCCGTGGTTGACGGATGAGTCCTCGAGTTGACTGGTGGTACCAGAGGTCCAGTCCGGTCGTCAAACGTCCACCGACGCGGTTGTACGGTCTCGTGTGCCGGGTCTACCGTCTCGACGTCGACGTCATGGTACGGTCGTGGACATTCACTCAGGGTCGTCCTTGTACCCAGTCCGAACGACAAGTACTTGCTGTCGTGGTTCGAACACGGTGTGAAACACGGGGTCTCACTTTCTGTGTGCCTCCCAAAGGTCCCGGACTTCCTTCCACCCCCGAAGGAGTTTCCACCCGAAGTGGAAACTCTTCAGGGGAATCCCTGACCTGAGAGAGTCACAGTGACCGGGACGACCCACAAGACATAACCCTCACTCTCCACCGGTTTCCCCTTGGTGTACGTCTTCTTTCTACTTGCCCTCTATCTACGATGCTGACACTTCTAAATCTGGTTGGTCGGTTCTTACGTTCCTCGGTGGGGTCCAGGTCTGTACGACGTAGACGGTCCCGTAGTCGATGTGCACCGCAGGATAGGTGACTTTCAGGGGTCGAGTGGTCCTTCCGATCGTATACGACCCCTCTTGTACTCCAAGTCCCGGGACGGGACGAAGTCTCTCACTCTTAACTCGGGGTCACACCCCTATATGAAAACGGTAGTCCTTTCAAAGGTCCACGTCTGTAGTTAGACGTCTCACCGTTTCACCCCTGTCCCACCCATCCCCGTCGACCGTGACGGTACATAAAGGTCGGTCCAGGTGTGGCAACCGGGGAGAAGGGTACACCCAACCCCTCCACAACTTTCCTTGAGGTAGCCACGAGACGAGTGTACGTGTTCTCCCGAAACCTTCTTTAAGGGAGATCCCGGCCGTGCGAGATAGTTTCAGAGACGGGGGTCTTAGAGGTCGGAAACTTTCACCGGTTCCATCTCTTCCACAAAAGGAAAATTTCTCCCTATACATTATTATTATAAACGGTACGGGCTTATTTTTCTATTCCGTACTCTAGTCCAACTACCCACGTTGGGTGGTCAATGATATAAGGTATCCTACCTTAGAGAGGTTCCATTCCAGTCTAAAAAAGGTGCAGCAGAGGTGAGGACTTTATCCCACGGTCCTTGGGATAAGGGTTCTTTACATAACACTACTCGTCGTTTTCCCGACGAGTCTCCTTGTCGACGTCTGGACGACGTGTCGACGAGTCAAGGTGGGTGTGGACGACTCGGTTGTGCGAGCAATACATAAACGAGGGAATCTTTTGGCATGGAACCCAGGACGAAAGTCCTACGGTTGACCTGATCAACACACGTCCACCACATAGTACTTATAAAATTGAAAAAATTATATTTATAATACCGAAAGACAAAAGTAGATTCCGCGAGTAAGGATGTACCATCAGAGTCCTTATTCTTCCGTCACCGGGACCCAGACGAGTGGTCCAGGGAAATAACGAGAGTAGTGTCTCTTGTTGAAACACCTCATATGTCGGACAACTGGGCGGGGTAAAAACGGTTCGTCTCGACCGAAAAGACGTTACCACTGGACAAAAAAAAAAAAGAAATAAACAACTACATAAATAAAACCGACACGACCGAGAAACAACAAGACCCCCGACAAGAGATCGACGTCACACGCCCGAAGAGCAACGTCACCGAAGATAATCACTCCTCCTGTCCGAGATCCGTGGTCCCGGAGAGACGACCGTGAGGGCTGAGATCTCGCGTCCGAATCGGCGAGGTGTCTCACGCTAGAAGGGTCTAGTTCCGGACTTGGTGGAGTCGTCCACTTAAGAAATGGTGCTTCGGTGGTCCCTTCGGGGAGTTCGCGGGAGAACTTTAGAGAGGTGGAAGTGACAAAGGACCCTCCGATCCAAAATTGAGCCAACGGGGTACTGAACTACAGGATGAAAACCTTCTGACCTTTAACCAGACTTGTCCTTTTCCATCCCGTCTCTCCAATCCTCTTTGGCTCCGTCCACTTTCCGTGGCTCTTTTTCGTCTCTGGCCTACGCTGTTTCCGGAGGACAAGGTCCCGGAGAGTAACGTCCTGTGTCGGGAGTAAGACGTGTGGTTTAGGAAGGAAGTGACCTACCTCGGTCCGGATGACATGTGTTATCCCTCACACTCATACTCACACATCACACACACACACACACACATAAAATTATACTGGACCCTTCCCGTCTAAGATTCTCAATATGGAAACGTGGGTAGGGCATTCTTGTCATACTTTTCCGTTTTTTCTATCCTGTGACTTTCGACTTGAGGGGTGCAACCATCCACGGGTCATACGATGACCTCTAGTCTCCTCTTTATTGAACTCTCCAACTTCTCTGTCTCGGTCTCGTTTTTGTTGTGGATCAACACCTACACTGACCACTACCTTCATTTCAGGCTACGATACTTCTCGTTTTACCGTATCCTTGGACCTTACAATCCAGGTACTTAGTTCCGTCTAACCTTCACCAGTCTGTCCTCTACCGATCTCACTTGCCGCTGTAAGATCCTTAGTCGTTTGATTTTACCTGACCTTACCCACTTAAATTGAGTCTACTGGTAATATAGATGATGACACCAGTTCTTAGGGAATCTTCTTTACCTCCTCGGCAGTGTCTTTTGTTTTCTCAGACTTTACGTCAGGAACCTACGTTAGAGTTTTTACTGTCTTACTAGAGACAAAGGTTCCGTTTGGAAAGTTATAGTGTCATTAGGTTCGGATACGGGGTTGGTCATTACGACTTCTTCGGTTTCAACTTCCCAAGATACTTCTGGATGTTCTGGAAGATCTTGATTGTGGGTTTTTCTACAGGAAAAGTAATATCCCCTGACCTTACGTTTTCATCCTTCAGTTCTTTGTGGACCTCATTGTCCGTTTAAACCGGAACCTCATGTCTACTTCGTCCCGTTTCCGATTATCTCAAAACGGTTCTCTTGTGTGACCAGTATCGTCTGTGGGAGAAGGTTGTTGTGTTCTCTTCTGAGACGTGTACCTGTAGTGGTCTACCAGTTGTGGTTTTAGTCTGACTAATATAAGAGACGTCGGTTTCTACTTCTTCGAGATATGTCAGTCGTTTTTGTTCTGGTCCTGACTGACACCGAGTCTAGTACTTGAGGAATAACGGTTTAAGTTTGAATTTAAGTTCTTTCATCCCTTTTGGTGATCTGGTAAGTCCATTCTGGATTTGGTTTAGGGAATACTAATATGTCACCTTATGCTAATATGTTACTTTCACTGTTTAGCTAAGTTCCCTAATTTAGACTATCTCACGGATTACTTGATACCTGACTCCAGGTACTGTAACATGTCCTCCGACCCTAGTTCCGGTTAGGGTTCTTTTTCTTTACGTTTTTCCGTTTTACCAACAGACTCCTCCGGAATGTTTATCGATTCTTTTCTTCTCTTCGATTTCCGTTTCCTCTTTTCCTTTCTATATGTGTTAACTTACGTTTCAAGGTTTCTTATCGTTCCTCTCTATTCTTTCGGAAGGAGTCGCTAGTTACGTTTCTTTATCTCCTTTTGTTATCTTACCCTTTCTGATCTCTAGACAAGTTCTTTTAATCTCTATGGTTCCCTTGTAAAGTACGTTTCTACCCGAGCTATTTCCTGTCTTTACCATACCTGGATTGTCTTCGTCTTCTATAATTGTCCACCGTTTTTATGTGACTTCTTGACATGTTTTTTCCAGAAGTACTGGGTCTATTAGTACTACTATACTAGTGAGTGGATCTCCGTCTGTAGGACCTCACACTTCAGTTCACCCGGAATCTTTCGTAGTGATGCTTGTTTCGATCACCTCCACTATCTTAAGGTCGACTCGATAAAGTTTAGAATTTTCTACTATGACACTTTCGCGACGTGAGTTATACGGTCGTTTAAACCTTTTGAGTCGTCACCAGACCTTTACCAATCAAAAGTAAAGTTAGGGTTTCTTTCCGTTACGGTTTCTTACGAGTTTGATGGTGTGTTAACGTTAGTAGAGTGTGTAATCGTTTCATTACGAGTTTTAAGAGGTTCGGTCCGAAGTTGTCATGTACTTGACACTTGAAGGTCTACAAGTTCTACCTAAATCTTTTCCGTCTCCTTGGTCTCTAGTTTAACGGTTATAAACGACCTAGTGACTTTTTCGTTTTCTCAAGGTCTTTTTGTAGATGAAGACGAAATAACTGTTATGGTTTCTGAAACTGACACACCTAGTGTCGTTTGACACCTTTTAAGAAGTTCTCTACCCTTGTGGTCTGGTGGACTGGACGGAAAGCTCTTTAGACATAGGTCCAATCCTTCGTTGTCAATCTTAACCTGTACTTTGTTGTCTGACCAAGATTTGACCCTTTCCTCATGCAGTTCCCACATATGACAGTGGGACGAATAAATTGAAGATACGTCTCATGTAGTACTCTTTGCGACCCGACCTTCTTCGTGTGCGACCTTAGTTCTAACGGACCTCTTTATAGTTATTGGAGTGTATACATCTTCTGTGGTGGGAATACCGTCTTTCGTTTTTCCTTGATTTCTCGGAGAACTACTTTCACTTTTTCCTCTCACTTTTTCGACCGAATTTTGAGTTTTAAGTCTTTTGATTCTAGTGTCGTAGACCAAGGTAGTGAAGTACCGTTTATCTACCCTTTTGTCACCTTTGTCACACTCTGAAATAAAACCCCCCGAGGTTTTAGTGACGTCTACCACTGATGTCGGTACTTTAATTTTCTACGAACGAGGAACCTTTCTTTCGATACTGGTTGGATGTGTCATATAATTTTTCGTCTCTGTAATGAAATGGTTGTTTTCAGACAGATCAGTTTCGATTCCAAAAAGGTCATCAGTACATACCTACACTCTCAACCTGATATTTCTTTCGACTCTCGGTTTCTTAACTACGAAAAAAAGGGGGTTGACATCACAACCTTTTCTGAGAACTCTCAGGTAGCCTGACGTTCCCATAGGTTGGTCAGATAGGATTACCTTTAGTTAGGACTTATAAGTAACCTTCCTGACTACGACTTCGACTTTGAGATTATGAGACCGGTGACTGAGTAAACTTTTTTGGGACTAGGACCCTTTCTAAATTCACCCCTCCTCTTGCCCTACTGTCTCCTACTCTACCAACCGACCGTAGTGACTGAGTCACCTTCACTCAAACTCGTTCGATGCCCTCAAACACTACCCGTCCCTTCGAGGTGCACGACGCCAGGCACCCAAACGTCTCTCAGTCTTTACTGTCACTCACTTGACTTGACGTCCTGAAGTGTTCAATGACTAAACCACTGATGATCGACCGGATGAATCACGCCGTTTGGTGTGATTCGAGGTGGAGAAACACACCTCGATTCTACACAACCAGAAAGAGGTGACAAACGTTTAAAGATACCTCATCAAGGATGATGGGTTACCCCACATATACAAGGTTCTCTTTTGATTGGGAATTTTGTGAGACTTTTTCACAATTGAGGTTTCGATTTGAAAATCATCAAGAGAATAAGGGTTGAGTAAAAAATTTTCCTTTCGAAACCTAAGAGGATATGTCAATAGATCGATGGATTGATGGTTGTTCTAAGTATAGTCTCCTGTCGTTTTAAAAGAACAATTTCCTAGTCTACCATTTCTAAAATCCGAGACGAGTGGTAATGTCAGATAGTTTTGTTGAGCTTACACGAAAACACTGAACTTTTGTTCAGTGTTTTACTATTTTTACTTAGTCAACACAAAGTTATTTTGTAATAAATGTTTTAGTCCGTCGACTGGCCTCAATCGGGTGCCCGATGTCAAACGACGGAAGACTGTGTCTGATTTATATACGACCTTCTCCCTAGACACCAGAACATTACAACGGCTACAGCTCTACCCTGGTGTTAAAGAGCATTTACATTTTTGGAGAGGAAATAAAAGAGGTTCTCAGACCAACAACGTATAAAATAAAATTTATGTTCATGTGTGGATTTTGGTTTTATAAGTCTCAAACTTATTTATCCGTCTCTTTTTGCAATACAACACTGGAAGTCTAGTTTGTTACAAGTGCGGAAGTAATTAAAATGTGTATAAATCCCCTATGGATCCTATATTTAATGACACGATTCATAATGTGTCCTATGTATACCTATTCTAAATCTAAGAAGGTAGTCTTTCAATTGTGGGGTTGTCCCTTTTTATTGTGTCAGTATTCATATATATTACATTCTATATGTTTTATTGTACAGTGTTTTCTTTATTTTTGTGTAAAAAGATCTACTCCCTCTTTAATAAGAACTAACTGAACTCCTTTACATCTCGAAACTCTCTTTCTAGTTTCAGGAAAAGTACTTCTTTTATACTATATACATGGTCCAGAAAATCAGGATCCGTTCATCTTTAATCTTTCCGTTATAACTCTCCTGTATTTTTTGTTTCTTTTGTTGTATTTGTTTTCAGGTTATCACTTTTCTTTCGTCTCTGACATACCCGATTTTTACTTATTAAAAACGCTAGACTTCGAATATGGTAAAAACTTGAGATAAATCCTTTTTTTATGTTATAATATGTGTTTTTACTTATTGTACAGACATTACTCTTCAGTGTTGTTTACTCTTTGAAAAATTTCGTTCGTTTAGGATGTTTATAGTGTTCTAAGTCTGTGATACCTTGTGAACTTAATACTATGGTGGATTGTGTGGAGAGGGACCACTGACCGATAGGAGTAGTTAGGACAGAGGTGTCCTGTTTCTTCTATTGAGCCCGAAAGGAGATCGTGTCAACTAGAATGACACAAATGAACGTTATCATATATTTTCAAAGAAAGTCGAAGTGTTTAATAGATTATTATTATCCATTTTAAAATCCTGTCGACAGTTTAAATCCTTGGAGAAAGACACTATAAAGCCCAGTAAAGTTTCGAAAGACACGTCACTAATTGACCTTTATAAGGAACCTGACTACTATTTAGATAGCACTGAGTGACTACAGGAGTACACCACCGTATAGTGATTAAAATACAATAAAAACAATCTCCTTCATAATGTACAGTTCTTAAAGTTAGAAAATAGTTATACGAGTATGTAGTACGAGGTAGTATTAGTCTAATAGTTTGTCAAATTCTTGTATAAGTGACCCCTGAAACGACCGCCAGGTCACCGACTCTGAGACGTGAGGGTTATGTCCCCCAGGGTCAAGTTAAGGACTAGCCCCTTGATCTAGGGTGTACGGTGTTATGTCTCGAGTCTACGGTGGTTTTGCCTCTAATTTCTATGGTTCACGGCGTTAATTCTAGATCGTGTCGGTTTGTTTATTTTTCCTGGAGAGGTAATTCAAGTAAACGTTTCATCACGAAAGGGAATCACTTAAATCTCTCGTTTGTGTATACTACTTTTTCGGCAGTCTTTCCATTATAGACAACAGGTGACTTGTGACTTATCGAAATTAATGTTTAATACATAAAGACGTCAAACCACTAAAATAATGGAGAAAGTTATTAGTTGACGTGATCATCGTGAAGTCAACAAAATTTACAAATTTTTTAAATTTGCTTCATGCATGGTTGAATGTTCGAGTATTTTAATTATGATGTAGGCGCACTACTTATTGTTTTAAATAGTACTATATAAAAATCACGGTAGATCACAAATTTCCCGAAGTATCTCATTTCACTTTCAGCGAGTCGACGTAGACTGAGAAACGCTGAGGTACCTAAGTATGTCGGGTACCTTAAGAGGTCCGGTCTTATGACCTCACCCATCGGAAAGGGAAGAGGTCTCCTAGAAGGGTTGGGTCCCTACTTTGGGTCCAGAGGACGCAACGTCCTCCTAAGAAATGGTCGACTCGACGGTCCTTTCGGGAGTGTCTCATTTATAAATAGTTAAATAGTATCTCACTCATTTGTACGTTTGTTACATCAAAATTTTAAACACAGTTGTATATAAGAAGCTAAGATATAGGGTCAGTAAGGTAGATTCTAAAATATAATTTAGACTGTTATTTTCTTAACATTGTAATACACTCGAATGTCTTTGACAGTACTTTATTTTCCTTAATTCAGTAGGGAAGTGATTAAAATATCCTCTACAGTCAGTCCTGTAGTCGATACATTCTGTCTGTCCGTTCTTATAGGTTACTTCTTTTCTGTTGGAGAAGTTATTTACCACGACCTTCTTGATCTGTCGATGTACATTTTTTTTACTTTAATCTTGCAAGGGATTGTGGTATGTGTTTTTGTTTGAGTTTACCTAATTTCTGGATTTACATTCCGGTCTTCGATATTTTGAGGATCTCTTTTGGTATCCTTTTGTGAGAAACTGTATTTAGTGTCGTTCTAGGAGAAACTGGGTGGAGGATCTCATTACCTTTATTTTTGTTTTCCCTGGATTAATTTTAATTTTCGAAAATGTGTCGTTTCCTTCGATAATTACTCCAATTTTCGGTTAGGAGTCTTATCCTCAACATTCGTTTCGTTGACTGTTTTCTAATTAGAGGTTTTATATGTTCGCCGAGTACGTCGAGTTATAGTCTTTTTGTTTGTTGGTTAGTTTTTTACCCGTCTTCTAGATTTGTCTGTAAAGAGGTTTCTGTATGTCTACCGATTGTTTGTGTGTTTTTCTACGAGATGTAGTGAGTAATAATCTCTTTACGTTTAGTTTTGATGTACTCCATGGTGAAGTGTGGTCAGTCTTACCGGTAGTGGTTTTTTAGATGTTTGTTATTTATAACCTCTCCTACACCTCTTTTCCCTTGGGAGACCGTAACAATCACCCTTACGTTTAACTATATTGGTGATACCTTTTATTGTACCTATAAAGAAATTTTTGATCTTTATTTTGATGGAATACTGGGTCGTTAGGGTAATGCCCCGTATATGGGACTCTTTTGGTATTAAGTTTTTCTGTGCGCATGGTTTTACAAGTGACGTCGTGATAAATGTTGACGGTCCTGTACTTTCGCGGGATGTACAGGTAGCTGTCTACTTACCTGTCTACACCATGTTTACATGTTGTCCTATAATGAGTCGACATTTTTCTTTCCGTTAACTCAGTCCACTTGACTCCACCTACTTGGATCTCGTACAATGTATCTCACTTCAATTCAGTCTTTCTCTTTTTGTTTATAGGATGTAATTGTGTATATATACCTTAGATCTTTTTACCATGACTACTTGGATAAACGTCCCTTCCTTACCTGGGTTTCCACTCCTGTCAGAACGCTTGTTCCTCCCCTTCCTCTCCCACCCTGTGCAGGTCTCTCACCGTGGTTGTACATGTGTGGTCGTGTGCACGTTGTCGATCGATCACCCTTCGTCGACACGTCGTGTCCGTCGAATGGGCCCACGAGAACACTACTGGATCTCTCCACCCCACCCCGCTCCACCGTCCTTCCGGGTCCTCCCTCCCCTATATACATGTGAATCCCGATTAAGCGTAAAACACGTCGTCTTTGGTTGTGTTGTAACATTTCGTTAATAGGAGGTTAAATTTGTGTGTGTGTGTGTATGTGTGTTTACCTAAGCAAAAGTAACTTTAGAGGTCTATTTTACAAAGTAAGTCAGAATACAGATCTTCCTATACAAACTTAGTTTGGTTCAACTTGAATTTGACAATACACAATAGAGGAATTTAATTTTTTTATATATATACTAATTGAAATATAGGCATAATTTGCAAAATATTTTTCAAAATGAATCGGTGGACGACGACAGGGGCGGCTGAGGCGTGGTAAGGAGCACTACCTACTTTTGGCTCAAGTTCCAACTCTCGGGCGACGCCAGATGTCGGCCTGCGGTTCCTGAATGTAATTCATGACGTAGTGTAAGCAGTTGTCGCTTCGGTCCAGGTGCACGAAGTGGGAGGTCCGGCGGGTCGTCGACGGGGTCGAACCCCAGGACGAGGCGCCCCTGTCCGTGTCGGTGAGGTCCGACTCGGGACGGTACGACCTGACGGAGACAGGACCCGGTGCACGTGGGCGGCGTTCCTCCGGTCGATGTTGGTGACCGACTGCGGGTGCCGGGAGTAATCGGACTCGATAAGCACTGAAGTCGAGTGACGGGTACCACCAGAGCTGCTGGCGGACAAGAGGCTGAGCTCGCGCTAGTAGAGACTTGGACGTCCTGCACTGTGCGTGAGTGTCCGAGACGTCCTCGATAGCACCGGTGAGAACCTTTGAGACGCGGGAGAGACGCGACCGACATAGGGGGCTCAAGGAGTGTTGATTGATTGGTCTCGCGCGTGCGGCTGCTGCAGGAGGGCCCGTGTGCGCGCGTGTGCGTCGTCGGCCTCCTCTGTAGGAGTGCCACACCTGACGGTTGGAACTCGCGAAGACGTTTCACGAGGACCCAGAGTCACTGTGGCGACTCTCGGACGACGCGTGGAAGGTCGACCCGGACCTTCACAACGGGAGGTGCGAGAGGTCCCACCGGTCGTAAAACTTCCCGACGCGAAAGGAACCACCCATGAGTGTTTGGTGCGGTCACGGACCATGGGACCTCGAGTGCACCGTCACGGCACAAAAACACCCACCTCTGCTGATAGTCAGCCCGGTCTGGTTCGAGTCCAAGTACGAGTGCCTGTAGGAATAACAGAGACCGGAGTTCTGGAACAGGTAGAACTTGATGTCGGTGGACCGTTGTTACTGCCCGTCTTGGGCAGCCGCGCTTGTGTCAAGGCGAGGTTCCTCCACAGGTTCTCGTCGCACCATATGCTACACGACCATGTGTCGCAGCGTCGCGAGATGAACGTCTCGCTCCTCGGTCCAGTGACGTACCAGTAGTCCGTGCACCCGTTGTCGTTCACACAGGACCTAATCATGTGTCGTCTCGCCTACGACCCGCCATGATTGTCCGACCTTGACGTGTTGTGTAAGCTCCTGAGCGAGGACCGGTTAGGGGAGTGCGGCCTGGACCTCGGCGACGGTTTGGTACGGTCGCGTACTAGGAGACGTGTCTACAGTTGGGTCTCGATGTCTCGAAGGTTGGCCACGACAGCGACGAGGCAAACCGAAGGAGAACGTTCGTGTCGAACCTGCTACCCCGTCGGGCCACCGATTGGGTGAGAAGACGGTCGTGTGGCGTAACTTGTGTGGAAGTCTCAGACGTGTACGAAGACCTCGTGCTCTACTTCGCGGGACAGGATCTCGCTCAACCCGAACACCGGTGACGGACGACACGGAACGCTCTTCTCTCGTCACCGGTGGAGGGGGTCACCGAAATGACCACTGTGGTTTACCCGTGAGGGTTCGACTCCGTGGGGTCTACGGGTGGTGGATTCCGGCACTGGTATGTCGAGGGGGTATTGATGAGGACAGGGGTCCCGAGGAGTCCGGGGGTCTTCTTTATTTCGATCACGGTAGGGTCCCTGTCTCCTCGGACCGGACAATGTCAGGTACCCCAGTGTTTTTCAGCCCGTGCTGACTTAACTGGATGGTGGATAATAGTTTTTTTTTTTTTTTTTTAAAAAAAATTTATTTTTCAAAATGAATCATCTGGATCATCTGAATCATCTGAATCATCCAAATACTATTGGTTTTGGTTTGCGAATTCAAGAAATTAGTTTTGTGTTGAACGAACTAAAATCATAAAATAGGTATTGTTGATTATGGTCCAATTGTTTTGTCTTCAAATAAAGTCGATACAACAATACACACACACACTTTGTATTTTTTTATTTTATTTTATTTTAAGACGTCAGTGTTACTCTTTTTTGCTCCCTATATCCATTGTTTAAACAAGAAAGGGAAGAAAAATGATAATTAAGTAACAGATAGATTTCGTCGACCTAAATGTACGATAATTTAAGTACAACGAGAATCTTAATCTCCAATTCTGACTCTGTTACCTTTGTTCAATGTCGAAAACTTTTTGGTATGTATGATGTCCATGGTGTTCTAGGTCTTTTATAGTAGTAGTAAAATAGGATTCGATTAAATTTTTTTTTTTTTAGTCTCATCCTTTGACGTGAGGGAATCCGAGTGTGGCCGGAAACATTCCCACGTCGTTACGGGGCTTTCTTCCTAAGAGTGCCCTGATTTCAATCACGAAAATGCAACTTCAGTACGAGGGTGGACCCAGGATCCTCTGAGTCCGTGTGCATTGGGTACAGAGTTAAACGAACACAGACGTCTCCGTCAGTAAGGGTCTTACGAGTTACATCCGGTTCGGACGTGTCCGGTCCTCGGTGAGATAGTCTCGGTGAGAATAGTCTCATACTATTCTGAGACAGAAATACCGGGGGGTCCTTCAATACCTTTGTTGCCTATGCAATAAAGTTCTTCAATTGTTAGTTGTCACACTGTACGACTTGCGGTCAGTTAGACTTCCCTCCTCTTTCTTTACCCCATTTTCGGTTCACTCACCACAGACCGACCTTTAAGGGAACGAACTGTGACTTAGAACCTCTCGCCGTCACCGTCATCCACACACACCCACATACACGCTTAGACACACACAACTGACCGTTCGTCGTGTCTATTCGGTGAAGTTGACCATTAAACTTCTCATGCAAAACGACACTTAAGGAGAGACTAGGTTTTCATATACATAGAAAAGAGAGCACACTCTCCGAGAGTTGATTGAACGATATGGAAGGTCCATGAGTTTTTTATATGAGACTTACTAAAAAGGGAAGTTTTTAAGAATCACGTTTCCTCTTTAAAAAAATACCCATCTCTCCTTCGTTAAAAATTGAGTAACCAAAGACGAATTAGGTCCACGATAATTTAAGGCGGATGGCTAATCTCAAAGTCACATTTTTCTCGAGGGGTTTTTATAAAGAACTTAGTAAGTAGGAATTGGGATTATCGTTACACATTAGACCAAAGTCACTTACCAACTTAGTCCAGACCGTTAAGATTGGATGTTAGTTAATTTCGTGATCAGGAGTTTGACTGACATCTTCGTGTTTGTTCTTTTTTATAGTGTTTAAACTAGATGATAACACTAAACGGGTATTCAGTAGTAAACGCGGAGATTAATCGAGTAAATTTTAACAAAGTTTAAGTTATGTCACGTAATATTTCGGGTATCAAAAGTAATTTTATAAAATTTCGATGTACGATAAAATTTTAAAAAAAGGTTTTTATTCAAACAACCTTTCGATGTATCACATAAAAAAATGAACATTCTTAATGAAAAATAAATTGGGTAGATAAGATAGAAGAAAAGGCACATCTTGAAGAGTTCGTCTTCTTTTGTGAAAAAATCTCTTAATAGATTTTTCGGGGTTAGTATTGATGAAAGTAATTAAGAAGGGTTATAAAGTGTTGAAAGAAACCTGTCTTTCAGAAGGATTATTTGTGTATAAGATCGCCCAAGCTAGGGAGCCATCCCTTCTAGGGGATCTCTTCCCTTACCGTTGGGTGAGGTCATAAGAACGGACCTTTTAGGGTACCTGTCTCCTTGGACCTCTCGATGTCAGGTATCTCAGCGTTTCTCAGCCTGTACTGACCCGTTGTGTCGTGCGTGTGTGCGAAATTTAAACGTGTCACAATATACAGTTTACGTAACGTTAAACTTTTTTATGGACTCTAGTAAAAGATTTCAGGACATGAGTGTCTTTAAGTTATAATCAAGTAGTAACGGAAAGTATGTACACTTTTTATTCGAAATTCTACGGAACACTTCGAAAAGAGATAAACCATTTATTCAGAAAGGGGGCGGGGGGGGGGGTCCAGAAGTGACATTTGGGAGATTCTGTTGCATAAAATAAATGAATTTATAAGTAAGTAACAAGTAAATAAATTGTAACTTTAGGAAAGAACTAAGGTCTTGTCGAATTTTCGAATAGGGAGTTGTATGTCTAAATTCCCTATTAAAAGTCCTATTTCGTGTTTCCTTTAGTTTCTATTCTTTTATAAATTTTTAATTTATTCACTCACCGTAATATTCTCCTTCTTGTTCACGAAAGTTTATATTCCCACTTACGATAACAAGTTAAGTGGTATTCGACCAAAGTACTAAACTTCAAGATTGTAAGGATGTTACCACTTTTAGTAATTGACTATATGATCTCGAATTTCTACCGACATGGTGTGTCTCAGAATTACAAGAGGACGGGTGTCATGAATCCCTGATAACTCCTCCAACAGTAACCCATCACGGAGCTAACCTGTGTGGGTCATGACGGACCTCTCGTTTCCTTACCCTAGTTGTCCCAGAAAAACGAACTCTCTAGTTCTTCGTAGTACGCCCCCTTTCAGTGAGACCTCTTTGTCTCTTCCGTGTGTACGACACTAGTTCGTGGCACTCAGTGTAGTCTCCGCGTCCTTCGTCCGAGAGGGGTGCCCACTATACTGACCGTTCCTGTAAAATACCTGGGTCACTCGCTAGCCTCATGTTATCGGACCTTTTGTTTGGTTTGGTCGAGTACACCCGACCCCTTACCTTTGACATACGATGTCCTACTGGACGTCCTCTCTCGTATAAAATATCCGAAACGGAAATTTGAATGGGGTTTGGACTGACGAGAGTCAAAGAGACAGAGGTAGTGGGACCAGATTCGGTGACAAAAGAGAAAGACCTAGTGACGTTATTGAAGGATGGGTTGAAGGACGAGGGTGAGAAATTGGGAAGAACTAATAAAAGTGTGACGTCGGTCTGTCTAGATAAATTTTATATTAATTCCAGTACGGTGAGAAGATGGATTTTAATAACTATCGAAGGATAATGTAAATCTTATTTCAGTTGGAAGGAATACAACTGTATTCGTCGGGAGGTGCACGAGGAGGGACCTATGTAGTCGTTGGAGTAGATGGTGAAAGAGAGGTTTGACCCGTGGGACAAGAATTTATATAGGTCCTATTTATTTATTTGGATTGAACTGAATCGTCGTCGTCGTCGTCCGAAAATGTCAACGGAATGGGAAACGGAGTTTGTAGGAAGAGTAACTATGGACGAACGACCTTGAGGTGAACTAACTGAGTAGTCTATAAATGACATAGACTAACTCCTTGACTCGTTGGTTGTCCTACTTCGAGAATGGACATCTTAGTACTGCCTTGTGAACGTTCAGTCTTAACATGAGTCCACTTAGATATGTCGTCGAGTCAATCTGAGTCCATTAGTAAAGGGACGGTAGGGGTCGTCCGGTGGTAATGGTTAGTGGAATGTGGAATAATTACAGAAGAAAAGTTACAGACTATACTGACGGTGGATAGTGCCAGAAGATAGTGTGTACGGAATGAAAACAAGAAGTATCGTGAATGTCAATATTAAATATGTCAGTTGAGAGGATTAGACATTGAAGATGTAGGTTCCTGAGTTGGTTACACCTAGTTTTTTGAAACTTTTTTTTCAAGGTTTCTCGTTTTGAACTTAAACATCGTACGACTGTTAATAAATGTATCGTAAACGTAACATAACCCATAAGATACATTAGACCTCTATTAAATTTTATATGTCCTTCTACACGTGTCCAATATGTGTTTATGATATGGTAGAATACCAGAAGGGGCCACCGAGCCTACCATTTCTTAGTGGGACGTTACGTCCTCTGGACCCAAACTAGGGACCCAACCCTTCTACGGGACCTCTTCCCGTACCGTTGGGTGAGGTCATAAGAACGGACCTCTTAGGGGTACCTATCTCCTCGGACCGGTCGGTGTCAGGTACCCCAGTGTTTCTCAACCTGTACTGACTCGCTGATTCGTGTTATTATGGTAGAATATGTTCTCTGAACTCGTAGACTACTATATCCATAAACCCCACCCTCTACAACCTTAGTTATGGGACGTCTACGGTTTCCTACCGACATGAATAGACAGACACCCAACTGATAGATACTACCTTGAATGTAGTGACTTTACGTCCAAGATACACTCGTCTTTGAAACTAAAGAAGGGTCGTCGTGGTGGGGAACACGAATCTTGTCATTAACCATGAATCCCACGAGTTATATATGAATAACCAATTTCCTTACTGATTTACTCTTCGAGAGCTATACCGTCTCATTAAATTCCTTCCGATCTCAAAGGTCCAGTATTCGTCTCTGACTTGGTACCCTTTTAGATAAACTATATCAGACTACTTTGTGAAGTGTGGACCTTACACTTCAGTTCGCCCAGAATCTTCCGTAGTGATGCTTGTTTCGATCACCTCCACTACCTTAAGGTCAACTCCATAAAGTTTCGGACTTTCTACTACGACACTTTCACGACGTGAGTTATACGGTCGTGTAAACCTTTTGAGTCGTCACCGGTGTCCTGACCTTTTCCAGTCAAAAGTAAAGTTAGGGTTTCTTTCCGTTACGGTTTCTCACGAGTTTGATGACGTGTTAACGTGAGTAGAGTGTGCGATCATTTCATTACGAGTTTTAGGAGGTTCGGTCCGAAGTCGTTATGCACTTGGCACTTGAAGGACTACAAGTTCGACCAAAATCTTTTCCGTCTCCTTGGTCTCTAGTTTAACGGTTGTAGGCGACCTAGTACCTTTTTCGTTCTCTCAAGGTCTTTTTGTAGATAAAGACGAAATAACTGATACGGTTTCGGAAACTGACACACCTAGTGTTAGTTGACACCTTTTAAGACTTTCTCTACCCTTATGCTCTGGTGGACTGGACGGAGAACTCTTTGGATATACGTCCAGTCCTTCGTTGTCAATCTTGACCTGTACTTAGTTGTCTGGCCAAGGTTTATCCTTTTCCTCATTCAGTCCGACATATAACAGTGGGACGAATAAATTGAATATACGTCTCATGTAGTACTCTTTGTGACCCGACCTTCTTCGTGTTCGACCTTAGTTCTAACGGGCCTCTTTATAGTTATTGGAGTCTATACGGCTACTCTGGTGAGAATACCGTCTTTCACTTCTCCTTGAGTTTTCGGAGAACTACTTTCACTTTCTCCTCTCACTTTTTCAACCGGATTTCGAGTGGTAAGTCTTTTGCTTCTAGTACCGCAGACCAGGGTAGTGAAGTACCCTTTATCTACCCCTTTGTCACCTTTGTCACAGTTTGAAATAAAAAGACCCGAGGTTTTAGTGACGTCTACTACTAACGTCGGTACCTCCACCCTCCCCCAAGTACAAACCCTTGCGTACATTCTTAATTTCTAAAATTTTAATTTTTTTATTTTATTTTATTTTGTAAAATTTAGAATTTTTTTTATTTTTATTTTTTTATTTTCTGCCAATGAGAAACCTTCCTTTCAATACTGGTTGGATCTACCGTATAAGTTTTCGTCTCTGTAATGAAACGGTTGTTTCCAGGTAGATCAGTTCCGATACCAAAAAGGTCACCAGTACATACCTACACTCTCAACCTGACATTTCTTCCGACTCACGGCTTCTTAACTACGAAAACTTGGTACCACAACCTCTTCTGAGAACTCTCAGGGAACCTGACGTTCCTCTAGGTTGGTCAGGTAAGACTTCCTCTAGTCAGGACACTAAAGAAACCTTCCTGACTACGATTTCGACTTTGAGGTCATGAAACCGGTGAAGTAGGCTTCCCAACTGAGTAACCTTTTCTGAGACTACGACCCTCTCTAACCCCCGTCCTCCTCTTCCCCTACTGTCTCCTACTCTACCGACCTACCGTAGTGACTGAGCTACCTGCACTCAGACTCACTTGACGTCCTCAACCACTACCTGTCCCTCCGGACCGCACGACGCTAAGTACCCCAACGTTTCCCAGCCTGTGTTGACTCGCTGACTTGGTATTGACATTGACTACTTTGTGAAACTCAAGGACCGTGACTCTTGACTGTCAACTTAAACTTACAAATTTTCAGTAGAGTTTCGTTTTCAGATGCGAACTAGAAGAGGGTCCTGACCACAAAGGACAGAACAATTTACCATGGTGAGGAGAGAGGTCCATAGGTGCAAGGGACACCAGGAGAAACGAAGGTAATCTTACGACAAGAAGAAGTAAGACAACGTGCGAGTGAGTACTCGAGTCAATTAAAGATGAGTAAAAAGTCCAGACACTATCCAATAGAAAATGTCTTTGCTCTTATGAAGGACAGGGAACATTGGAAGGGGTCTTGGAACGGAGAACGACATTTCTTCGTCTCGGCGAAAGGGGAAGGAAACTTGGACCCGACCGGAAACACCGACGAAACTCTTGTCTTATCTCCTCTTCGTTGTGGTGCGATGTCGAAGACCGACCGAGACAGGGAGACTGTTACGAACCTGACCCTTGGGTGGGTAAGTAACAATCACCGCTTCAGGACCGACATTCGTCTCTGATGGCTCCCCATAAGACCAGTCTTCAGGGACGGATGTCCGTCGACTCACTCGTGAGTCTTCTGAGACTAAGACTGGAATCTTCGGTGGAGGGGTGCACGGAGATTGTGTCTGTGCCCCGGAAACCTAGCAGGTAACCTCGGAGGTCTGTGAATACCTCGTCTGTTATTTTATGTGGACGACACAGGACTGGTGTGGGTAGTGGACGTGTGTCTGGAATACTGGTTGTCTTTCCAAACAAAGTACGGTGCTTTGACCCGGTTGACAAGTGGATTATTGTCCATTGAGTGTCTCTAGAGTAAGTTTCAAGGTCGGGTTTCCTTTGGAGGAGGTCTACCCCGTCTTGGAAGAAAGTCTTGAGGTATAGGGAGAGAGAGTTTCATTTCAAAATACAAATGAAAACACTAATAAACTGAGATTTAAGATTTCATACCATTCAGATAGACAACGAGTGACTAAAGGTAGAAAATCGAACTAAGGGATTCAGTTTATTTTAGTCTTTCGTACTACAACTTAAAGATAATAAAATTACACTCACGGTTCGGATCTAGATACTGAAAGAAACCCACTTTCAGATGATAAGTATATGGTAAAGAGAAATAATGAAACGTATAAGAAAATAGAGTGATTCACTGCGGTACATTTTAAAATTTTATGATGAATCGTACAATTATAGATGAAAATAATCAATTATAGACCTATAATTATAAAATTACGGAAGTTAATGGACCATCTCTAATTTAATGAATTACTAGAGAATAAAGAATAAGTATAGGGTTTGAAACAAAGACATTAACGAGACTAAAACAATCTTTGATGTCCTAGACTAATATGTATAAGGTCCGTAAAACTCGTAAGTAAAGTTCCAAAGGACTCTTGGAGAAAATTCTATACTGTCATTCTTGTACCTGTAGTCTCCGCCTTTAAGGATCCAAATTTACGAAAAACTCGGTAAGTTGTCAACACACTAGAACCCTTTCTTTGAATGTCGTTAAGATAACGGAACACTTTCTCCCGTCTAACTAATAGGAACGGTCATGTCATAAGGAAACATACGGGGGAGTAGGGAGCCGTACTCTTGGATATTCACTAGTCCACCGTCAAATATCAACGTCCAAGTTACCTAGTGAAGGACAATAGGAAACCTCCTGCGGGGGTGGAAAGGAAGGTAGCGGGTCCTTAGTCCTAGAGGTGGGTCGGATCGTCTCCGATGTCCTTACTCTTGGTACTCTAGACATTCACTGAGTGACTTTCACCACCCCTCTCGTAGTGAACTGATCATTCCTTAGGTCTTTCTTTTTCCCAAAGAATCGAATAGAACTGGACGTTCTCAGGATTTTAAGAATAGAACCTTCTTTTCAATACTGGTTGGATCTATCGTATAAGTTTTCGTCTCTGTACTGAAACGGTTGTTTCCAGGTAGATCAGTTCCGATACCAAAAAGGACACCAGTACATACCTACACTCTTAACCTGACACTTCTTTCGACTCGCGGTTTCTTAACTACGAACACTTGACACCACAACCTCTTCTGAGAACTCTCAGGGAACCTGACGCTCCTCTAGGTTTGTCAGGTAAGATTTTCTCTAGTCGGGACCCTAAAGAAACCTTCCTTACTACGATTTCGACTTTGAGGTCATGAAACCGGTGGAGTACGCTTCTCAACTGAGTGACCTTTTCTGAGACTACGACCCTCCCTAACCCCCGTCCTCCTCTTCCCCTACTGTCTCCTACTCTACCGACCTACCGTAGTGACTGAGCTACCTGTACTCAGACTCACTTGAGGCCCTCAACCACTACCTGTCCCTCCGGACCGCACGACGCTAAGTACCCCAGCGTTTCTCAGCCTGTGCTGACTCGCTGACTTGACTTGACTTGACTTACTTTTCAGTGCAATCACTGATATTGATATTTCTATCACTTTCTACGATAAGCGATTGTAATATTTCACAAGATGAAATGTGATATTTCAAAAAGTGATATTTCTATCACTTTTACAATCAGAGAGTCAGCATAGGTTGAGAAACACTGGGGTACCTGACATCGGGCGGTCCGAGGAGACAGGTACCCTAAGATGTCCGTTCTTATGACCTCACCCATTGGTACGGGAGGAGGTCCCCTTAGAAAGGTTGGGTCTATAGTTTGTACGAAGAGAATGCAGAGGACATAACCGTCCACCGTCGTCATCGTCGTGGTCGCGGTGGATCCTTCGGGTCTTTAGATGGATGATGAACAATTTTTGGAACGACTTACGAATGGTATGTAATACTATAGATTAATATGATTTTATTATATTGGTTTCCTATCCATGATAATAGTGAATGTTGTTGTTGTTAAAACAACAAAGGTCTGAACGGTTGTTACCGATAGTCCTAAGAAATTTTATAGATATTGTCATATAAAAATTCAATACTTTTTATTTAAGAAATTTCCTGTATAGACAACGTGTTCGTTCCCTACTTATATTGACCCCAATAAAAAAAAATTGACCCCAATAAAATTTAAGAAAATTTCTTTTAGAGTCGAACAGAAGAGAGATACGAATAAAGATGTTACACCGGTTTTTAGGATTACGGCTTAGTCACGAACACCGTAAAGGTACCGTTGTGTAGTTCCATGGAAGTGGCATTCCGACAGAAGTGAATTATCGTAGTATTTGTTAAGTGGACTAATACCCGATAATTCTCCGATCTGTGTTCGTATACTTTCCCCTTTTTTCTTTCCCTTCGAAGAAAATTACAAGAAACCTTATGTAAAACCGTTAGGGATTATTCGGTTCTATTCTTCTACGACATTTTACGATTTAATAAGAACGACAACCTAAAACGTTTGGAAGTTCTCGTAGGGTCGAGTGACTGAAACGTCTTCACGAAAACGTTTTAGGTCCCACAAAAAAGAGACATGTTTCATCCAAAACTTAATAAAAAGAAAGAATGAGGGAGTAATAGGTCGTTTTTTAAGAAAAGAGGGGTGTAACTTGTGTTTCACAAAGAGTGTGTTTTCACTCTTTCAAATACTGTGTGAACATAATACATATACAATAAAATTCGGTTCTCTGTCTCTTTATCTCATATATTAACCCCTAAAATACAGCCCCTGTCTCGGGTCTTTCCCTTGTCGAAAAATTTTGACAGTAAGTGTTATAAATTCAGGTGGATTTGTGTACACGATACGACTCTCCGTGGGATCGTTGACTGTCTCATCTGACTGGAGTGGAGACGTAACTCTGAAAGGTTCATCTTGGGAGTGACTTCATACAGATCCAACAGTCGGTTACAACTTTAGAAACAGATATAAGAGTAAAAGAATTAAAGATCCTACTTTTTTTATTTCATGAGGACCCTCTTCTGTACACAATTCAGTGTAATTTCAATTACTCAAAATAGTTTGTACCATAAAATGACAGATCGACAAATCTAGTGGGTGGGAGTTGATAGAAATTCGTTTCCCCCCATTTTGGTGAAGGGAAATCCATATGTGAATATACGGACGTTCGACTGAAAAATTCAAGAAGGGGGCGTCCGGAGGAACGACACGTAAAGTGTAAAACTGACGTTGAATGAGGGGTGGGAGATCAAGACGGGGATACAAGTATGTCATACAAAGTGGGTACCTGTCGAAAGGTCTCCTAGTTAAAGTTCCTAGACCAAATTAACTGTAAACTTTCAAAAGTAAGTTTCCTCAGAGAGAAGAGACTGTTACTGTGTTAAAATGGTCCTTGAGTAATCGTTTTACTAGCAAGTTGTTCCAATTGTGAAACTAGACTGTCTCGTGGTGTCTTTCCCGTCTTATAATTTATTTCTATTATGTCGGAAAGTTATAGTGTTCTTGGAAAACTATACTGACTCAATTCGTGACATACCTCTAGTCAACTGTTTCGTTGGCCCCTGACGTCGATTCTTCCGACAATCGTAAGTGCTCACCAAGATAGTCGTTCTAGACACAAAGGAGAACTTTTACTTTAATATAAAATGTGCCTCTTAAATTAGCGTCAATACTGAATCGGATATTTCGGACGTTCTATTCGTTATTTAGTGTGATGGAGTTCTCCGTTCCCTCTCAGTTTTTCCGAGACTTCTTTAAGACTTCCACACTGTCTATGTTGCAACCGTGTCGTTCTTCTCAGACCCGAAATCCCAATCCGCCTCAAAAGAGGGTCAGGAGTGTCCCGTCGAGCGTTTGACTAGTGGAACCCGTTCAACGAATTGAACAGACCCGGAACCAAACATATTCATGTTTTGTCTAGTAATTTTCCTGTATATTATGTAATAGGTTTAATCCTATAAAACCATCGAGTCCACCATTTCTTAGACACACGTTACGTCCTCTGGTCTCAAGTTATGGACCCAGTCCTTCTACCGGACCTCTTTCCTTACCGGTGGGTGAGGTCATAAGAACGGACCTCTTAAGGCACCTATCTCCTCGGACCACCCGATGTCAGGTACCCTACCGTTTCTCAGTCTGTGCTGACCCACTGATTGTGTGTGTGTGTGTGTGTGTGTGTGTGTGTGTGTGGGGTTTAATCCTATAAAACTTCTCACTTTCTTCCACGACAATTATTAATAGGGTCCTACCGTCTTCATTTGGTCCTGTTAGACCGTTCGGTCCTATATACCGATAGAATATTAATTTTTCGTGACGGAGTGTAGTGTCCAAATAACTCTGTTAATTATTTTTGTTTTATATAGTTTGTGAATGCGTATCAGTCGGGAGCCATTTCTAGTGACACGAAGAAAGGACAGAGAAAGACGGGGAAAGAGAGACCCTCTATTCTTTTTGTGTCGAAGACACACAAACAATTTTACGTCTGATTCTTCTTACGTTAAGCGAGAGTTAACGAGAGTAGGTAATGGGTAATGAAGTACAATAGTGATGTATTACTTCCCTAATAGACTGTAGACTGTTATAAATATCCAGTCAGACAGGTGTTTTTATGACATTTAATGTTATCTAAATTTAATAAAATTGTCATACATGAAATGTTAGGTGTTTAGTTTAGTACGAACAATTGACTCATTACCTTACTTATTTAGTGTTTGAAAAGACACGACACGTAAAGAAAAAAGGACGGAGAGACGGAAAATAATACATAATTACTTCTATCACCTCACAATCAACGAGTGAACACAGGCTGAGAAATACTGGGGTACCCGACATCACCCGAGGAGACAGGTACCTTAAGAGACCCGTTCTTATGACCTAAGTCATCAGAAAGGGGAGAGGTCCCCTAGAAGGTTTGCGTCCCTAGCTTGGGTTCAGAGCGAGGAGCGTCCGTCCAAGAAATGACAGACTCCGTGGTCACTTCGGGTAATTACTTCTCTCTTGTCCTGAATTCAGTTCTTCCACAGTCTACAGACCGAAATGGTCAATACATTAGAACCCTTTTAGTGGACCCGTAAAACACGGAGTTAAAGGAAGAACAGTTTTGTCGTTGATAACTAGAGAAACTCTACTACCGAGCCTTTATGGATCCTGAAGTGAAATGTAAATTGTTGCCGGATTAATGCAGACAAAAGAAGGAAGAAAGAAGGAGAAGGGTATACCACAAGGGCAAACTGGGGACTCTAAGTTTCGTAGAACCGAGGGTCTTCATTCGGAGAATCTCCAGGGACCCCGTATGTCTACCAAAGACTAGTAGTATGTGACATAAATTCCAGTTTACCAGTTAGTGGTTGATAGTCTTCACCACTAAATGACAGTGTAAAGTCTTTAAATTCATATTTTTATATTTTTACAACTATGTTTAGAACCTTAGGTAACTCTTTTAAGTCTTAAAAAATATGAACGGTCATTGGTCTTCTCCCGCATGTTTCTAACCTTATGTTTGAAGTCGGAATCTCGATTTTGATAGTTTAAAAAGTTGTACCCTTATAACTTTATAGTTATAAAATTTATACATTATAGTTTGAAAGTTATACTTTAACGTTTAAAATTATACGTTTGTGTTTTAGGTTTTATGGATTTAATATATTATTTAGGTCTTTTTATAGTTTGTGACAGAAGTGAGTTTATAAATTTATAACTTTCTAAATAAAAAAGTTTACGTTATATTTGAGATTAAAAGAATTGTACTTTGCAAAAGAAAGTTACGCACAAATATTTTGTTGCACAAGTGAGTATATAAATTTTTTATTTACGAATTTTCTAAAGTCATATAATACTATGCAGTAAAAACAACAAATTTTTACAAACTCTCAACACCTATTCCCATAGTAAAAGGGGTGACAAAGTAGGAAGATCAAAGTGAAGAGGACCAACGATTTCAAATCCCCGTGAAAGGACTCCGAAATGTTTACGGGTCCAAGGAACTAAGAATCGTTTTACTCAGAAAATAGGTAAATACTATTTCGGTCTGACGGAGAATGAAAAGGATCATCGACATAGATAGACGGATAGGTAGATAGTATATTAAAGTAGTCAGTCTGGAACATTGGATATATACCTGTTAAATAGTGTTTAGTTGATTCTTGTTACCTATTAATAAAAAACTGTAAAATACTGTAAAGGTCGCATCAGTATATGGATGTGTTATCGTCCTCATCTTCTAACGTAGTACTGGACGAAGTTAGTCAATGTGTTCGTCTTCATAGTTTCAGTTAGAGGTAAGTTAGTCATAATACCGAATTAGTACAAAAGATGTTCTGTCATTTTGATCCCTGAATCCTATAAACTTATACTAAAACACCGATATATAGACACTGAGAGCTTTGTCTTTAAAAGAATAGAGTTAAGACTTTACTTTTCTTATAACGATAGGATGTACCGAGAAGACGTGTGTTTCACTCTATTATGTACACTTTATACTTTATTTTAGACACTTTTAAGAAGTGGTCACGGATATTGTGTCATTGAGTTATATTTACCGACAGAATAAAAGATTAAAATGTTGTTGAAGTAGTAATTTCAGAATGTATGTGTATGTATATCTTTTGAGATAATTAGTCTAAAGGTACATTTTCGAAAGAGTATACATCTTAGTTATCAACTGTCATAATACTATGGTTCCGTTACTATCTAAGGTCATTTTGGATTGTGACAGACTCATCAAATAGTCCGTGACATATAGTGATCGACCTGAATTAAGTTAATAGTCTTAAAAATTTCTGTTTAAGGAGGAGAACAAAAGAAACATGGGTCCTTCCAGACGAAACAGGACGAAACATGGGTCTTTTCAGATGAAACTGAGTTTTGGTGTTTTGATCACTAGTGTCTCGTCTATACAAACTGGTGTTTTCGGTCTTAAGAATTGGTAACGGGAAATGACGAGTTTATACAAGGTTTCGTCTTTCAAACGAATTTGTAAAAAACGTCATCTCAAGGTTGAGAATTATGTAAAATTGTTTAACCATTTACTTAACTAAAATGTATACACGGTTGAGACAATTAAACTCATTATAGATTCGTAGCGTTAAAAAAAAAAAATTCTAATCAGTTTAATGACGTTACCCCAAAGGGACCACCAAGTCATCATTTCTTAGACTTACGGTTATGTCCTCTACGTCCAAGGTAGGGACCAGACCCTTCTAGGGGACCTCTTCTCTTACCGGGGAGTGAGGTCATAAGAACGGACCTTTTCGGGTACCTATCTCCTCTGAACACCCAATGTCAAGTACTCTAGTGTTTTCTCAGTCTGTACTGGATCGTTGTTTTTGTTCATAGTGTTAAAGGTTAAGATAATAAAGTCTGTCCAAAGATATGATACTAATGTTAAAACAGGACGACGACGACGACGACGACAGTAAAGTCAGCACGGGTTGAGACACACTGGGGCCTCTGTCGTCGGGTGGTCCGAAGGGGCAGGGATCAAAACAGGATTTTTTATCTTTTAGACAGACTACTCTACCTACTTTGACCTCGACTAATATGTCTCACTTCATTCGGTCTTTCTTTTTGTGGTTATGTCATATGATTGTGTATATATACCTTAAATCCTTCTACCGTTACTGCTGGGACATACGTTCTGTCCTTTTCTGTGTCTCCACATATTGCCTGAAAACCTGAGTCTCCCTCTCCCTCTCCCACCCTACTAAACCCTCTTACCGTAAGATTGTACATATGATAGTACATTCTTAACTTAGCGGTCAGATACAGACTGCGTCCTATGTCGTACGAACCCCGACCACGTACCCCTACTGGGTCTCTCTACAATACCCCTCCCTTCACCCTCCCCCCAAGTACAAACCCTTGCGTACATTCTTAATTTCTAAAATTTTAAAATTTTTATTTTTTGATTTTTTTTTTTATCTTTTAGACCATTTGTCATTTGATTATCACTTCAATATTAAAATAGCTGTGACTGTATCATATAATTACATATTTATTCACTCCTGTAGGGGAAGTAAGTAATGACCAATTTTAAGTCATCTTTGTTGGGTAAAACAAACTCGTTTTGACTTTTCCTTTTATTTGACTGGTCACTAACGAAGGAATGGTAGTCGGTAATGCTTGAGATCATTACACGAGATGAGATAGCTCTTATTCAATCATCGATGGGTTTTCTTTGATTGAATAAAGAAGATAAGAGATTTTTATTAAAAAGATTCTAGATGAACAGTCCTATTTTATGAGTGAACAACGTCACATTAGTTCTCGAAAATACACTGATTTACTAATACGGTGTCAAATAGTATACTAGGATATCCTCAGACATGTTTTTGTTTTTGAAAATTGAGAATTATAACCAGAAGGAGATGAGGTGTGATTTCAGTTCAATCCGTCTAAGAAATGGTGACTAGGTGGTCCCTTCGGACGATCTCCAAATAGGTATAATAAAAATAAACAAACGAACAAAACTTGTTCGTTGAAGAACAAAGTGATTAAAAAAGATAGCAAAAGGATAAAAGTTAAAATAAATAAATACGAGGCATAATAGAATGAAGACGACGACGAAACCAGAAGAAACAGATCAAAGAACTACATCTTTGACTTCAATGATTGAACTTTTGAAAGAAGTAAAGAGTCCGTTCGTAAATTACGATATTTAAGGGGAGAGTCTTGAAGAAAGTACTGTAAAGTATATCGTAAAACTATACGACATAAAAGTAACAGTAAGAGAAGAAAAACAACAACAAAGACAACTCTGAAGGAGAAACTATGTACTTAAAAATCTTCGCACAAAAAACTAAAGACACAAACTTACATAAAGATGACAGAAAGACCAAAACTAGAGATCAAACTAAAGTAATACCAGTCTTTTATATGAAATATACTAAAATTAAACCACAAAATATGGGGTTCTATATCAGACAGAATCGATGAAAAGGTATCTCCGAACTAAAATTTTTTTATGTATGAGACGATAACGACTCAATTTACGAGATATATACAGTTAATCTACACGACCGAACTAATATAACAAGTCGATAATTACTTGTTTAAAACCTAAACAGATGAAAAGTCAGATAAAGACAAAGTACTAAAAAAAGGAAGTATACATAACAAACCATACGTGTGTTAAGTTAAACAATACAGAAGGACCACTTAAATAGGAAAATAGTAATGTATTGCAGGGAGGAAAAGAGATCGTTAAAAATAACAAGACTTTATATGAAATAGTCTATACTTATCTTGGTGAGGAAAAATTATTTACTTATAACCGCACCTTATGGAAATAGACAGAAAAATGAAAGTTTGATGGGTACCGTAACTTAAACTTCACACACAGAATACATTATGTATCAACCCAACAAGTATTTGTAAAAATATAAGTAAAGTAATCTTATTTTAGAGATATGTGACATCCGTTATAAGTAATCATGGAGTGTCGACACAACGTATGGATAAACAAAATGTACACCATGAAAAAAGGTAGATATCTTTATATGTCTTATAAAAACAGTGTAGGAGGTCCGGTATCTATCTAAAAAGACCGGGGTAAAAGTATAATTATAGAATCTGGAGAGAAGTTACGAAGATCGAAATATCGCTATCGAATTTAAGTCGAGAGACACACGAATACAGACGAAGAGGTGGAGTCAGACCAGGGTCAGGGGTCGTTATCCTGGATCTAGTTTAACCTTTTAATGTGGTTCAAAAACACATAATCGGGGGTTAGTTACCAAAGTTTAAGTAGAAACAAAATTCTTATAACAACAAAATAAGTTTAAAGAGATACAAAACCTGGTCTGTTCAAAAGAAGACGTGACTTTACTGACTCAGACTCTCGACTAGGAGTGGTCGTAGGGTGGACCCAAATTAAGTAAGTAAGTGACGAAAGTAAGAGAGAAAGATAAAATATAATAACAAATTGGTCGTAATTAAATATTACGAATAATGTACGGTCCGTGATAAGATTAGTATCGAATTGAGTATGGAGTGTTATTGAAACATTTCGTACATAAAAGTGATAGGGGTACAATATCGGCCCTTTTGACTCCGTGTGTCTCAACGACATTGAACGGGATTTCAGTACTTGATCATTTCTCATCTCCGTTCTAAAGTTAGGTTCGGAGATCGATCTAACCCGAAGGGACCACCGAGTCTACCAATTCTTAGACGGACGTTACGTCCACTGGGTCCAAACTAGGGACCCAGTCCTGCTAGGGGACCTCCTCCCGTACCGTTGTGTGAGGTGATAGAACGGACCTCTTAGGGTGCCTGTCTCCTGGAACCACCCAATGTCAGGTACCCCAGCGTTTCTCAGGTTGTTCTGACTCACTGACTGAAGGAGAAGTAGATTGAGATCTAAGACAGGAAAAAAAAAAAAAAAATCGAATATTTCTTGTCTTTAAATAAAGAGTGTCAAGATCCTCGACTTTCAGGACCTAATCCCATGGTAATACCATCTCGGAGAACTACTCGCACTTTCTCCTCTCACTTTTTCAACCGAATTTCGAGCTGTAAGTCTTTTGTTTGTAGTATCGTAGACCAGGGTAGTGAAGTACCCTTTATCTACCTCTTTGTCACCTTTTTCATAGTCTGAAATAAAACCCCCCGAGGTTTTAGTGACGTCTACCACTAACGTCGGTACTTTAATTTTCTGCGAATGAGAAACCTTATTTTCAATACTGGTTGGATCTATCGTATAAGTTTTCGTCTCTGTAATGAAACGGTTGTTTCAAGGCAGGTCAGTTCCGATACCAAAAAGGTCACCAGTACATACCTACACTGTCAACCTGAGACTTCTTTCGACTCGCGACTTCTTAACTACGAAAACTTGACACCACAACCTCTTCTGAGAACTCTCAGGGAACCTGACGTTCCTCTAGGTTGGTCAGGTAAGACTTCCTCTAGTCAGGACCAATAAGAAACCTTCCTTGCTACGACTTCGACTTTGAGGTCATGAAACCCGTGGAGTACGCTTCTCAACTGAGTAACCTTTTCTGAGACTACGACCCTCCCTAACCCCCGTCCTCCTCTTCCCCTGCTGTCTCCTACTCTACCGACCTACCGTAGTGACTGAGCTACCTGCACTCAGACTCACTTGAGACCCCCAACCACTACCTGTCCCTCCGGACCGCACGACGCTAAGTACCCCAGCGTTTCTCAGCCTGTGCTGACTCGCTGACTGGACTAGACTACCATCTCCTTCAAGGGACCACTGAGTCTACCATTGGTGATATGATAGTAAGTATGATGGAGAAAAAAAAAAAAATTATTTCAAAATAAAAAGTTTTACATGTCGACCACCCTGGACAAGTACGTAGAAGTGGTCGTCGACCCCGTAGAGGTGGGAACCACAAAGACCACATTTAGTGAACTCGAGACACGAAACTTTGGTCAAATTATTCAGGAAATGATTCCTCAAGGACTTCCCGGCGAGACCGGTCCCTTGGTGCTTAGAAGTCAGAGAGTCTCTGGTGTCGACCTCAATATTCGAATATCAACCCTCGAAGAAATGTCTCAAACAGTATACAACGAAACAGTTTGTTCTGATTCAATAACTCGAACAGGGCTTGAAACGGAAACCTGGTGAAGAAGAAAAACCGGAACGGGGGTCTAAACAAGTGACCTAGAAACAGAAAGAACCGGCTGAAAGGCCGTAGAAAGAAGAAGAACAGCAGGAACCCGCCGTATCGTTTCGGGCCTCTCGTCGACGTTGGTGACGGCGGAGTGATTCTACAGCCTGTTTTTCCGGTATGATGGAGAACTCAATTAAAAGATTTTGTATCTAGATTAATGTCTTTTAATTTAGTTTAAGGAGGGAATGGTATGTTCAAGGAAGTGTAGACAGACGTTCTTCAAAAAGAGTGAAGAAGTTGGTGGAGAGAGGTTTGAGGTGAAACTACCTTAGTAGTAACTTCCAAGACCAGTAAGACTTGACGATAAAGTGTATATAGGTGAGGGATTTTACTACGGGAAAAGAAGAGGACTATGTAAATATGGGTAAAACGTTCAAACTTTATTTTAAGGTAAGACATCCTTCAGAAGGATCCACATAGGATCCTACTTCAGTTAGTGATACAAGGATTCGTGAACTAAGCAAATAATAATAGTGTCCAAACGTAACACTAAGTAAATAAATCCACGACCCTGACAAAGATGAACTCTCGTTTCAGGTACATAATAAGTAAACGTCACAGAGACAGTAAACACAGGGCATATTTACGTACGCGCGATTCAGTGAAGTCAGGACAGGTTGAGAAACGCTGGGGTACCTGATATCGGACGGTTCGAGGTAGACAGGTACCCTAAGAGGTCCGTTCTTATGACCTCACCCAAACGGTACGAGACGAAGTCCCCTAGAAGGACTGGGTCCCTAGCTTGTGAGTAAATTAATAATTTTAGTTTATGTTATGGTTTTTAGCCGTTGAAACCCGTCTCATGAATGTTACACGTCTTAAAAAGTCACAAAATATATCCAAGAGAATTTTAATGATCGAGAAGTTTTCCATTTATAGTAGAGGTAAAAGATGTACTCTTTTGACTCCCAGTCATTTTCTGTGTATCGTTGGTTCAAACTCTCAGTTTTATTTATATGTCAACCCTGTGTAATAATTACAGGTACATTTTCTCAAGTCACTATTCCTTGAAAGACCTTACGAGATTTGTAGAAAAATAAAAAATCGTTTTTCATTACTTTTTCGATAAATATTAGATCTTTATAATGACTTTGACAGAGATTTTTATACGAAAACTTTAAATTATTAAGTCAAGTTGTTGTTACGATTATCTTGTGGTGCATCCGTCTTTTTTTAACCTCGACTTCCTTTGAGGTTTATTTTTTACTACTACGTTCCACGTTTCAAGTGTAAAAGACTTAGAACTTTTGTCATATGTTCTTATAAATGATTCCTTATCACCATATCGAGATTGTAATCCTGACTCCGGGATTTCGGTCAACAAAATGGTCTTAGTCATTGACAATACTTTTACCGAACTCTCGTCTCTGGAATAGAATTGGGGAGATAACGTCCGTTATATGTGACTACAATTATTTTCTCTCCTTTTTACTTTAGTGACTCAAACGGGTCAGAATAAAAAGAAGGGTCTTATTGTAGTTTTTGAGGAGAATTTTCAGACGTTACATAAGTAGACAATAAGTAAGTAAGTACGAAAGGAAACTATTTATATATTATTTAAAATAATAATGAATCCGGGATGAAGTCCGGTCCGAGACGAGGTACACGGTCTCTATGTCACTTTTACCCTTTTGTACCTTTTCTCGTAGGAACGAATACGTTGTCCGGGTACAAGAGAAGGAATTTCATCTTAAAGAGAGGATATCATCTTCAAGTAGTTTAATCCAGAAGTTCAAGAGGACGAACACGAAAACGAATTACTCTTAGGAATTACTAGTTTCTTTCGTTGTTTAAAGTGTTTCCTAGTTTATAGAGAATCCAACTCTTAGTTGGTCAGTTATCTCGTTTTTTCTTTATACCGAGAATTTCGACACTTGACACTATATTAGAATTTGACAGTACGAGTGTGAAAGATTTCACTGTTTTTTTTTTTTTTTGTCGTTTAAACCCCTTTGTCGATGTCCTTCTCTTTTAGAGTAGTCCTTTCACGTTTCAGACGGAAGAAATGTTTCTTTCCCTTACACTCTCACACAATGGGCTATAACTGGTGTCTGTGTATATACATTATCTTTTCCACACCAAAACAGAGACTTAACGCTATTATCACGAAGGAAAGTTTATTTTACACGAATCTCGTTCACTAAATTGTACGATTAAGAAGTAAGGGTCCACCATTGTTTGCCGGGGGTAGGGAGGGCCCTATCTTATACAATGTGCCTCTTGTGTTTGTCAACTTTCAATGTCCTCTTAGCTACACGACGGTCTACTGGTAAATATCTTGACTGAGTGGTACACAGGAATCGTTACGACCCTCAAAGGGATAAATATTGTACCCCAAGTATCTTGAGCAGTCCCTCTTACACACTTGAGAGTTCATTTTAAATCATGGATCGTGGGCCACGAGTCTCGATAGTGTAATAATGGGTTTAACCTTAACCGAAACACTGTCTAAAGTTTATGGTCTTAGGACGTTTTGTTGACGTTGTTCAGACATGTAAGGATCGTTTAGACTATCGTGTAAGTTTTATAACCACGTAGACCAAAAGGGAGTCCGCCGTCGACGTCGGCGAGTTCAACGACACCTTAGACTTCACTGTCGGGGGAGGACCGACCGTCGCAGCGACAGTGAGTCCTCTCTCTAGTGTCTCGGATCTAGGAAAGCCGGAGACTGCGTGTCGGGTGTCTGCAGTCGCCCTCTGGACTACCGTACAGTCCTCTCTCTAATCTTTGGACGTTTCGACCTTACGGAAGAGGACGGGTGTCTGTAAGTCGGTAGGGACAACCCTGACCTGTCTAGATCTTTACTCCGGTTTAACGTAGACTTTGGAGGAGAAAGAATCGAAAAGTTGTTCTCTCTTCGTTTGGGTCTTCATGCTTAAAACCACAACTGACTGTAGATACCAAGTTTTTTTTTTCACTCTGACATAAAAAAAAAGTTGTCGTTTTTATAAAACATAACCCCATATCGTCTAATTGTCCCAACACTACCAAAGTTCACTTGTCACTTCTCTAAGTCGGTATGTATGTGTACACTGGTAAGAACATAAAACTTACCGAGGTCCCCACCCCGTCCTCTTCAAATTCTTTTGTATTCGTCTGATGTAAAAAAAGGAAGGAAAAAGACGTTGAAAAAAAGACGTTGTCCTAAAGGACTAGTGTAGTACTCCTTGATACGTTTATACGGAGGAAACTGAAATGACCATTCTTAGTAAAGGACAGTCCAAGAAAGTTCCTTCTTTTTTTCTGGTCTGGGGGCGGGGGTTGGGTGTTTGTCGGTTTTTATCTTTCCATCTTTAACAGTATGCTTTAACCTAGTCCTTTTAAAAAATTCTCTTTGCTCGTAATAACACATTAAACAAGAACCAACGAAAACGAAACTACAGACAACAGAATATAACGAGAAAACCAGTTTGTGTACTGAATGTAACACTATGTGACCATAAGGGTAGAAGGTTCGTCACAAGTTTTATTTGAAACGAGGAATTTTCTAAATCCCAAATATAGTTCGGGTCCCGCTAAATAACACTTATTTATTATTTATTATTTTGAAAGAGAGAGGTAAGAGTAAGGGTGGAACAAAAACAAGTATCACTTTTCATCCTTTAGAAATCAACCGCGTCTATACCCGTAAATCACGTTCTGTCTTTTTAAAGGTTTTACAAAAAGGTGTGTTATTGTCTTTTTTTATTTATTTAAGAACCTCGGTCTACCTAGTAAACGGAAGAACAGATCTACTAAGAGAGAGAGAGGGAGATAGAACTTGAACGTCGTAAATTATGAAGGTGTAATCATGGTAAGTCTAGGAAATTCGTCGTCGGACTTCCAAAGTCGGTAAAGACGGATGAACTCCACAACGACCATAAATGGATCGAGTTTTTAAGGAATGTTAACAAGTCAGCAAGGGAGGGAGGGGGCGAAAGAGGATGGGAAAGAGAGAGAGTCATATAGATCCCTCAGGATGACGATTTACTTTGTGAGCCCTTTTGAGCACCTTTATGCCCACCTCCCTCCTCGTTCTAGTCCCGTCCTCTAATTCTTCGTGTTCGATGTTGTATCTTTTTATTACACGTTCTTATATAACTTATTCTGTCCCTTATTTCGGTAATAAATATCATTGAAATTCACCTGATATTAAATATTTTTAATATTATAATGTATAATACAACAAGTCAGTAATTCAGTACAGGTCGAGAAACACTAGGGTACCTGACGTTGTACGGTCCGAAGGGACAGGAAGTAATAGAGGGTCTCAAACGAGTTTGAGTACAGGTAACTTAACCACTACGGTGGGTTGATAGAGTAGGAGACAGAAGGGGAAGAGGAGTACGGAAGTCAGAAAGGGTTGTAGTCCTAGATAAAATTACTCAGTCATGAAGTGTAGTCCACCGGTTTCATAACCTCAAAGTTGAAGTTGTAGTCAGGAAGGTTACTTATAAGTTCCAACTAAAGGAAATCCTTACTGACCAACCTAGAGGAACGTCAGGTTCCCTGAGAGTTCTCGGAAGAGATCGTGGTGTCAAGTTTTCGTAGTTAATATTGTAAAATTTAGTCGATGTGGAATTATTTTTTCTTTATATGAAAAGAGTTTCCCAAAATACACCTTTGATGATCATTTCACATCGAAGTAGATGTACATTCAGAGGTAATAATGAGGTTTCAGACGACGATAGTTCACCTTAGGTTTCAGAAGGAAAGGAAGACATTATTTTGTCGGAGAAATTCTAATCTCTTTGTTTTAGATGTGATCCTTATTCCGTATTCCAAACGACGTCTTTTATTAAAAGACTGAACCCTTGTGTCGGTCCTTTCGCGTAAACTTTTGAGAAAAGAAAGATAAGAAAAGACCAGTTACCACTTGAAAATTTCGTAATGTATGAGGATCCCGTTAATCTAAGTGAAGTTGTTTTAAACTATCACCCAATTTTTTTTGTTTGTTTGTTCACTTTGGACCAATATTGACCTTCCCTTTATCCCCCGTTTCGGAACGTACGTCGGAATCCTTACACTTCTCTTCATCCTCATCCCGGTGTTATCTAACTCGACTGTCAGGGTCTGTTTGTTAGTAGAAGAATAAAGTCGATGAAGTAATAGTTACGTAGTTTACTTTCTCGTCTCAGCGGAAATGTACTCTGTGTAGTCTCGAATTTGTTCAAGCACCCGAAGGGTCCACCAAGATCATCATTTCTTGGGTGGACTGTTACGCCCTCCGTATTCTCTGTGCCCAAACTAGTCACCCAGTTCTTCCAGGGGACCTCCTCCTTTACCGTTGGGTGACGTCATAAAAACGGACCTCTTAGGGTTCCCGTCTCCTCGGACCCTCGGACCGGCCGAAGTCAGGTACCCCAACGTTTCTTAATCTACGTTGACTTTGATGCTCTATGAATACGAGTTCTCCATGCGAGTCCTTTGTTCTGACACAAGATGTTCAGCATCAACAAGAATAATTGACATTTATATACGGAGACAGAAAATTTGTGACCGAATGTCTTAGTATAGGGGAGACGACAGTGGGGTATTTAGTCACACGTGTAGGAAAAAACGTTGCTTTTCGGTATTAAGATCTTAAAAGATACACCAAGTAGTACGGGAACCCAATTCTGTAAAAGAACGGGAGTATAAGTTCGTGATATTCTACCCAAAAGTCGCTATATCCAGATTCAGATAAGTAAAAGTAAGATTAGAGTTTCAAAAAGGATGGACACCAAGAGATACAGTAGGGAAATGGGATTCTAGAGGGACGACCGGAAATCTTGACAAGGAGAAGACCTGACAATGGAAATGACTCACAAATAATGTGTAAGGAAAACCGTACCGAAAAGGAAGGAAAATGACTCGACTCATGGGAGGTTTGTTCCTAATGACCAAAGTGAAAAAAAAAAGAAGAAGAAGGAAGGAACTCTTTCGGGTAGACGAAGTCCAGACGTTGGTAGCAAACAAAAAAAAAAAAACCAGTTACTAAATGGGTGACTGGGGGTCGGGGTAGTTCAGGGTGTAAAGAAGGACAAAAGACTACCACTGTGGGAGACGGCTGAGAGAGTCAACTTTTCTTATTTGTGAGTTCAGAGGTAAAGGAGGGTTCCCAACAGGTCAGAGTGTCTGTCCTGGGAAGAGTTAACGTGATTGAGACATCTTAGTTGAGAGAAGGCAGAGGGTCTTCGGAAAAAAAAAAGAGATAGTGTGAATTAGGCAACGGTCTAAGACGACAACAAAGGAGACGTAATAGAACCTCTCTAGACGAGGAAGGAGAGTCGCGTCGTCTGTCTGTGGACTTAACCTCAAAGATCAGAAACTGATTTAGCCGAGAGTAAAAAGACGTACGGTGTACAAGAGTTTCAGGACAAAACAAAGCAAAAATTAGTCAATCATAGTGGTAAAGATGGGTGAAAAGAAGCGTAAAAGAAGGCCGGAAAGAAACTGAAACGTGAGTCAAGACAAAGTAAACATGAACCAAACCTCTGGAAGGAGGTTATGTCAGACGTTCGTAAAAGACAGAGAAACTGTGAGAAAAGGAAATGTTCGGTCAACTCTCTTAAAGGTTGGAAAATATCTATTGAACTAAATATCAGACTTCTATCTAGTCACAGACGTGAAGGTCCTGTCACTAACTGGACCTAGTCGTAGTAGGATCTTTGGACTTCATACCGATCACGCAGACTCCGGAACTTAAAAGGTAAAATGAAAATTAAATTTTTCGTGTACACAGATCACTGATGACATGACCTGTTGTGTCAGATTAAGATCCTGGAGTCGATAGTTCATTACGATACTCTCAAGTTTGATAATTTGTGTTATTCGAAAAGGTTCCTGGATTCTTTTATATACTTTGGACCTTTACAATAATCTTTTATTGTCTTTATAATAATCTTTTATTGTCTTTTGGAGTTTAAGTTTTAATTATTTACAAATTTATAACGTTTTGTATACTACAGTCATAAAATTTTTAGAATAAAGTCCTTAGTTTCTTTTAACGTAACACAAAGGTGTATTAAACAAATACAAAGGAGAAGTGTTCTTAAGGTTCATATGTATTATTAACGGTTCTTTAGTTTAGTATCGGTTAACGTTTAATTCACTCAAAGAGTACCAGTTTAAGATACTATTTGTTTTGACATTTTTGGAGATTTTTATAAAAAATTTAAAACGACCGACGCAGTCCAGAATCAACGTTGTACGGTCTAGAAACAAAACACGTGTCCGAGAGATCAACGCCATGTGTCTGAAACAACGAGACCCGTATACCATAGAGTCAAGGGAACAGCATCAGTGCGTAAGACCCTTTGTTTGAGTGAGTCTTCCTGTTACGTCTGTCACCTCACGTCAAATGTGGCCGCCCGGGTTTCGTCTCGGAGGAGAATCGGTTCCTGGGGCTGGTCGTAAACACTTTTAGAAAATATGGGGTACACACACACAGACTTGGGTGGTGAGGTTTAAGGAACTCTGAATGTATTTGGTTCCTTTTATGTTAGGGTTATTGGGTAGTAAGTGCACGATGCACGAGTACACGAGTTTGTCAGTTTGTTAATCGGTTATTAGTTATTTGGGCTCCAATGTGAGGTTGACTATGTCTTTTTAAATACCGGACAGACCTCCTTCCCCACTAATCACATACAAAAGAGAATCCGCTACTCATTGGATCTATACTAGAAGTTCCAAGGGGACAGACCTCCTCCAGAATAGAAAGACAACAACAAAAGTATCCGTGATTTGTGTCTCAAGTCTCAGGTAACCTTTCCACCGACTCGTACTAGTCGTACTTGTTCGGATTCTACCTCAGTCCGGGATACTTAAGAAAGAAGTAAGGGGGGAGAACTACGAGAATTGAGTATAATATTCGTAGTAAGTATCCCTATACAACGTGGGACCCAGAGGCTGACGGTCAAACCCTCTTACTGTAGTTGGAAACCCAATGTCTCAAGTATTATGTAATATTTTAAGTCCCAGGTGTTTCGTCTTGATAGTTCCGTTGATATTGTCACCATTTATATCAAAAGGTGGTTAATGGAAAGTGGGTTCTATCCTGGTTTCAGGTCGTTCCTTACAAAAGGAAACTGTAACGAAAATGAACCAAAAAGCACAGTAGATTTCGTCAGTTATGTAACGGCCTATTCAGTCCTTACATACGTGTTGTAAGTCGGAATTAATATCGTGTCCAGGGAGGAACTCGTCGACACTCATACAGGTGTCGGTAAGATATCTCTAATGGCGAAAAGAGTAAACCTAAACGAGAAGTAAATTCCGAACCTACCGAAAACAAGATAGGTCCTCCAGGACAAAGCACTTTAATCAGTTCCGGAGATGAAATTAGTACTATAGACAACAGGGACATCTCCTATGCTTATTCCGTTGTTATATGAGTATATTGACTGTGTGCCTAGAACAGGTGCATCGTACATTTGTTCCATCTAAATGGCCCCGATGGCCCCATCTAAATGTTCATCCAACCCGAAAACAATGTGACCGTAAATATAGTTTACATTGGGGTACTGGGCTCAGATAACTGACATCCAGAATGTGGTTCTCTCGTTCCTCTCCAATACTAACCGTTCTCTCTCCTTTCAGAGAAAAACAGTAGGGTCTTTTCTCGTCTCACCAAATTTGAGGGGAACCGTCTCGCCACTGTGGGAGGTTCCTTAAGGTAGGTAGTGACTATCTCCGTATCGGGATGGATGGGTCGTCGTCCTTCACGACACCTTCAGACGCATCCTTGCACGGGTACTCTGCTTTTGTAACAGGACTCAACTTTGTCTTCTATTTAGTTTTAGTACAACTACTCCGGTTCGTCGTCCTTAACTAACACGGCGAAGTAGGACTTCCCCGAGCAGGTCCTAGAAGAAAAGGAAGAAGAATTCCTACCAGAATCAGAGAGTTCCCAGTCACCCCAGGGAGACACGTCGGGTGTGTCGCAAAAAACCCAGACACACCATACAAGAGAAGTGGGAACATACTACCTAGGTTCCCTGTTATGGACGTTGAAATTGACGTCTTCCCCATCAATCTTATTGTATTCCCGGGAAAGTGGTTCCCCGATCGTTTAGTACAAAGGTTAGAAACTGGGTATGAACCAGTGGTTCGTATTTGAGTACTTAGACAAGGGGTTCCCCCTTGCCGTGGGAAAGAACATGTTTGAACCAAGGACTAAATAATGGAATGAGTCAAGGTAGACGACACTTTAGGATAGGGGGGAATGGACTCCGTTTAAACAACTGTGGACAAAATAATACCCTCCCCCGGACGGTGTGTGTTAAAGCATACCTCTTATCGGAACCCTGACACCCCAGTAGGACTCAGACTCGTCTCGGCAGCCTTCGTTCAGGTGGGTCCTCGTCAGTCAGAGATACGAGGCGAACCTCTCAGAGAAATTACAGGCCAACCAAGTAAGGTGGTAGACTCTTGAGACCGGATATACGTCACACGTCAAAGGTAAACTACAGAATTCAAAACGAATGAACAGCATGATCTAGTCGATGTTTTCGGTCCAGTGACAGACTTGGTTACAACCATTCTTCAGGTTTAGACCCTTGATGAAGGGATTCGTCCGTGACCCGATGAAGACTAACGAGAAAGTCAGGTCCATCCTTTTCGAAGAAGGGTAGGACTCTTGCACGTATGGTACTAGTCGTCCATTGCCATCATAGCCACTCCAAAGTAAAATCACTTCAGGTGATGGTCCACAAGTTTCCCGTCGTACGGAAAGTCGACTTATGGACCTCCAAAAACAGACTTATGGGCTCTCCGTCGTAATTGGACACTCGTACCGGATCCACCCAGCGAACCACACAAACCGAATGGTCTCACACACGGTCGAGGAGGTCATGGTTATTAAACGGTGAACCGTTATGGGTGGTAGGGAAAAGTCAGAACTACCGGGGAAGACGAAACCGATTGGACTGTCGGCAACAGGAACAAAATAGTCCGACCACGGTAGTCATATATCCTGGGTTGATCCCAGACCTGGGAACACAGGAAGAAATTTTGTTTGGGGTCTATGGCATGGAGGAGGAACGTCTAGACACGGAAGATGAAACTGTGGGCCATTGGACGAAGGTAGTCGTCGACCTCTCACGAAAACAGGGAAGGGTCGTAAANGAAGGCGAAACCGATTGGACTGTCGGCAACAGGAACAAAATAGTCCGACCACGGTAGTCATATATCCTGGGTTGATCCCAGACCTGGGAACACAGGAAGAAATTTTGTTTGGGGTCTATGGCATGGAGGAGGAACGTCTAGACACGGAAGATGAAACTGTGGGCCATTGGACGAAGGTAGTCGTCGACCTCTCACGAAAACAGGGAAGGGTCGTAAAAAGGAACCAGAGTCACCGGTCGTCGTCCAGTTGGGGTATAACATCCTCGGTTGTAGGTATGAGAAGGTCTAACTTACTCAAGTCCAGTCTTCGGTGCCGAAGGGGTTTCTACCGACCTCTCAAGAATTTGGGAACACCCCCTTAGGTCTACTCGACAACGAACCACGGGGGCTGACCTAGAAGGGTAAGTTTCCGTTTCTACCCGACGCTGCGACCCCACTCCGCATGCGTCTTCTTCCGTAGGAACTCTAGATCCGCTCATATTTGAAATCAGGATCCACCGTCCTCCGATTCATTCTATATCCCCAAACCTTGACGACGATGAAGACGATTCAGCGAAGTCAGCATAAGCTGAGACACGCTGGGGTTCCTGTCGTCGGGTGGTCCGAGGGGGCAGGGACCCTAAGAGGTCCGTTCTTTTGACCTCACCCAACGGTAGAGGAAGAGGTTACGTACTTTCACTTTTCACTTTCACTTCAACGAGTCAGCACAGGCTGAGAATCCCTGGGGTACCTGATGTCGGATGGTCCGAGGAGGTAGGTACCCTAAAAGGTCCGTTCGCATGGCCTCACCCCACGGTAACGGAAGAGACTCTAGATCCGCTCATATTTGAAATCAGGATCCGCCCTCCTCCGATTCATTCTATATCCCCAAACCTTGTCACCCCACATTTCAGTGTCATCGGACCAACTGATCGGACTCTAGGACATGTCCGGATATCAGGACAGGAGGAAGGAAAAACTGACTATCCTAGCCGCATAAGGTTCGGTGACCGTGAGATGATCTTACGGGCGAACAAAGTTAGATAACTACACCCCAGCATACGGCCGGGTCCGGAGATAACCATCGCCCATGACCTCGAAAGATTGGCCCTACCACGGACCAAACTCAAGATAATAACGACCTCGAACTACAAATCGGTAGGACGCCCCTTTCCCACCAACAGAAGGTGGGTCTGGAGTCCCTTATTAACTCAATCGAGAGAGAGTACGAGAAGGCCGGGTGGACCAAGACGGAAGCCTCCGAGTACGTTGGAGGTGAGTAGAACCCCCCAAGAGCTCTCTCTCTCGTTTATTCAGTATCACGGGTAGACCTTCCACCCGGAGAGGAGTCCCCTCTTTCAGTGAACACGAGGCTCAAACCTCTCGTTCAGAGAAGGGTCGTCCCCAGGACCCGTGAGTCCTTAGATCTCCTTAAGCACTTAGTGAACCACGGGGGGTAGACTGTAAAAGACCCGACCGTTTTACTAAATTAGTACAGAAGAGACCTATGGGGTCATCAGAAAAACCTGTCACCACGGTGTCCAAAACAATGATGGCTGTTAAGACGAGGACATAGGTGGTACTTCAGTTACAAAACCAGGGGCTGAAGATTCCAATGATACCCAAGAACCCCTGGACTATAGAGCCTCGAGTCCGTCGGGATAAATTAAAGGTTCGGTCGTTCGGGGTGTTGACGCCCTCGAAGGAGAAGGAAGGAATGGAATCCCGTAAGTAAGAAGGTCACCGGTTTTCGAGCCGTGGCCCGTGTCACCAAACCGGCATTGTCCCGGGCCCCGGAGGTAACCCTGACCAACTTCCTGACAGGACAGGGACCCCGTCTCCTCCAAAAGTCCTCCCGGGTTCTATCTGAAAGGGTCTCGTCGTCAATCGTGACGTTTAGAGAACAGACAAGAGAAAGTAAGGGAGGCCGAGAGACCGCCTCGCGTCAAAGACGAATTAAGGTTGCAGAGGGAGGGGAAGAACAGTCATGAGTGGCCGTATGTCGAACCCGCCAATCCGACCTCGGCCTAGGACCTTCACAACGGGTCTCCGAAGACAGTGGCCCTAGCCTCGGAGGGCTCCGCCGCCGAGATGCTGGGGCCCCTCCCGACCGCCTCCTCGTCGCCGACGACGTCCTGAAGTGGACCGGGACCTACCCCGTCATTCCGCCGGAGGCCAGGACCACCTCGTACTCCGTCCTCTCAGTAATAGGTCATACCCCCTCCCCAGTCCAGCTGGGCAGGTTTAGGACATCTTAAAGGAAAAAATAGTAGTCGGTAAAAAACACGGTAATTATAAAAAGGGAAAGAGAAGACCTATGTCTTGGAACAGGTCCATCCTCCCAGAACTCGATTGGGAACGGTACTCAGTTATACCTATAACTAGGTCCACAGGGCCGAGAGGAGACTTATCTGACGAAGGTGATAAGAATTCAAGTACCACAAGAGACCACCGGTGGGATGAGGGTATCCCCCGGTAAGCTGGAGTGTCTCATACACCTCCGTCACTCCGAAGTAGAAGTGGGGTCTCAGAGGAGGTTTAGGGAAGAAATTTAAAAATTAGTACGTGAGGTTATGTCAACGGAATCTAAGTGAAGGGGGGTAGAACGAATGGAAGAGTCTGGAAGAAGATGAAAAGGAAAAGTAAGACAGATGCTTCAAGAGTCATGGGATACATGAAGGCTACGAAGGTGAGTTACTGTGAATTTAACGGTAAGACGGAGGAAGGATAAACCCCACTCTTCTCGGAATGGACGGTCTAGGGTCTCCCTCTTCCCCCTAGCCGTACGGAGGTGGACGGCCAGTCGTGTCGGCTTGGTCTTTGGTGCACCAGGTTCTGACAAAGAGGGAATTTCAGGCAAGACGGAACCACCTGAACTAGTCCACGTCTACTTTTGTGTCTACCCAATTTATAGGGTACAGGGTCCGGTAGAGACCCTTTCGGTTAAGTATGAGTGAATTCATAGGGGAAGGAAGATCGGATTGTTAAGGATCCCCCAGTTCTTAAAGTGTCGTCTGCCCTGTGGAGGACCCCCTCCCGTCTTATGTTCGTATGTTCCTGGTCAAAGGATAGGATTATAGGGGACCGCTAGCGACCATTATTAAAAGGGACTCTGCCGCACCTGTGTGGAGGATTTACTGCAAGTGTTTAAAGGAAGGATTTAGTATCGTGCGAGGAGCTGGACACATGGTTCGTTAGTGGCGGACGGATAAGGTCCGGGGACACCCAGGTACGGGGAAGATCAGGGAGGGTCCCCCCACTAGTCCGGGGGAGAAGGTGGGACGGTCCACCCAAGGAGGGGTGGACTCGCGAGTCAAGGGAACGACGGCAAGTGATGGACGGTTTCGCTTCTTTGGCCCGCAACTTTCCGACTTAAGAAGGTCTCCCCGCTCCACGGAAGGGGGGAGATCCTGTAAATTCGGTGTTTCGGAACCCCACCGGAGTTTACTCTGGACAGAAGAGTTTCACTCCACAAGGGGCCGGTTACGTGGTTTACAACATCGGTACACAAGGGCCCTTTGTTTGAGCGAGTCTTCCTGTCACGTCTGTCACCTCACGTCAAATGTGGCCGCCCGGGTCCCGTCTCGGAGGAGAGTCGGTTCCTGGGGCTGGTCGTAAACACTTTTGGAAAATATGGGGTACACACACACAGACTTGGGTGGTGAGGTTTAAGGAACTCTGAATGTATTTGGTTCCTTTTGTGTTAGGGTTATTGGGGTAGTAAGTGTACGATACACGAGTATACGAGTTTGTCAGTTTGTTAATCGGTTATTAGTTATTTAGACTCCAATGTGAGGCTATCTGTGTCTTTTTAAATACCGGACAGACCTCCTTCTCCACTAATCACACACAAAAGAGAATCCGTTACTCGTTGGATCTATGCTAGAAGTTCCAAGGGGACAGACCTCCCCAGAATAGGAAGATAACCACAGAAGTGTCCGTGATTTGTGTCTCAAGTCTCAGACAACCTTTCCGCCGGCTCGTACTAGTCGTACTTGTTCGGATTCTACCTCAGTCCGGGATACTTAAGAAAGAAGTGGGACTGGACCCTAACTTGGGTATAGGGGACGTAACGTTCCGTCTAAGAATTGGTGATCTGGTTGTCCCTTCAGGGATTTTTGGAGATTTTTAAAACATCTTTTTTAATGATAAATTACACATCAGAAATTTACACAAACCATACTATACTCTATCCCGGAGACGTTCACGCAGATCAGATACAAGTTTTCGTTGGATTGACTGGGTGGACTGATGTTCAGCCAAGGTTTGGTACGTGGGTCAGAGAGGATAGGGAAATAAGTCTGGGTAGGGATTGTAAATGTCCTGTTTCGTCTTAAATTTACCTTAGAGAACGGTGTACGGGTCGAAGGAGGGGTAAGATGAAGTAGGACGTGGTTTTTTCTAGGTACGAGACTACCTGTCGGGTCATGTCGGAGGAACGAAGGTCTTTAGCAGGATCCTTATAAGTGTTGACGTCGGTCCCTAACTTGGACGTAGAGAACACAGAGGAGGTAACTGTCCATCTAAGGAATGGTGATCGTAGTGGTCTCTATACCGATTTCTCGGAAATGAAATTTTCACTTCCGGAAATTTCGTACCCGAGACCTATTATGACGAGAATGAAAAGGTATGAGGGTAGTATCTAAAGTTATGATGGATTTTATAAAATAACAAACCAAAAATAGATAGTTTTTTATATATATATATAAAACGATGGTGACCTGGGAGAAGAGGATCCATCGTGTCATTATTTCTTAGGTGGATCGTTACTGATCCTCTCAGTCCCAAACTAGGGACTGAGTCCTTCTAGGGGCCCTCCTCCTTGGGTGAGGTCATAAGAACGGACCTCTTAAGGTATCTGTTTCCTTGGACCACCCTATGTCAGGTACCCCAGTGTTTCTCAGCCTGTACTGACTCTTGTGTCGCGTGGTCTCCTGATTATCGTCTAAAACGGACAATACTATGGATCTTATTCTTCTTAGGGTTATTATTTTATCGAAGACCGAATACCGTCTATGATTCATTTATAAACAACTTTTTTTTTTTTTTCTAAAAAAGGTGTTGTTAAAGGACATATTCCTACTGTAAATGTAATCTTTTTTGTGCCAGAAACTTTGACCTATTTGAATTTAGCTTAAGGGAGAGTAAGTTAATAATCGGTACTGGAACCAACCACCCCTATTTTGATTTTAGATCAAATTACTATAAAGGAAGTAAAGGAAGTCTAAAGAACGAAAAATTTAAAAAGGACGTAATCGTACAAGAGACACATTTTGACCAAACGTTGGACAATCACCCAACGGTTTGGTTGAATCGTAACATCAAGGGTTTCACACTAGACACCTTGGGACCGTCTTCTCCCCAGGGTTCTATAAAAGTCCTCTAGGTGTTCCGGTCACGACGAAAAGACTATTTTTATCTACCACTATAATTGTTTATGTTAAAAGTCTATAATATATTACTTTATATATTTGGTAGACCTTTTAGAAATATTGAGTCACTTGGTCATAAAAGGTTTACTGATTACGTATTGTAAGGTTTTAGTTCGTACCCATTTTCTCGGTAAATTTCACGTTCTGTTCGGTCACCTACATTTACTTTTACATGATTTTCAAGTGACTGTGTCAAAGTCTAAAGTACTACGTTCATTTGAAATTCTTTGATGATTATAGTTGGTAACTTAAAACCACATCATTGTTTTGCATTAGTACTAATGAAAATTTTCCGGCAATTTTGCAAGGAGGGAAAAGATGAATGTATAGACATATTCCGGTCTGAAAGAAGTATATGTATATAAAGAAGTATATGTATCGACGTAAACTTGTTGTGTCCAAACTTGAAGCTCCTAAGTTAATGTATGTATAAAAAGTTGTCATTCCTGTTATGATGATTTACCGGGTACCTACTGACTTAGGTGCCTACGTCTTCTTGCCGTTTATTCCTCCCGACTGACATTCGATGCACGTCTAATGGAGGCGTAACATGAAGTTAAATTTGTTGTACAGAGTTGGTCGACTTGTGTCTTTGTCTATGCTTTTAGATCGACAGAATATGTAATTTCCCTAAAAGTTTTTACATTTTGTTACAGAGAAAAGTAATTAGAAACGTATTCAAAGGAACTCTTATAAAAAGTACTTTTTATTTGATACAGCCGGATATAATCCGAATAATAACAGTAAAATCTAGTGCATTTATAAAAAATCAATAGGTAAAATTAAATGTCATATCGTTTAGTTATCTACATCGGTACATTTGTTTTCGAAAAATCCTACAACAATCACATTTCACAAGGACTCTGGTTTCACAGACTCTTGGTGACTAAATTACCTAATGCTGGTCATAATAAAAAATTAATTTATATTATATTTTCTTACGATAAAAATATAATAATTTTAATACAAAATATAATTAAAATTCAAAAAGTAATGTACCTATTTATATCAAATAACTTTGGAGTAAAGTCAATACAACTACATATATCTACGTATGACCTAGTGTTCTACTTTAAGTAAAAAATGACAACGTCAGTTTTACAAACCCCTTTTTTACATGATCCAGTAGAAGAGGAATTCTCGTCCTTGACACGAAAAAATATAAAGATCCGGTTTGATGAATCGAGTTACAGACTGTGTATATGACTGAGTTATTTATTTCTTATCTAAGAGATAAAGAAAGGTAAAGGTGTGTAATACATAGTCGTTTAGGACAACCGAGACGAAACTTTGAGATGAGTCATAGACTGGTGAATGGGGTTTAAGTACGTGAGAGTAAAGACGGGACGTAATAACGTTACATGACAAATAGGAACTAAGTCGAAAAAACGGTTATCGGATAAAAAGTATGTCTGTGATCTTACTAGGACAACGGACAGAGACCACAGTTGAGAATAATAAGAAGGGGAAACGAGAAAGGGGATTTCGATGGGCCCCGGAGGAGGAGCAAGAATTTTGTACGACCGGAGAGTGATTCTCTAAAGTAGTAGTATTTAAGAGGTAGACGTAGAGGTTCCTGTTAGTTAATCGTGGGAGGTGTCAGCGGAAAACGGTGGACGAAGGGATGTAGTGTAAAAGGTGTAGAAACCTACTTAAAGAGGTGAGAGGGGAACTTAACGGAGGTAACGGTTAACGTGAGTAGAAGAATCATGACACATTTACCATTACCGGTACGTAATGGAATTGATTTACGATTACTCTTGAACCTTCTTTCGTCAACTCTTTAATCGTCGTGAACGTAGACCGATAACGGGTATTTAGTCTACACTTGTGTTTGGTTTCCCCTTGAACGGACTCTATTATTTAAGTCATTATTGGTTTATTACAAAAGACCTTGTTTTTCATTTTAAGAAGTTTACTTGGTCTAGATTTAATCTGTTAACCTTTCAATCTTTTGTCTTTATATTTATTTATAAAATTTCTTCATTAAAGTCATTTGATTAGGTACAGAATTCTCTCTCGATACTCAAATAGATACTTCGCTATAATCTCTTTCTGTGCACTGATCCCAGTGTCTCCATGACTGAGAGATGGAAAAGGACTTATAGTTTGTTTAAGAATTTCAAGAACAAAATTTTTACTATACACAGAACGTCAGGTACCTTAGTGTTTCTCAGCCTGTACTGACTCGTTGACTTAACTTGACTTGACTTCCCAAATCTACAAGTTAACAAACTCGTTGATCCGAGAATCTTTAAAAAATAAAGTGATACGAAGACACAAAAGATGTGTCTCGGAGGACAGTTTACCTCCATTATTAATAAAAAAGATCTTCATTATATTCTGGTATGTGAATTAAAGAACTTCCCGAAGGGACTTCAACCATTTCTTAGGTGGACGTCAAGTTCTCTGGGGTCAAACTAAGGACCCAACCCTTCTAGGTGACCTCTTCCCTATCCGATGGGTGAGGTCATAAGAACCCGAAGAGAACACCGAATCGACCATTTCTTAGGTGGACGTTACGTCCTCTGGACCCAAGCTAGGGACCCAACCCTTCTAGGGGACCTCTTCCCTTTTCGATGGGTGAGGTAATAAGACCGGACCTCTTAAGGTACCCGACGTATCAGGTACCCCAATGTTTCTCAGTCTGTGCTGACTCGCTGAAAGTGAATGAAAAGAACCTTTTCAGTGTCCCTTGTCATGTGAATCATCAATAAAGAGTCTATCGTCATTTATTTGAAAGAAAAGATATGAACTGATTAAGAACCAGGATGAGGTCTAGGTTTTGCTAACATTTGGGGTAGACTAAAAACGTTGTAAAGAAAGTGTTTCATTAGCATAAAACACTTGTAAGAATACCCGAAATTCCCTGTCTTTTGTTTCGACCTTCTTTGAAAATAGTTCACATACTATTTCCTTTTCTGGTTTTGTCTTTCACTCCCCGTTTTTCTTTTTGTTACTTATAAGTCTGTTTATATTTCAAATTTTTACGTAATTAATTCTACCGATTCCTATTTTTCTTTCGTTTAAGTGTCAATCTTTCTTTTGGTCAACCGCCGAGAAAATCTGGTCGGGTGTGACCTCAGACTGTGAGTGACTACAGGGGAGGTCGGACTCTGGATCAGGATGTATGAGCCGTTCAAATAACAAAGTCGAGTGAGACCCTACAGCGATTAGACGAAAAAAGGGTTGAGGTTACGGGCCCTACTGGGCACGAGAATTAGTTCTGTCCTACACTCTGACATCGGTCGTATTTAGATGAGACCATCTTGTCTCTATAAATCAAGTCCCTAATTTTTACAGGTCGTAACATCGTAATAACGGAATTGACTAAAAAATTACTTTCTTCACTTGGTCTTACTACCATGTATCTTCTACTTACCTTTTATATATGGTCTTTTTTTATTCTGATATAGTTATAATTACTCATTATTTGTCCATCAATTAATAAAGAGGTAAGTAAGATAATGAATAAGTTCTTAGTAGATAATGTATGGAGGTCGATGACACTCTTTTCGTATCTTCCCTATTATAAGAAAAGGAATTTCTAAAATGTCAGATGGTAGACTAACATGGACGTTTGGAGTTCAATGTTTTCGATTATTCAAATTATTCAATGATTATTCATATTTATTAATACTTGTTCAAATGATAAATTATGGAGAATTTAGAAAGTTTATGACGTCACTTGTACATTCTTATTACAGAATAGTCTTGAAAGGTCTGTATCTTCCGTCGTTTGCCCACTTGTTTTAAGTACTTATTTCGCCCCCTTTCGTGTTCTAATCTCGTGTTCTTAAAATGTTAAACCCCCTAACACTTTAGTATCGACCAGACACTTAAACCCAACGAGGTAAAAATCTTATTTTCTTAGCCTTCGTTGTCCGTATCTTGTGTCTTTGTTGTCTTTGTCGCTTAAGGCATCTCGGTAGATTTTCATGTCAGAGTAGGGTTTCGTCCTAGCGCAAATTAGAATGTCCTCGAGATGCTACCGACGGGGCGTTAATTCGAGTTAAACGTCGTCTCGCTTCACTCGTCAACTCACGGGAACCAGTACGTTGGCGACTCATACGCTGACCCCTAGTTTCTGAGATTGTAGAAGAGTGTAGTATTTTACATGACGGGGATCCGAAGAAACTCGGGACAGGATTAGGACAAAAGGATTACCGACAAAACAAATGACTTAAACAGTCATGAAACAAAAGGGTCGATTATACTAAACGTGGTGTTCGTCGTGTGTCGGACATTTGGACCGAAGACAATGTCGGTATTACGGTCGCCTGGGTGTCGTAGTCTCTCGTCGACACAATAGAGGGGTTCAGTGCTTTAGGGGGGTCCAGAGTCGTAGGGACAGACGTTTTGAGTCCCCAATCTAATCTAATAGAAACTCGAGTTCCCAAGACAACAACTAAAAGGTAAGACCCTTTTTTTTAATATCTTAAGTGTCTACGAACGTCGTCTATTAACTAATTTAGAATGATCTAGTAAAATAAGTTCTTGTTCCAGGTCTTTCTACGATCATTTGTACTTTTCTTCTTCTTTTTTTTTTAAGGGAAACAAAGAATAGTAGATTTTCATGATAGACGAAAATCTGTCGATCTTTTTCTTTTGTACGTTCAGACTTCTCACCTTTAACCTTAAAACACCATTCTATATCTATTGTATTTTAAATTCGAAACTGGTAAACTCACGCATGTCAGAACACCGTAAGCGACATAAGTGTAAGAACACGTTAGTGGCAGTGGTGGGTAAAGGGGGGGTTTACTTCGAGAAATTTGTAATTGAGGTGTAAGGAGAAAAGGGGTCCGGGACCGTCGGTAGTAAGCTGAAAGACAGATGCTTAGACTGATGGGATCCTTGAAGTAACTTGACTCTAGCATATCATGAACAGAACCAATAACCGAAATAGTACATATTACTAAAGTTCAAGTAAGTACAATACTCTGCTCAGTGTAAAAGGAAGGCAAAATTCTGGCTTATTATAAGATAACATACATCCGTGGTGTAAAACAAATAGGTAGGCAAAAAACTACTTCTGCCAACGAAGGTTGAAACGCGACAAAACGCGATAACACTTATTGCGACAGGACTTATCCTCACATGAGTCAAACTCTGGAGTGAAAATAAAGAAACTCCATATATGGGTCTTCACCTTATAGACCTGGCATACGATTAAGATACTAATTAAATTCCTTGGCGGTCGTCAACGTGGCAAAATATAGGGGTGATCGTTGTGTGCTTCTAAGATTAATGAGGTATAGGAGGGGTTTCGAACAGTAAAAAGACAACGACAAAAAAGGTCGATAGGATTACCTACACTTCACCATAGAGTAACACCAAAACTAAACGCACAGGGATATCGTGGGGGTGAGGTCATTAGGACGGACCTTTTAGGACACCTTCCTCCTCGGACCTTTCGACGTCAGGTACCCCAGCGATTCTCAGCCTGTGTTGACTCGCTGGAGTGAAAGTGAAAAGTGAAAGTACGTGACCTCTTCCTTTACCGTTGGGTGAGGTCACAAGAACGGACCTCTTAGGGTCCCTGCCCTCTCGGACCACCCCAGTGTGTCTCAGCCTGTGCCGACTTCACTGAATCGTCGTCGTCGTCGTTACTGATCATTACAACTCGTAGAAACGCACCCGAACAACCGACAAACATATAGAGGAAACTTCTTTATAAATAAGTTTAGGAAACGGGTAAAATTTTTAGTCTAACTAACCAAAAAACAACAACAACTCAATAACCTCAAGAAATATATATAAGTTAATAGTTAGGGAATTGTCAATATTCTAAACGTTTAAAAAAGAGGATGAGACATCCGACACAAACATGAGACAACGATAACAGGAAACTGGGTGTTTTTAAGAATTAAAATTACTCTAGGTTACATATAAAAAAGAAACTAAAGGGTCCGAAAATTACAGTACAGGTTCTTTAGTGACGTTTGAGTTACAGTGTTTCCAAAAGACTTTGGCAATCCACAACAAAGGTCCCAAGGCTTCTCGAGACGATCGTGTCAGGAAATACAGACGAACGTCTTTCCTTAAGTCACTCTCCGTTTTCCTATCTATTCACTAAATAATGTTATCCTGTGAATGTTCCAAGTGTACGACCGTCCGTTCTCAGCGTGACGGGCTTCATGAGTCACTCTATGTAAAAAATATTAGTTTGCTTCTCTCCCCTCCCCTTCCTCTGGAAGAAGCAGAAAAGAACTCATCTGTAACACAAAGGTAGTACTCAAGGAAGGGGTCCAACCTGTTCCCTCAAAAGAACAAGGATATGCCAGTCCGGTCCTAACAGTATCGTGAAACCTTTTTAATAAAAAGGTTTATTAACCAGAGTATGTTACTTTTTTTGACTTGTCTTTGAAAACTCGTGAATTTGAATTTTGAAAGATCCTAGTATATTTATAAGATAATTATACATGAGTACGAGTCAACGAGTTAACCCAAGTAGAGAAACGATGGGGTATCTGATATCGGGTCGTCCGAGGAGACAGGTATCCTAAAAAGGCCGTTCTTATAACCCCACCAACGGTGAAGGAGAGGGTCCCTTAGAAGGACTGGGTCCTTATCTTGGACTCAGAGGACATATAGGACGTGACATCCGTCTAAGAAATAGCGATTCGGGGACCCCTTCGGAAGTCGTGTTATTCGTAGAAAGTAAATCTTTTTCAGTGGAAAGGTGTTTACTAACAAAAAGCATACTTGTCTCGTACAGGGCCCCAGTGATTGAACTACTGTGGTGACCCGTCCGACATCCGGAATAAGAGATGATAACAAAATAACAGACTCCCTGTAACACGTTTCTTGTATAGAATACCCAGCTCTCGTACAAACCCCAAGTAATTGAGTGACTCGAGTGACCCTTCCTATATCGAGAGTACAGGGGTACCCAAGTAACAGACCCCGTACAGAGTACAAAGACAAAATACCAATACCAATCGAACTAAAATAACAATCCGTTCGGTAGGACCGAAACTACGATTCACTAAACAAGACGAAATACTCAATTCGTTCGGGTGTAACAAAGTCTTAAAAGGGAAATGAAAGAACTCACTAGTAATTAGAATGACACCAGAGGGTTTGGGGAATTTTAAGGAGAAATAGAGACCAAGGGATTACCCCAAAGATTCGATTGATCTCATGTAGTACTCTTTGCGACCCGACCTTCTTCGTGTTCGACCTTAGTTCTAACGGTCTTTTTTATAGTTTTACGTCTACTGTGGTAGGAATACCGTCTTTCACATCTTCTTGATTTCTCGGAGAACGACTTTCACTTTCTCCTCTCACTTTTTCAACCGGATTTCGAGTTGTAAGTTTTTTGCTTCTAGTACCGTAGACCAGGGTAGTGAAGTACCCTTTATCTACCCCTTTGTCACCTTTGTCACAGTCTGAAAAACCCCCCGAGGTTTTAGTGACGTCTACCACTAACGTCGGTACTTTAATTTTCTACGAATGAGGAACCTTCCTTTCAATACTGGTTGGATCTATCGTATAAGTTTTCGTCTCTGTAATGAAACGGTTGTTTCCAGGTAGATCAGTTCCGATACCAAAGAGGTCACCAGTACATACCTACACTCTCAACCTGGCACTTCTTTCGACTCGCGTTTTCTTAACTACGAAAACTTGACACCACAACCTCTTCTAAGAACTCTCAGGGAACCTGACGCTCCTCTAGGTTGGTCAGGTAAGACTTCCTCTAGTCAGGACCCACAAGAAACCTTCCTTACTACGATTTCGACTTCAAGGTCATGAAACCTGTGGAGTACGTTTCTCAACTAAGTAACCTTTTCTGAGACTACGACCCTCCCTAACCCCCGTCCTCCTCTTCCCCTACTGTCTCCTACTCTACCGACCTACCGTAGTGGTTGAACTACCTGTACTCACACTCACTTGAGGTCCTCTACCACTACCTGTCCCTCCGGACCGCACGACGTTAAGTACCCCAGTGTTTATCAGTCTGTGCTGACTAGCTGACTTGACTTGACTGAGATAGGGATAGTACAGGGATACAGAANCTCTACCGACCTACCGTAGTGGCTGAACTACCTGTACTCACACTCACTTGAGGTCCTCTACCACTACCTGTCCCTCCGGACCGCACGACGTTAAGTACCCCAGTGTTTATCAGTCTGTGCTGACTAGCTGACTTGACTTGACTGAGATAGGGATAGTACAGGGATACAGAAGATTCTTTGAATATTAACATCGACAATACAAATTCAGAAACTAGATACAATACAATTAAAAACATGAACCATATTACACCGAGTCTCCCATTTCTTAGATACGTTTTACGTCCTTTACGTTGTCTGTGCACAAGTTAGGGACCCAGTTCTTCCAAGGGGACCTTCTCCCGTACCGTTGGGCGAGATCATAAGAAAGGACCTCTTAGGGTGCCTGTCTCCTCGGGTCACCCGATGTCAGGTATCCCAGTTTTTCTCAGCCTGTACTGACTTCGTTGACTCGTAGGTGTATTCCATTTTTATGTTGAAGTAGAAAAACGTACATATATAAGTTAAAAGGATTATAGTAAACAACTTTTCCGATAGGAAAGAGGTAATTCATTAGAACCGTGAAAACATATTTCGGAAAACTGAACCCGTGAACAAAGATCCGAGAAATAACATAAAGTAACTAGATATACAGACAGAAATACGGTCATGGTGTGACAAAACTAAAGACACGGAAACGTCATTAAAACTTTAGTCCTTCATACTGTGAAGATTCAACAAAGAAAATATCTTCTGATAAAACCGATAAACCCTTTTTGATTAAAATTACTCCTTCATTATAGTGAATTCTAATTCTATTACTAAAAATAGTATCTGTATGTCATTTAATAAGATAAGTACTTACTTACCCTTGAACAAGAGTTCCTCGGTCAAAAGACGACCCTCTCTACACAAGATTTATTCTATGTTTTTTCTTCAAGTTACTTTGTTTGATTATTGATTCTTTACTCCCTTTAAACTTTCTTTACTCTTTGATAAAGACCACTTCTAATTTCTTCTGAAGGAACTCCTTTATGTTAAACTTGATCAAGATTTTTTTATCCTCTGGTTCTACTTCGTTCCGTAAAAACAACTAATTAACCAAGAAGATGTCGACAAAGATGGAACGAAGATATACGTTGCTTACCACAAAAGTTGGACAAAAATGTAATAAAATTTTCGACACTAATTTTTCATTTGTGTGTATGGACCAATCTATTATAGGATATATAACAGAGAAGTATAAGAAAGGGTTAAAACTCCTTTTTAACGTACTCAAAAAATTTTACGAAAGATTTAATTACTAATTTTTTTTTGGGTTGGAATAAAATTTTCAGACAGTATTGTGTAGTAGTTTCTTTTATATATCTACCGTTTATTCGAGGTTTAGTATACAATAATCCCTTTACCTTTAAATTCGTTTTTTTAAGTTGATGTGTTGATAATCTTACCGGGTGTAGGGTTTAAGACCGTTCCTATACTTTGTTGTCTTTGAGAGTAACGGTTATCCTTACGTTTGATCATGACGGTGAAATCTTCTGTCAAACTACCAAAAATTTTTGGAATATAAGAAAGGTATACTGAGTCGTTAGTACAAGGAACCATAAATGGGTTTCCTCCATTTTGGAGACAGATGTGTTTTTGGATGTACACTTACAATATCTTTGATAAGTATTAATGGTTTGGAACCTTCGTTAGTTCTGCAGGAAGTCATCCACTTATCTATTTATTAAACATCATATCGGTCTATTACCTTATATTAAGTCGTGATTTTTATTTATTTAAACTCTTCGATTAGACTTTTTTAACGTATCAACCTCAGTATACTGTGAGACCTTTTCCGTTTGGATACCTCTGTCATTTCTCTAGTCACAAACGGTCCATAACTCCCCCACCCCCTTTACTTATCCAACTCGTGTCTCTTGAAAGTCTCGTCACTTTTATGAGACGTACTATAGTATTACTGTCTATGTACAATCATGTAAAACAGGTCTGGGTATGTTATGTGTCCTTGTTCTCACTTGGGATTACATTTGAGACCTGGAACCCACCAATACTACATGGTCACATCCAAGTAGTTAACATTTTTTACATGGAGAGACCACCCTTTATAAATAGTGACCCCTCCGATACGTATACACCCTCTTAAACATCCATCTACCCTTTAGAGACATGAAAGGTGTGTTAAAACGACACTTGAATTGTGATGTGTGCGTTTTATTTCAGAAAGAAAATTACGGACAAAATTCAAAGACAAATTCTACTGTTTTGGAAAGACCTGTATCACCACTACCAATATATTGTAATACTCACATGAATTACGGTGACATAACATGTAAATTTCTACCAATTTTACCGTTTTAAATACAATACATATAAAGAGTGATCAAAAATTTAGGACAAATAACAGAGTTTATGTTTTAAAACGATTTACCTTTGAAGGATATCTACATGTCTTATTTTTTATAATACACATTGACTTCTGGACACCCTTTATACTTCCTATAATATCGTCTGGATCTTTATGACCTTTATCGACGACCATGTTCACTGAAATACAAGGTCCCGTCATTTGACTATTACACAGTAAGTTTCTTTGTCTTCCCAAAGGTCCTTTAAATCCCTACAAAGGATCTTCTAAAATTAAATTTACTATACAAATTTTAGTTAATTTCTTTTTCTATTAATAGATTAAGGAGTCCTATTTAGAGTCCCTATCTATGGGTCTCTCAGTGTATCCACTTTGTTAAAAACTATACTTTTATTTCTCTATCTCGGAACACGAATCAATTCCAAAAAAAGAGGTTCTTAGGTCTCCTGATCTTCTCTCCTACGTTAAGTCCGGACCCCTAGTGGTCTTTCCTGGGGTCTTCGTAAACCGTCAGAGAATTGGCACTTACTTAAGAGGGAGGGAACACTGAAGAGAGTTTCTACTCAGTACTCAGGTCAGAAGTCGAGAGGGACAGGATTTTCAGGAGTTTGTTTGTGACAGTCAGGTTTTCTTTCCTAATAGACATGAATATTACTACCGGTGGTTCGCCTCTCTTTGTTCCGACACTCCAAGAGTCAAGTGGGTATCATCCGTAGGTCATAAACGTTCCAAGTCCCGGTCCGTCACCTCCTCCCCTTTACAATGTTACCCAGTTTTTTCTTTCCACCCAGTACTACCAATATAAGTGATTAGACTAACTCCCCTACCCAAGTCACTATATATGAATACAGTCAAAGTAGTTTAACAAGATGAATTCATACACTCCAAAGTCAAGTCAAGTCAAGTCAGCGAGTCAGCACAGGCTGAGAAACGTTGGGGTACTTAGCGTCGTGTGGTCCGGAGGGACAGGTAGTGGTAGAGGGCCTCAAGTGAGTCTGAGTGCAGGTAGCTCAGACACTACGGTAGGTCGGCAGAGTAGGAGACAGCAGGGGAAGAGGAGGACGGGGGTTAGGGAGGGTCGTAGTCTCAGAAAAGGTTACTCAGTTGAGAAGCGTACTCCACCGGTTTCACGACCTTCAAAGTCGAAGTCGTAGTAAGGAAGGTTTCTTTAGGGTCCTGACTAGAGGAAGTCTTACCTGACCAACCCAGAGGAACGTCAGGTTCCCTGAGAGTTCTCAGAAGAGGTTGTGGTGTCAAGTTTTCGTAGTTAAGAAACCGCGAGTCGGTACACTCCAAATTATATACGGTTTTTAAGAAGTCACTTGGAGATTTTTATTTACATTTATTTTACTTACGTAAATTTATTTCATACAAAAAATTTTCTTCAACGAGAAAGTCTAAGGAAGGGTGACCTCATATCTAATCGAACTAATCCAAACTGACCCGAACGATCTAATCCTCGTACGAATGTGTAAATGGTTCATAGTCGATTCTGGGTGAAACACACCATTTCTCTTCTTTTACTTATCCTTGTACAGAAAATTCTTGAAAATCGTATTTTTTTGAACTGTGTCAGTGAGTGACGTTTTGTTGACTCATAATCTGAACGTCACAAAAGTAAGTGACCCATTGGTGTCTACTTCGTTGACGGTATTTGGGTAAGATGCTAAACCTTCCCATATTCACTCGTTGTACGAAACACGGTGACACCCTAGGGTCTTCACTTCACGTTGGTCCACTCTCTGTCACTCGTTTACACACATATTGTGAGTCGTAGTGACTCGGGAAAAGCATAGAGTCAGAGAGGGACTTCGTGAACCGAAGACACGCGAGTGACTTAGGAGTAGTTTGAAGAAACTTTATCCTTAATTGTAAGAGTAAAATTTTACCTCCTGAGAATACCGTTCTCCAATTCATTGAGTGGGTAGATCAATGTAGTAAAAGTCATCTTCTTAGAGACAGCCTATTTATTTTAGGAAAAACCAACAACGAATTTTTTTATTGTAGGTGTATTGTCTCTTTCCAATACATGTCTTTCGTCAGGGACACCTGATGTTCATACTAAAGGAGACTCGTTAGTCTCGTTCTCTTTTTTTCTTTACTAACTAAAAATGGGACGTAAACAATCTATGTCAAACTTATAAAACTAATGTCGACGGTACGTAACAAAACGTCGTTTTTTGTTTCCTTAAAAGATTCCAGTGCGTCGTTCTTATTAAGTTTGAGAACTCAGAAGAATGACGTTTACAATATGGGAATGCGTAGTATAACGAAAGACAGGGTTGAGGTCATATTGTATACATCTTCTGTTCAGAAACGGGGCAAAGTTCAGAGTTGGGGGAAAATTCATTAAGTAGTCTTCTGTAAGAACTCGGGGACAACTCGGTATTACTTTAGGACAAATGACTGTCTTTACACTTCACGGTCACTATAAGTTTGTACAAGGTCACGAGGAGGTCTCAGAAGACTCTTACTACGATCGTCAGGGAGTCCTCTAGACCCAACGTACCCTGTTAGAACGGAACACTGATCTGAGTGACCCCTTTAACTCGAGACTCTCGTGAATTCGTCTTCTAGATGTAACAAGAAACCAAACAACAAACGAAACCCTAAATAAAGGAACTATCAACCTTCGTCGAATAGATATGTTGAGAGGTTCTAAATGAATGGTGGCAAAGTCATTATTTTCTCTGAATCTTCTTTTCCTTTGTTTATGCCGTTTAGACGTAAACGTCTTAAGCAAAAGAGACGTACCTTTGTCTTCCGAGAAAGACATCAGAGGAGGCAGATTCACCCCAATCTTAACAGAAGGGAATATTTTGTTTTATGACCTTTCTTTTATATTTGTTACGTGTATATTAATTTCTCTTGTCATTTATGTATTTGTATTTTTAAACCCTTCGGGTAAGCTGCCAAGGTTGGTGTTTCAGTAAGAGAAAGATATAAATCAATAGTCTTGTCCCTAAAAGTGACGTATGTGTATTCTTTCTGAAAACTTGTCCTTTCCAGTTTGACCTTTACAGTCTCTTAACTCTACACTGAAATTTTGTCGTCATTATTATCAAAAATTTACCATTTGAAGCATTACGTACTTACTCGAATCTTCATCTTATAACATCAGATTGAAGGGAACTCACAGGAACGAGACGAATTCATTTTCGTTCGTGTGGCCTAGGTAAAAGAAAAAGGGTACTCGAACGGAAGAGATTAATTCCCTCTATCATTACCGTGAATCTAAAGTAGACTAGACTGAAATCCATTAATACCAAGTAACGTCGTTAATGTTCAATGTAAATATTACTTGTTATTTCCCTCTTTTGGAAAGTTTAAGTCAAATAATTCGAAACCTTTGGAAGTTATCTTGCTCGTCAGTTCTATATAAATGACCTGGTAGTTTATAAGTCACTCTTACAGCTTGATTCAGATTCTTTAAGTACGGTTTCCGAGAGAAAAATGACATTGAGATTTGGGTAAAAGAGGTGTTAGGAGGGGATTAAATTGGGTCTTATTAAGACGGTAAGATTACGAAGGAGTCGTAACATATATATCAAGTGTTATAATCAAACTTAACAGGTATTTTATACCGAGAAAATTTATTAAAGTACCCTAAAAAAAAGACACACTTATTAGAAAGTACATATGCATGTAAGATATTCCCGTCTTTAGTGGTAGAGATAAAGAAAACAAAGAAAAAACATCAAAGGTACGTTTCAGAAGAGAACAGGTGTACAGAGTCAATTTAAGGAAGAGAGACTCCGGAGAGGTAGTCGAGGTCTAGGTCGACCCTGGGATCAAGTAAAGTCTTGAAAAGGGATTGGTAAGGTTTTGATCTGGGAAGGGGTGTTGTAAAGGACGCAGATGGTGAATGAAGTGAGGATATCGTATTACAGAGTGTAATAATTCTTGACAATCAAGGAATTTTTGTTTATTTGTTTGTTTTAACCGGGTAGACGGACGGTGTATAGTAGTTTTAAGTGGGTACGTCGGTTTCTCACAAATAGTTGAAGTGAAAATTTTTACTTGTGTGTCTTGGTATCGAGAATGTTCAAGTAAGTTGGTTTGTAACAGTGAAGAACTTCTTAATTACAGAAGTTTAGAAGATAGATATCTACCTTCTATCTAACGAGTGCCCTACTAAAAAACAATTCAGAAGAGGTTTAGGACTATAAAATTTGTTTAAAAACTCAGTATAAACAATTGAGGTTCACTTCGTGTGTACTTATCTTTAAGTAAACTTAAAAAAGAGGATAATAAAAAGTCTACGACAAATATTTACTACGCCATTTAAAATTTTAAAACTGATTTCAAAAACAAGTTATAAAATTATAAATCTAGTAACACGATAGTACTCTTCACTTCACTTCAGCGAGTCAACACAGACTGAGAAACGTTGGGGCACCTGACATCGGACGGTCCGAGGAGGCAGGTACCTTAAAAGGTCCGTTCTTATGACCTCACCCAATGGTAAAGGAAGAGGTCCCCTAGAAGGGTTGGGTCCCTAGTCTGGGCCCAGAGGGTGTAACCTCCGTCTGTGAAATTGGAGACTCGGTGGTTCCTTCGTACAAGACGGAGACTATATCCAAGAAAACGATGTTTTAAGATAAAAATTTCAATACATTGGAAATTCCTTATCACCAAAATCCGGGATAACCAAACCCCTCCCCCCTTAGACCAATCTAAAACCTTTAACTTTTATTCTATTTAATAATAGAAAATATGGGAGTGTACGGTTCTTGAGTGGTTTCAGAAAAGAACAGTATTTCCAAAAGTGGTGAAAAGTTTCTACAATTTAATTATAAATTTTATATCAGAATGATACCGTCGACCGATATCTCGAATTTGACATTTAAGGGTTTATTATTTTGTTTTGTCACCTGAACATTAACACGACTGGAAATTTAGAAACGTTGTACAGAGGGAAAACTCCCTTTAGTGAATTTTTGGTTTAATTAGAGAAACTATGTAGATGTCTCATGAAAGAACCTATTCCGGGTTATAACTAACCTCACTTTGGTTCAGATAAGACATCTTCCTTCTCAGTAGTACTCCAGGACTTCAGAGGAAATCTTTATATTACGACTCAAGTCCTGTCAGGGGGTACAGTCACTGCGAGGACCGGGACAATTCCCTCAGACGGACCGATAGTCGGGAATGACAATTACGTCGGATACCGGTTAGTGCCAAAATAATACAAACCGGTGGGAGGTCTGTGTGGAAGGTTAAAAGATACAAATAAGAGTTGATGTATATAAGAAAATGTACAAAACCCTGAACGTCTGTGTTAGGGTCTTTGAGTTACGTACTTTGGGTCGGAAGTATGTACAAATTAAAAGCTGAGTAGATCCGAGATTTCGTTCAATTATCACACTTCCTAAAATGTTTACCTAGTCCATTTTGACAAAAGAAAGGTCAACATTTCAAAAGGTAAGATAAGGACAGACTTTCCCTTTTAGACATCGTTATTAGTTCAATCGGTAACAGGAACAGGGAATCCAGAAAGAACCAGATACTTTAATTACAAAATTTGTGATTCATAAATCCAAACCTCTCTCGACCTAACAAGACCAAGTTGTACCGTTATACCTTTCTTGGACTTGAGTGGAGGAAGGTCTCTTTGTGACTTAGTTGTCGATATTTATCTTGTTAAAGGATACCCCCCTTTTTGGGATGTTTGTCCGTCTCTCTGTGGAAGCGTAACCCGTTTGCTCTCCCTTCGGTGTTATTTCGTCGACGACGACCCTGGTGGCGATATAACGTATCGAGACCCCCGGTCACCCCGAATACAAGTACCCAGGATCCCCGACGCGGGTTACTTCTTTCACAAGAATTTGTCAATAGTGGGGATTACGCGATCTCTACTGACATTCTCCCTGTCTAAGTCCTCGAGTCAGAAGGACACCTTCTTTAGATAATCGAATAATAGTATTGACGTCGGACTCCCCGTCCGAAGTTTAATTTGTGTATAGATTCCTAACTGCCTTTTCGGAAAGACTCTGGACCCTCCTACCCGTGATAGAATTGTGAGTGGGAGGCGGCGCGAGATCTCGTGGTCGGAGAGAGTAAGTGGAGTGAAGTAGAGTAGGACATCCGTAGAATAGTCCTATCATGTTACCTTATAAGACTCTCTCTCTTGGTGTAAGTGTGTTGACAATAATGTTATCTATCAATATAAACAGGACAAAATAAAAATATCAGTAATTAAGAATGTCACGGATTAAATATTTAATTTGAAATAGTGACCACACGTAATTCCCTTTTTGTATCATATATGTCCCAAGTCTTGATAGACGTCAAGGTCCGTAGGTGACTCCCAGAATCTTACATACGAGACACCTATTCCCTCCTGATGACCTGAGATAGTTCGTTTTGATAGTAAATCTCAACTTCCTCTCCAAATTTCAAAAGGTCTGTTCACTTTTGATTTCGTCAAGTCGTGGTGATTTAACTAGATCGTTCTTTACAATGTCCTTTAACAAAATTCGACTTTTCCTTTCTACAATTAATCATTGTTCTTTCGTATACTTTCAGATTCAG